>OU342745.1:152778613-153200662 GCA_910589775.1 Avena eriantha
CGGCGGGAGATCCACCCGGATCTGCGCAACCCGAAGGGAGGCAGCGCTTCTGGGCAGTGCCTGGGTGTACGACCTCCACCGTTATCGATGAAGCACGCCATGAAGAATCCATGAGGAGGAGGAACGCTGCCGGGAACGTCGGCATCGATTCCGACGCGGAGGAGGCTGGCAACGACGCGGACAACGTCGTCAATGATGGAGACTGCAGGAGCGTCATAGTCGATTAGGGCCACTTAAGCATAAATTAAATCTATGTACGGTATCTTAATGCGCTCTTTGGATCTGGGTCACCTGAGTCATGGTCGATTATCGTCATAATCTATATATGTTGGCCATGTTTTAGTTTTCTTTGTCTTTGAAACTAGTTGATCGAAACTCGTCCAATCCTGAAAATAAAGTTCGCGCTTTCCCTGGCATATCTGATGGGACAATACGCTGACTCTGCTCCCAGCACTTGATGGCACAGCCGTAATTTGGAGTGCGCCTGAGGAGAAGGGATCGAGCGTGTTGTAATAGTGTACTACTGCTGTCCAGATAAATGTACTACTGCTGCCTGACTTAGTTTTTTTAGATAAATGTGTATACCCAAAACATGTCTAGATTCATGTTTTAGGTTTCTCTGTCTTTCAAACTAATCAAAAGTCGTTAAATTCTGAACAAACAATGTCATTGCGTTCAGACCTGATGAGACAATACGCTGACTCTGCTACTTGATGGCATAGCCATAATTCTGGAGTGCGCCAGAGGAGATGGGAATGCAAGGGAGATGGGAACTAGTAGCCGCGTCCAAACGCATTTAAAAAATTAATGTAATAATATTTAAAAAAATGTAATCTGGTCCACATGACCCCATCACAAACACGTTGCACGCGCCAGATATAAATAAAGACGACACGGCTAGTTTAGTTTCAATGATACCATTCAACATAGGACGTTACTGTGCCCGCATCTTTTTGCTCCTCTTATTAGTCTGCTAGCCCACACTGCATTAAGCATCAGTTGATGAGGATAAAAAATGATAAAATGGCAAATAAAACAATTTTTAAGCTTACCTTTCATCCGGAGAATCGTACAAGGATGAAATTGGCAGGGATTTTTTTATTTCTCCCCCAGTTAGCCGAAAGATCCTCAAGAACATCCTCAATCACCCCTGCAACTTCTTCATATTCTAATACACCTCCATTATTTGCCCTTTCCTGCCCGTTCTGCTTACCCTTTTGTTTCTTTTCACACCCTTTTCTTGCCGGCACCTCCACTTCTTCATAAATTGGCTGCTTACGTATGTTTTCCTCCAAGTGTTCATCACCGTCTTCACGCTGTTCTTCCGCCAGTTCAGGCTGAGAAGCCTCATTTTCTGCCACCAGGGTGTGAACAGGGACAATAGCATGTGTAACTGGGTTTTTGCACAACCTCTTGATATGGCCAAATCCGCCACAACGTCCGCATTTCCGTTTCCTAGCACCAAGCCTTGGACCTTTATCGGTGGAGGCTACGATCCTTAGCTTTCTAGTCCTCCCAAGTGGCCTCCTAAGAACTGGTGGTTGAAGTTTGAACCCTGGATCAACAATCTCCCAATCAGTTTCATCGGCCATAGGTGGTACGTTTTCTGCATAAGTTGCAGCAAACTTGTCCACGGAGAAATAGTTGTCGACATAGTTCTCTATTTCAGCTCCGTTACCTCTAAGCTTTAAGATGAAGTAAATTGCATGGTGACATGGCAGACCAGTAATCTGCCACTGCCTGCATGAACAAGTCTTGTTTCCAATGTCTACAGTGTACCTCCGTTCACTTCCACGCTTGTATTCTGCATAAACCTCAGCCAATGTTCTGGAACTTCTGACCACCCTCAAATTTATCGTTCTCATTGCCCTGGTTCTTGCATTCAGTAACATAACCACCTTTGGAACTATTTTATGGCCTAAAAAATTTCTTGCACAAATTCTTTGCCTTAAATCTATCTTCACCATTATGCATTGTCTTATTGCATCCAACAAAATAACAATTCCAAGTGTCTTCATGCCCGAAATCTTATCATTGAAACTCTCTGCCAAATTATTGCATACAAAATCCACCTTGGTTAACTCACCAAACTTGCTTCTGGCCCATAGCTTGGTGTGATGTTCCTCAAGGTATTTTCACCTTTGGAACTACATACATGTTCTGCAAGTAACTAGCATGCGTGCTTGGGATGTATGTGTATGCTGATCGCCAAAAGTCCTCTTCAAAGATCTTTCCTTTGAACTTCTTCGTGAAGTTAGTAGCGAGGTGCCGCATGCATTCCCTATGCTCAACCCCAGGAAACACATCATCAATAGCATTCTCAAGACCCTCGGATGCACCGGTGTGTATCACCAAGCCTTCAGGGTGACCAATTACTTCCCGTAGTCTCTGCATGAACCATGTCCAGCTTTCATTTGATTCACCCTCAAGAAAAGCGTAAGCTACGGGTAGAAGCCAATTATGCGCGTCCAAAGCACAAGCAGAAGCAACATGTCCCCTGAACTTCCCTGTTAAAGAAGTTGCGCCTAATACCAAGTATGGCCTGCAGCCGTCTAGGAACCCTTCTAGCATGCCTTCAGGCAGACAAAACATCTCCTGAAGCATATCTTATCTGCCTGCTTCTACCTGACCCCCCTCGAGACCTTCTCTCTCCCTTTCACAACCTCGTAATCGATGTCAACAACACTACCAGGTGATGTTTTCTCTACCTGAGCTTTGAAACTATACAACATATGAAAACTGTCATTCCACTTTCCTTGAATGAAGTCTAGAGCCATCTCCTTCCCATCAAAGACTCTATGATAAGGAATCAGAACGTTCAACTTTTTGCTAATCTTTGCTCTGAGTTCAGCTGGTCCAATGTTATGATCCTGCCTCACCCAGTCAAGTACAGTAGCAGCAATCCACTTAGTAGTCGTCGGTCAAATTTTACCACTTAAAGAACTATTAGGGCAGTTGTGTTCCTTCGTGTTTACTTTGATATGCATTCGATAAGAATCCAAATAATTTAGAGCTAGTTATCAGCAGAATAAATATGAGAAAGACTAAAACTAAATGTAGCTATTGCAACCTGAAATGGGTGTCCACCCCACATGGGAGATGCATGTAATCTCCATTTACACACATTACTTTCCCTACAGTGCACCCTAATTCTCTTTTGGTCGCTCTTTTCAATGATAAATTCGAACCCAACTCTGATTGCATAGGTTGCAACTGCATATCTGTAGTCCTCCACATTATCAAAGACAGTCCCCTCATCAATTGTAGGATTATCCCTATCAAAGTGTATCACTGGCCTATCCACGTCTTCATCGTCGTATCTACATCCCATTTCCACATCTTCACATTCCTCTTCCTCATCAGTCCCATAGTTAGGCTCAAAGTTCGAATCAACCGAATATTCCCTACTCTCCATCCTATTAGGGTCAGCAACCACGTCTAGATATGCTTTCTCATCATCATCCGTGCTGCCACACATTTCAGTGCCTTCATGCTCGCTTGACAAAGCATCATGCTCAAGGACAAGCTGTACAGACGTCCTGCGGTTACCAACCCATATCCTTGGCATCACCACGGGACTATAAACGCTAATTGGGGTATGCAGATAAGGAATCACAGTTCTTACCTTTCAATGTGGACGCACGAAACCTTCTCCGGGCTCCATACCTCCAAAGCTCTGCACCCCGCTACCTCTCCCCCCGTTTCGTTGTCCTCTATGCTCTCTAGACTTGAAGGAGATTCTGTGCTCTCCAGCCGTGCAGGACCCATATCCGTGCTCTCAAGCCTCGCAGGATCCATCTCCGAGTGGGATCCGGCTCACCAGTGTCGTTGGGCCCCTAACCTAATGGCCGATTCTCGGTTTTCGTTTCCACACGTGCCTGGGCGGTGGGCGCCGGCAAGGAGACAGGGCAGGGAGGGGAGGGGACGTGAGGGGATGGCAGGGAGGGGAGGGCGGGAGGACGACGGCCCAAGGGGACGACGAGAGCGGTGCACGATTGAGCGGAGTGGCGGCGGCAGGAGCAGAGGAGAGGAGCGGAGCGGAGCTGGTTGCGACAAAGCATGGAAAATTGGACAATAATGTGTTGGTGGGCGGCACCAGCCCTCGAACCTGGGACGCGCGCCGTCGTGCGTGGAGGAGGCAGGCCCGCCTGTCATAAAACATGCCACCTGTCAGCGCACTATGCAGGGGGAGCTCTTCACGAAATTTTTAGCAGGTCCCAGATGTCAGTCTGTTTGATCAAAACTTGCATGCAGTGCATGGCTGGTCCACGCGCTAGTTCCGGAAAAAAGCCCGTTGATCCAAACTTGAATTGGCAGTTCCGCTTCTTCTCCCCCGTGGCATCGTCTCCTCGAAGTGGCAGTTCCGCTTCGTCTCCCTCGTTTGTTATCCTCTTCTTCTTCTCCTCGCGGTGGTAGTTCTTCTTTCTTCCTCGATCAAAACATTTCCGCATGTAAGCCATGGCCAGTAGACGGATGAAGAGGAACTGGGCCGATCTCCCGGCCGACCCACTTCGCAAGATCGCCGATTATTTGCTGGAGAAAGAGGAGTACATCGACACCTATGCTGCTTGTCGGGAAGTCTGCACCGATTGGCGCCGCACTTTAAAGGTGCCCGAATTCCATCTCAACAACTGGATCATGATAGATACCACACTTCCAGACGTTGGCGACTTCACATTCCTCAACCTCACCACTGGTCGCTGCTTCAGGACAAATCTAATGGACATCCATCGTAGGTTCACATTCACATCCGATATTTATTTGTATTTTCCATTGTAAACATCTTAGTGCTAACTGATGTCCTCTTCTTCCAAAAGATTCTACTTCATCGGTGTTTCTCGTGGCGTCATCGTGCTTGCTCAGAGGGTGGAGCCGTACCAGATTCGGCTTCTGAACCCAATCACTCACAAGTCTAACACTGAGTTTCAAGCACACATACCATCTGATCTTCTGCAATCTGTCGTCGTGACGAATTCCCCGACGATGGTGTTCGTTTGCACTGATTATCTAGATCATATTGCATGGGCCGATGAGAGCACCCCAACGGGGAAAATCAATGGATCATCTGGAGAAGGATTGTATTCGCCACCTCCTGATACGCTTCTGGTCTGCATGACGGCATTCCGAGGGGAAGTATATGCATTACTTGAGAATGGAGACATCTTGTCGACCAACATCCAGTTAGAGCAACGCGCGAGCACTGTCATGATGGCCAAAATAATTTCGGCCCCAGTCTTTGAACAGGTACGCGGAACCTACAAATTTTACCTTGTGGAGTCAGATGGTGATCTGCTTCTTATGTTGAACGGGGATTTCGCCAAAGGGCAACCGATGTTGTACCGGGTGGACACGGAGAACCGCTCTCTCGAGGCCATCGGCGACACTAGAAGTCGTGCCCTCTTCGTTGGTTGCAATCGGTCTATCTCCATTGACACCAGGTTACACCCCACAGTCAAACCCGATTGCATATACTACAGGAATTTTATCAGACTGTATGATCATGAGGTTCAAGCCTGGGAAGAGGAACCAACAATGGTAATGTATGGCTTAAGTCTGGAACATACACCCAGGCCTTACCCTCTGTACGAGATACTGGCAGCACACTGCAGACGGAGAGAGTTCTCTGAACATGTGTTGCAGCACGCGGGAGCCGCCGACGACAAAATATATAGGGTAGAATGAATCATATATTCATCCTAGGTAATTTCTAGCACTTTCAGGTCTATTTTTCGAAGTAGAAATTTGTATTGTCTTTATATTATTTCGATGATGTGTTGCAGCACGCGGGAGCCGACGACGACGAAATATATAGGGGAGAATGAATCATATATTCATCCTAGGTAATTTCTAGCACTTTCAGGTCTATTTTTCGAAGTAGAAATTTGTATTGTATTTATATTATTTCGATGATCAGAATGCGTATTACCTTTCAGACAAAATTGTAATGTATTTAAATTTAGTACTTCCAGAATTCAAAGAATTTATTTTTAGTAGTTCTTTTAGAATTCTTTGTGTTCGACACGGGCATCAGCTCAGCACCGGAATGCAGGTCCCACATGGAAAATTGCACAATAATGTGTTGGTGAGCGGCACCACCCCTCGAACCTAGGATGCGCGCCGTCGAAGGAGGAGGGGACAGGCCCGCTAGTCAGATAACGTGCCACGTCGGCATCCTCTGTTTCTGATGCCCTTTAAAAAAATAAAACACGCCACGTCATTATCCCCTGTTTCTGATGGTGTTGCTACACTCGACGGTACATGGTGGCATATAAATAATATCGTATAAACATAAGTGCATAGTCGTCAACATTTCTAAAATGAAACCCGGTCCCGTCTCCTACCTGTCCTGGTACATTGCCTGATGAGGTGGATAGCCACGGCCGATCTTTTTAATACGTCCGCACTCTTATGCTGAGAAGGGAAATAAAGATTGAGCTGTTAATGCAACGAGTGTCGAATTATTACCCTCTAAGGAAATGGGAAATGGTTATTTTCACGCGTGCCCGTAGTCCAAACCTACTGTCAGTATTTCACTCCCCTTCTCCGACTAACCACAGTTCACCTTGCGCAGCTCCTCCGCGCCGCACCAACTAGGGTAACATGGCCCCGCCTAAGCCGTCGCTACGACAACCGCCGATACTTGGGTAATTAGCCCCTCTAAGGCAGGCCATGAATCTCTACTTCAAGGCCGGTCTCCCATTGCCCTGCCAGGCGGATGATTTCCCCGAATGTGTCGAATCGGCCGCGGCGGCGACTGCGCCATCGTCGGCGCCAGATGTGGCAAGCAGGGCCAAGAGAGCGATGTGGAGAAATCGCACGGCGGCAGTATGGCATGCTCTAGGCAATAGGAACAAGGTACGTATCTAATCGTTCATGAGAGCATGCCGCCGCCGAGGGTACACACCCTCGAACAGGGCAGCGCCAAGGTCTAGGAACTCTCGCGTCCACGCTTCGGCGCGGACTACCTTACCTCAGTGGGGTAGGCTGGGAGCACGCCGTCTGCGGCAGAGACGCTCCATCCTACGCACCGTCGAAGGCGGTACCATGGCGGCGACCAAGCGTCTACACTCAGCATGCTGGATTGTTCGACAGCCGGAGCCGGCGGCAGGCATCAGCTCAGCCCCGGAATTCAGGTTCAAGTTCACACGGACCTACGATCCCGAGAAGGAGATGTCGAATTTCGGTTTCGAAGAAATCATTGCGGCGGCGCGGATGGTCCAACTGAACCGGGACTGGCGCACGCAAATCGCTCGTGCATGAACGATGCAGATTTCTTGTAGTTTGGCGGGAAGGCAATAGATCAGTTTGGGTTAAATGATCAAAGAACTTATGTCCTCTCAAGGCAATTGGCCAGCCAACTTTTCTGGTGGAGACCTATAGTTTCTTCAGTGCAGAATAGTTAAGTTCAGACTGAAGAATGGCTTTTGTAGATGAAATGCTGACGAATTGTTCTATAAGCTAGTAGGAAGTTTAGCCCACTGTTGTGCAGGTATAAGACCCTTTTGTATGGAAGTACTACTTTGTAAGCAAATACTATCAAGTACCTATTTCCTTCAATTATTAGTCGTGGTTCAATCCAGTTAACTGGCATCTTTTTATCCTAGACTACAGATTTTGTGTCTGCTATCTGTGCTATAAACCATTTTTTCCTTTGTCTTGTGTTGCCTGCAAAATGGTCCTGCAGTTCAACGTGTTACAAATGTAGCTACCTTGTACTCCCTCTGTTTCAAAATATAAGATGTTTTAGCTTTGTGAATGAAGTGTATCTAGTCCCCCTTTAGTATGTAGGTTCATCTAGGTTTAGAAAGCACCATCACTAAAAGATGTCTAGATACGCTCCATTCACAAAGCTAAAACATCTTATATTTTGAAATGGAGGGAGTACTTCAAGAGGATATGGACTACATTTTCCTGGCATCCATAGAATTTACATTGCTCATTGCCAGACCACCCTCTTTTCATGAGGTTGTCCTTGGTTATTCACAGAAATTATAAAGCACGATGTTCAACTACATCGATTCAAACTATTACACACACACAAACTACATCAAATTCATTACCCACACATACTACATCGATTCAAACTATTACACACACATACTACTTCAAACTATTACACACACGTACTACATCGATTCAAACTATTACACATTTTTAGTCGATGCTAATTCCTGCTACGCTCTCCATACTACAAATTCATTAGCCACACATACCATGGGAATTCACTAGAGCTCTGTCTTCACTCGAGGGAAATTAGAACCACCACTCGTCCAAGCCTGGTCCCCCCAACGAAACTGTGTGCCCCGTCGCGAAACGGTGGCGGTCATGTGCCATCGATCCTTCCAGGCCAACACTATAGGCGACGAGGGCGCTTTCTGGCAGCCTCTTCGGGGCCCCGAATGCCATGTACTGAGTACAGAACCTCCTCCAGGTGGATGATGAACGGGTTCTTCCAGCAAAGTTGTCGCCCTGCCCTGCTTGGAATCTGCACCTCGTACATCTTAGGAACGGCGTCAGGATCTTTCAGCCATGCCTTTACCTCAATGACCCATATGTCGCTCGGTGGCACGATTTCCACCAGCTCTCCGCCAAGGCTACTGACAACCTGCTTGAGGGCCTCCGGCTCCCAAGCATCCAATGGGAGGCCGTCAAAGCCGAGTTTGGAGAAGAAACGAAGCTGCCCCAAGCGATCGTCCCACCCACAGGCGTGATGCCAACGCATGAAGCTCATTTTCTCCCCGCAGCACTCGAAAGAACGGGAAGAATGCAGAACACACTCGGTGTCTGATGTAACATCCCAAAACTTCAATCCAAGCTTATCAAGATAAAATCAACCAAAAATGGGGTTAACAAAAACTTTTCCAAATTTAAAATGAAACCATTTATATATGTGTGTATTTAAAATGGGAGTTGTTTGAATTGCCATGATTGAGTGATCCAATGCTTGTAAAATGTTTCTTAGGTGATTAAAACATCATCTACATCATTCCCAAACTTTTCCTAAAGAAAATCAAATCAAAAAGAATTAAAAAGAAGGAATGGTCATTTTGGCAAAATTAACTCTCATGCCTACTTTGAGTGTTCCTAGCACTCATTTCTTAACAGAAACAATTCTTGATCCTTGTACCCCTTGCTAGTACACATAATGAAGGACCAAGGCCCACCTTTGGATCTGCTAAAAACACTCTTTTAATAATTTAAAAAGACAGTTTAAAATTGAATCTAATGCATATGCATAGATCACCCCTATTTCAAAACCCATCTATTTGAGCTGCACTTTCAAAACCCTTGCAACCAGAGACTACCTAGAACTAGTGGAGATCACTCAAAAATTTTGAAACCAAAATTCAAAACTTCCTTTCTTGCGGCCATTTCCATAAACACTTGGCAGGCAAGAATCTAACTCTAATCCTAGCTCACAGTTTACTACAAAGTTTTGCCCCCATTTGATCCCCATTTACTCCCTCTGTCTCCAAATGATCTAACCAAAGCCTAAACACCCATCCCCTACACCCCTAGCAACAATGCCATGCCAACCCGAGCACCTAGTCGCCGACCCAACTTGCAACCACCGCAGCAGACCGCCCCTCTCTCTCCCTCCATGTCTAGGAGGTAGCTCACACCTCACCGCCACCCCTGTCCCCTGCTCGAGCCCAGCCTTGCAGTGGACCACCGAGGATAGCCCGCGCCCAGTGCCACCGCACCATGCCGGTGCCGCCCCCAGAGCATGCTCTGTCCCCGCTCGCCCAGACCGCCCCTTGGCCACAGCCCGCGCCCGCCGCTCCACCTCAACCTGGAGAACCCCCCCAGACATCCCCGCTGGCTGCCCAACAGCTCACAGCCACCGCTCGCAATGGACAACGCCGCCTCTGCCGCGCAGAGCGCCACCTTGCCTAGACCGCGTGCCACCGCCCCTACGTCTGCATTCAATGCCTAGAGCACCGCCAGGGAACCGCACGTCGATCGCCACCCGCAGCCATGCCTCTACCCCGCCGTAGCCATGTCGCCACGGTCGCCTGCCCATCCCGCTCGGTCTCACCGTCGGGCCTATAAAAGGAGCCCTCCCCAGCCTCTTCTCTCCACACCATTCCACTCCCCTCACCTCTCTGAACCTCACCCACCTCTCGCTGGAGCAAGGCGAGCTCTGCCTCGACGGAATTGGAGCCGGAGCAGCCGCGGTAGGAGGAGAAGAGCGCCGTTGATTGCGACCACCCCAAGCTCCGCCGCCACCGCGCGTCGCCTCGCCGTCGTCTTCCACTTTGTTTGCCCGCCTCGCCGACCCCGTTGGAGCCCTGGTATGTCCCCAGCAGACCCCCACCGAGCCGCTAGGGTTAGAGCTCGCCGGCGACCTGTTCGTCGTTGACGACGACCCTCAGCCGTAGATTCCCCTTCTAATCCTACGACCCACAGCGCGCGTACCGTTTCACGTGTTAAGTGTCGCTGACAAGGTGGACCCCCTGTCATCTGAGCCCGGCACCACGGAGCGCCGCTGGGCCGGCCCAAGTCTCTTCCCGCGCTAGCCCAACCGTTCAAATCTGGATTTTTCTTTTTAGTTATATCTAGTTTATGTCCACTATTTCAAAATTCAATTCTGAGAGTTTGACCAATCCAAATTGCATGAAACTAATTTTTCCTGAAAGGTATTAAGATGATCTATCCAAGCCCGTTGGATTTAATTCAATTAGAGTTATAGATCTCTCCTAATAAAAATAAGAAGACAGAAGCATTTGCAACTTGCAACATTTTTATAAAATCAACCAAGTTAGCTTTTGAGTTGATTCCAACTCTCAAAAATCACATTTCATCATATCTATCTAAATATGTAATAATATTAAGGTTTACATGCAGTGACTTTGGACTAGTACCAAAATAATGCTATATAGGCATTTCTAGTCACTTTAAATCATTAAATAATCAACTTAAACCAAAGTAATGTTGATCTAACTTTTAAATCTCATTCCCACATGTTAGAATATGTGGTGAGGACATGTGTCCACATGATCCCATATTTTAGGTGGTGAATATTAAATCTTAGTTAATTTTTCAATGAGTAGAAATTATGTTTCTAAAATAAAAAGAATGAAACTATGGAATTAAACTTGTGATGCTTGTGATGATAATAGATCATCAAATGTGTGTCTTAGAATGCTACCTAGCTTAGTTAAGTATTGTTTGGTGATTGTGTACTCCCTATGTATTTATAGACGATAGTACCGACCAAGCTTTCGAGGAGGAGGAGTTCTACCCAGAAGAAGAAGAAGAAAACTTCAACCACTGCACCAACCAAGGCAACCTACTATTAGCAAGCTAGCACTGTTTAAGTGCAACCCACCATTAATAGTGCAAGCTAACACTTGCAAGTTTAGTGCTTAGCAAGTTAGGACCACACTAGATGGTTTAGCAAAGATGCCTTACGCATGCCTTGATCACACTCCCTTTTGACTATTAGTACTCCAAGTCTTAGTTACAAGATTTACTCCCTTAGTTTACACCAAGTTCTTTATTAGTTTTGAAGGTAGCATAAAAAGTATAAAACTTGACATATTTAAAACCCTTTAGATGTCATTCTATGGCATGAGAGTGAACCAATGTTTTCCACCTTAGTGAACACTCTTAACTTAGTAGTTAGAGTAGATCAAAAACTTGAGTCACTTTAGATGGGAACACTTGGTTAAAATGAATTATGAAAACCTTGGAATGATGAGTCATTCTATTGAGATGTTTTGACATGTTTTGGGAAACACAAAGGATTGATGTTGATGAAAATGTTGAGGCATGAGCCTTAACTCTTATATTAAACTGATGGTTGGATTCGGATGCGATACCATTCCAAATTTATCGTACAACCACATTACCTGAATTGGGTAAGGCTTAGCTGGAAATTTATATGCATTAGTATTAGTTCCCTCATGGGAGAGGTCTGAGCTAAGGCTACCTCTCAATGTTGTCCACCAATGCAGTGCCCAAGATGACTGATGGTCATGGTTGGGAGGCCATGCTCATAGGAGAGGTGCTTATACTAGGGTGTGTAAAGGGAAGGTTATGTTTGATTATCTGCATACTAAGTATGATGATTCAGGGTTACCCCTGACAGATGTATCGAATCTTGTGGTGAAAGTGTACCACCTCTGCAGAGTGTCAAACTATTCGAATAGCCGCGTCCGCAGTTATGGACAGTTGGAATGGCCATACTGTTTCGTTGTCAGATGTGTTCCAAATACTTTGAAAAGAATGATGAATCTTGACTTGACCACAATAGGGTTGTGTTTATGACAATGGCTTCCCAACTTAAGTGATTTTAGGACTTTACTTTATCTTTCTTTGCTTCTGAAATCAGCTTAGGTTTCAAACTTAACTTTATAGTTAAACTTAGAGTTAGCACTTTAACTTAGATTTATAATACTTGTTAGTGGTAGTTCACGAGTACTTAAAGAGTACGCATGGCTTTTGTCCCTAGCTATTATCATGGCCAGACTATGAAGGAGACTATCAAGATGATGGCCAAGAGGATGGCTATGATAACTAGGACCATCTGCCTTCATTAGCATTGCCTGTGCCCCTTAAGATGGACCCCACCGCTACGCTTATCTTTTATTTCCGCTGCTTGTTGTATTAAGACTGGATCATGAGATCCTTATTCGTGTAAGACCTTATGTATGGTTTGTAATGGATGATGTACTGTGATATCCAATCCGTTATGTCTCGCAAAAATGGTAATCCTGGGATTGCGAGGTATGGCATAACGGGCATCTAGGATTAAAAATCCGGGTGTTGACATCTGAGCTGTGCTCGAACCGGACAAAAAATCGAATGGCGGCGCGCATAACTCAATGTTGACCTCATTTCGTCTGATCCCAAAACGAGACCTGAAAGCCGACAGCAACTCTGCTGGCGACACAGCAGGACGGATGCCCAGCACGGTGGCCATGAGAGCGTGGTCGTGGAACTGTTGTGCCATGGTTACCATGCCTGGGGTGCGCGGCATCACGCAACTTCCTGAGGCCGGTCGCCGGCCTGGATCGCCCGACGCGATGCGCTCCTCCGTGCGATAAGGACTAGCCAGAGGCGACATATTAGTCCGGGGACGCGAAGCTCCGATACGGCAGACGATGCAATGGCGACGGCTGCGAGCTTCAATTAGAGGCATGGGAGGTTGACCGGACATGGCGGAGACGCAAATTAGAGCAAGTGCGAGCTCCGATCTGAGATGAGCAGCCGGAGTTGAGCAAATGTTATGGGAAGGGGAGCAGGGAGAAGACCAGAGCAGAGCAAAGAAATAGATCTCGTCCGCTCAGGGATCTGGTCCACGCAGGGGTAAGCTAGTCCACGACCACAAAAGATAACGGGGAATACTGACATGGCGGGCCAAGAAGAGTTGACCTAACGACAGTATTTGAGTTCAACTATTTTTTGTCTGGTTCAAACGACCGTTTGGCCGTTAGATTTGTATTGACCCCCATTTAACCCTTCTGGACAATTGGCGAAGCTACTATGGCCCCTCCGCACAAATTATGGCAACTCGGGTACTGCGGGACGCTCACACACCAACTTTGGTACCGCAGACGAACATTCCCCATCACCACACCCACCTAGATGTGTGTGTGTCAGTGTGCATCATTGTAGTTTTGGAAAAGAACACATGCAATGATTCCACTCCAGCATGTGTTGTCCAACCATGTCTAGGAACCTTAGCAGCATGTTGGGATTCAACTTTCGCATGCATTATAT
The DNA here is from genome assembly GCA_910589775.1 of Avena eriantha. Classification (NCBI taxonomy): domain Eukaryota; kingdom Viridiplantae; phylum Streptophyta; class Magnoliopsida; order Poales; family Poaceae; genus Avena; species Avena eriantha. The sequence goes on from OU342745.1 coordinate 152,792,342, forward strand.
CACCAGTTTGAAAGATGATGCATCACCAGACCCACCGTGATGTGTGTGTATAGGTGTGCATCATTGTGATTTTGGAAAAGAACACATGCAATGATGCCATCCAGCATGTGGTGTCCTACCATGTGCAGGAACCTAAGCAACATGTTGGGATTCAAGTACAGCATGCATTGTATCATCGATTTGAAAGATGTAGCATCACCACACCCACTTGGATTTGTGTGTGTCTATCAGTGTGCATCATTGTGGTTTTGGAACAGAACATATGCAATGATGCCAATACAACATGTGGTGTCCAACCATGTCCAGGAACCAAAGCAGCATGCTGGGATTCAACTGCAACATTCATTGTATCACCAGTTTGAAAGATGTTGGATCACCACACACACTTGGATGTGTGTCTGTAAGTGTGCATCATTGTCATTTTGTAAAAGAACACATGCAATTATGCCACTCTAGCATGTGGTGTCCAACCATGTCTAGGAACCCTAGGAGCATGCTGGGATTCAACTGTAGCATGCATTGTATCAATAGTTTGAAAGATGCTGCATCACCACACCCACTTGGATGTGTGTGTGTCTATTCATGTACATCATTGTGGTTTTGGAAAAGAACACATGCAATGATGCCACTCCAGCATGTGGTGCCCAACCATGTCCAGGAATCCTAGCAACATGCTAGGATTCAACTTCAGCATGCACTGGATCACCAGTTTTAAATATGCTGCATTACCACACCCACTTGGATGTGTGTGTGTCAGTGTGAATTAGTGGTTTTCGAAAAGAACACATGCAATGATGCCACTCCAGCATGTGATGTCCAACCATGTCCAGGAACCCTAGCAGTATGTTGGGATTCAACGGCAGCATGCATTGTATCAATAGTTTGAAAGATGTTGCATCACCACACCCACTTTGATGTGTGTCTGTTAGTGTGCATCATTATGGTTTTGGAAAACAGCGCATAAAATGATGCCACTCCAGCATGTGTTATCCAGCCATATCTAGGAACCATAGCAGCATGCTGGGATTCAACTACAACATGGATTGTGTCACCAGTTTTAAAGATGCTGCATCACCACACCCACTTAGATGTGTGTGTGTATATCAGTGTGCATCATTGTGGTTTTGTAAAAGAACATATGCAATGATGCCACTCCAGCATGTGGTGTCCAACCATGTCTAGGATCCATAGCAGCATGCTGCGATTCAACTGCATCATGCACTGGATCATCAGTTTGAAAGATGCTGCATCACCACACCCACTTGGATGTGTGTGTGTGTTAGTGTGCATCATTGGTTTTGGAAAAGAACACATGCAATGATGCCACTCTAGCATGTGTTTTCCAACCATGTCTAGGAACCTTAGTAGCATGCCAGGATTCAAATGTAGCATGCATTGTATCACTACTTTGAAAGGTGCTACATCACCACATCCACATGGATGTGTCTGTGTATTAGTGTGCATCATTGTGGTTTTGGAAAAGAACACATGCAATGATGCCACTCCAGCATGTGTTATCCAGCCATGTCCAGGAACCATAGCAACATGTTGGGATTCAGCTACAACATGCATTGTGTCACCACTTTAAAGATGCTGCATCACCGCACCCACTTGGATGTGTGTGTATCAGTGTGTATCATTGTGGTTTTGTAAAAGAACACATCCAATGATGCCACTCCAGCATGTGATGTCCAACCATGTCTAGGATCCCTAGCAGCATGCTGGGATTCAACTGCAGCATGCACTGGATCACCAGTTTGAAAGATGCTGCATCACCACACCCACTTGGATATGTGTGTTCCAGTGTGCATCATTGTGGTTTCGGAAAAGAAGACTTGCAATGATGTCACTCCAACATGTGTTGTCCAACCATGTTAGGAACCTTAGCAGCATACTGGGATTCAACTGTAGCATGCATTGTATCACTAGTTTGAAAGATGTTGCATCACCACATCCACCTAGATGTGTGTGTATCAATGTGCATGATTGTTGTTTTGGAAAAGAACACATGCAATGATGCCACTCTAGCATGTGTTATCCATCCATGTCCATGAACCATAGCAACATGTTGGGATTCAACTACAGCATGCATTATGTCACCAGTTTTAAAGATGCTGCATCACCGCACCCACTTGGATGTGTGTGTGTATCAGTGTGCATCATTGTGGTTTTGTAAAACAACACATGCAATGATGCCACTCCAGCATGTGGTGTCCAACCATGTCTAGGAACCCTAGCAACATGTTGGGATTAAACTGCATCATGCATGGGATCACTAGTTTGAAAGATGTTGCATCACCACACGCACTTGACACTACTAGGAATCAGCTCTTCTGTGGCGCATGGAAATCAATCTTCTGTGGCGCATATCCTAGTCGCCATTGTTACCTCGCCCCTGATAACTGCTTCCTATGGCGCATATAGATATGCGCCAGACTTCTATGGTGCATTTCTTCCTATGCGCCATAGGAATATGTTCAGTGGCGTATTTCTTCATATGTGCCACAGAAAGCATATGCGCCACAGACATATTTTATATATGCGCCACTTACTATATAACATGTATTCAAAGTAAAATATGTTCCTGGTGTATAATCAGGTATTTATACAGTATTTATCCAAATCAGTATAAACAATACATTGCACAAGTACAGAAGTAGTAGATGCATGAAAACCGACATATAATACAAACACAAGTATAATTTCATCACACTTAGAGCCCGATCGAGATACATATATAGTGTCAAGTGCCGAATTTTTACACAAGTGCCGAATACAAAGTTCATGTCATATCACATTACAAATATGAAGTGGTCACTGCCGCCTACACTAGGATCAAATAGAATACAACTATGATGATGGTGAGCAAGAGCATGAGCCCGACCAATATCTTCATCCGGTTCTTCTTCCACAAGTGGTTCCTCCACTTGGCTACCGCCTCCTCTCTAGTCGTGTATCCTTTGTAGATGTTGCCGCTGAACTTGTTCACTTGTTTGTGAGAATCCTCCCACTCCTCGTAGACTCCTGGAACCCTACCCATGTATACCACATACCACCTCGTCACCATCTTTATAGATGACAAGGCATATTAGTAAAAATGCAACCAAAAGAATTAATAAAGGGTTCACATCCATATATATATGTTCACAAAATATAAAACAAAGTATCCATAAACCTAAAAGATAGCATCTCGCGATCATCATAGAATTAATAAGTTCAATGACAATACGACCACAAGATAGTTTAAATCTCACAACAAAGACCATTTCGACCACAATATAGTAAAGTTTATGACACACACACTACAACAGGCGTCCATCGAGAATATACACCCACTGGATCATGCTAGAGGCACACATGGATCATGAAGGCTTCTACTTCTCGCTTGTCTTCGGGAACGGTATATAGCCCTCTTTCGTCATCCACGTCCTTGTGTCACCCTGCTTATGGAGGCGTTCTTCAAACTCCCTCTTACTCAACCCTCTGGCATGTTGTAGGGCCCCCATTGTGTTGACATCTTCAATGATGATTTGCGACAACTTGTGCTGAATGCGTTGAAGTCTTCTCTAAGATCATCATCGTCGCTTCGCGCCAAAGTTTCGGCCCGTCCTTGGAGACTAGATGGCCACGTTAGGTTCTGGCAATCCTGACCATAGCCTTTAAGGTGATGGAGGACATAGAAGGCCTCCTTGGTGGAAGTTGGCTACTTGACGCAGGGGAACTCGAGCACGTGCTTGAACACGTGTTTGCCATCCTTGATACATTCCCCCTTATCTACGAAGGTGCATCCCTTCTTGGTGTAGCCCTCGAGTGTCATTGAGAACACCCCTTATTCTGGTGTAGTCTTTCCTCTTCGTCAAACTCCCCGAGTCAAAATACGTGGCTAGCGAATACCTCGGGGGAAGGACGATGATTGTGTAGTATTTGTCACTGCGTAACACAATTGGAATGGAATGTTGGAAAAAGAGCAAAGGAAGAAATCTATAAGAAATTCATAAGTTACGGTGGCGATGAGCGAGTGTGTACTTACTTGGGGAAGAAAGGCAAAAGAAGTGTGTCCTTCATCTTGTTGTCCACCATGAACTTCTCGAGGTATGGTGTCTCCTTCGTCCGTGTCTCTGATCCTTCGACCAACTGGTTGTCCCGCATGTAGTAGGGATCCACTATCACGACTTCCGGGTTACTCTCTCTCTTAATCATGATCGCCAGATTAGCACGTATAGGCAGACCAAGTTATAGTCCAGCCGTTTCGTGAGAAACAGCTTGCAGATGTCCTCGTACGCTAGGAAGAATATATCCGCGGGGGGTTCATCGACGAAGCCCACGTCCAATGGAACCTTAGCCTTGAAAACTGGGTAATTTGGATCTTTGTCTTTAAGAAGGATGCCCTCTAGTGTCTTGACACCCTCGTGCAAAGTTAACATGGGTCCAACCGCGACGTGGAGCATATTCGGAGTCAATATGGGATCACCAGCTACATGCACTCGGGGCAAGCCATATTGTGTGGATGGAACGACGACGGCCTCCTGAGCCCGGATCCTTTTCGGAAGAGGCTGGTTCGCACCCTTCTTATTATTATTATTACCTCTCTTCCTGTGCTTCTTCTTCACAATAGTGGCCTCCACTTCCATCTGCTCATCGGCCACCTTTCAGAGTGTGTTGGGGCATAAAACCAATCCCGGTTTATCCTGTGGTGGATCGGTGGCTGGAGGCATCACTTGAGATAAACCATGGAAGACCAAGCGCTGCGTGCATGTATTGGGTCGACTAGTTTGATGGTCGCGAGCTGTGAAGGGTTCTTCATCCACAAAAGTCATATACAATCCTCTATCGGCGCCGGTGTTTATGAAGTTGTCAACGTTGACCAATTCATCATCATCTTCATGGGTGCCATCATCTGGTGGTGGTAGCGATGACAACGGCGGTTGTGGCACAATGTCTTTGCCTTGGGGTAGTACACACACTGCCACGAGTTGCTGGTGACGACTCGTGGTGGCGACGACGACGGATGATGGCTTCTGAGGTGGTGGCCGGGCGATCGATCGAGAGGTGGCGCCGGTGCTCCCCCCGCAAGACGAGCCTGGGTCTTCGGCCATGTCAAGGGTCAGTTGTAGCATTCTCCAAGGGTCTTGTGTTTGTCGGCTCCCTGAGGTTGAAAGGGGGGTCCATGTTGTTGCACCCTGGAAACACTCGAACCAACCTGACCCTCATAACGTCATCATCCATTGGATTGTTGTGCATCTTGTGGTGCGTCGGTTGTATGAGAGTGCCCTTAGCAACATCCTTCAACTCACCGCCGACATCTTTAACCAGGAGTACGCAAGAAGTGTCCTGAGGCAAAACATGTTGTTGGGCATCATGAGATGGCAGCAGTCATGCATCAAAGGCATAAAGGAGATGACGTGCACTAACTAATTAGTTACCTTGGTGATGGCGTGGAGCTCGGCTAATGTAGAGACACGGCCGATGCTGGCGGCCGGCCTATCATCATCTGCATTCTCCCGCTCGGGTGCCTCACGAAGCACCACCGCCATTGGTTGCTCCTTATTGGTATCTTTGGCGGGAGCGGGCATCGGTGTGACCAAAATGAGAGGCAACGTCTAGCGTTGACGTTCGGTGGGGTCACTAGGTCCGGCGACACGTTAATGTTGATGCCCGAGTTGCTGCCACTTAAGCTAGGCAGATGTATCGGCCCCTGTCGACCTCCCGCATTCCAAGCAGTATGCCCCTCGAAAAACTCAGGGGGGGGGGGGACATCGCGCGAAGCTTCTCTTCCACTAACTTGTCCACTATTTTCTCAGCCACTGCCTTCTCCTCTAGTGTCTACACCTTCCTCTTCAGCTCTTCAACATCAGCTTTATCCTTAGCCACCCAATGGTTCTTCGTCTCCCTTCTTTTCTTGGTGTCCTCTTTGTAGTACTCCTTGAGCTTCATGCTCTTACCGAAGCCGGACACATGGCCAGCTAAGGACGGCGGCAACCCCTTTTCCCTCTTCTTGTAAGCATTTGTCACCCTTTTGAAAACCGTGTCCCACGGCTCCATCGAATCCTAGGATGACTCTTTGGCAGGAGTGTTCAGTTCCTCCTCCTGTAGAGGCAAGGAAAGGTGAACCCATTTAGATTCTTGGCTTCATTATTTTAATTAGAACGCAATAGACTTGAGATCGGCGATAAATACCTTACGACCTTCTTCTCGAATTACTTCACCTCCGGATCGTCGGTGATGAACTCCCCTGTTTCCTGGTCCAGGTCGTAGCGGGCCCGGACAAATTGCCTAAGCTGCATGTCCGTGATTTTAAGACAAGGGTTGTCTTTGCCAAGGCGTTGAAGCTCGGCGTCCTCCTTGTCCTAAATGGCCTGTTTCCGCCTATAACCGCCGCTTCCAAGGTGGTGGTTACCTATGTTCTGTTCCTGCATAGTCCTGCCCCAGTTAGTCCAATATATAGCGTCAGCGGTAGCTATATCCGCCTTGAATATCTTAAACTCCTCTTCGTCGAGCATCAGAATTGTCTTACTAATAACCTCCCAGCTTTCGCCTTTGTCAATGCTATTCTTTACTCGGGTTTTCTAGCTTCTCAAGGCGTTGCTCATCATCGTGAGGGCTAGTTTGTTCACTGGGTTCTTTCTCTCCAGGTTTCTAAACCGCTTTGGGAATCTGTATCGCTTGTGAAGCTTCTTAAGGAGGTTATCGACCAAAGCTGCATTGTCAGCATGTCTGATGCACTTCGTGTTGATTGACATGCTTTCCCATACGATGCACCCAAGTTGCAGGTCGTACCATGTGGTAAACGCCTCTGGCACAATGGGTAGGCCACTTTCTGTGACCTCAGTGAACTCATCGCAGACAGTGGCGAGCACTGGCACCTTCTGATCCTTCTTCTTCTTCTGAGAAGCGGCCGGGTTGCCGCTACTGCCATCCGTGCGCTCGCTGCCATCAGTGCGGGCGCCGCCATCGGTGGTGTCATCCTCTTCGCCGCCGCCTTCTCTAGTTCCATCATAGTCGTCTTTGTTCCCCTTGTAATCAGGATCTCCTCCCTCACTACCCCCAGTAGCTCCGGCGACGGTCGCCTCCTCCTCTGGTGTTGGTGTCATCCTCATCTCCTCCTCCTCATCCTCCTGTTGGGACCCCCACCAGAATGACTCGTTGGCCTGTCGCACTTGTTCTTCGACACTCATGTGCTTTGAAGGGCCGGCCTCGTTGTTGCCCGACATGTTTGCACTCTATTAAAAAGAGGCAAAATGTTAGCACAAATCTCGGCCGAAAAATTCGGCATGACCTTTGCTAATTTTTGACCTAGGAGTGCCCATTTCTCAACCAAAACGGAAGTGAATCGACACTTCGGGAGAAATGGGCAACTCAATTGAAGAAATATATCCCTGCAAGACGAAACACCCCATCCCCATATTGACAACCCCATGCATTGACCCCAGTATCCATCATCCATCATCAACATTCAGTATATATATATAACAGATATAGTAGTCCATCATCACATCACAGCCCCATGTATATATATAACAGATATAGTAGTACTTGCTGAACAACAATAGTATACACTTAAAACAACAGTACTACAAGTACTTGCTGAACATCAGTGGTATACACTTAAAATAGGAGTAATACAAGTACTTGCTGAACATGATAGATATATAGTAGTACCATGGGGGATGTCAGTGCTGTCCAGGATAGATATATATTAGTACTTGCTGAGCAACAGTAGTATGCACTTAAAAGAGCTAATCAATCAATCATGATGATAATAAATAAAAACAGAGCCACCAACCATCTCAAGCAAATCAAATGTAGACGATTCCTCTTAGCATCAGCATCAACATTAATGGATGGGAAAAGCATGAACAACAGCCGCAATACGATTGACAATGCCTTTACCAGATTCTATAAAGAATGTTGCATGCATCGCCAAATGGTGCAAGAAATGGTACTAGTAGTAGCATATGTGTTTATCAGTGAGTGAGTAGCAAAGTACTATGAAGAGAGACATAGACGTAGTAGCAACCAACAAGCAAGGGTCACTACTCATAGGAGGATCATGATAGTGGACAGACACTCTTGTTCTGTTTCCTTATTTTTGTCCATTGATTTCATTCATGGCCTAGTACAATGAGGTTTCTAAATTTATATTCTACCTAGAGAGCCTATCGAAAGCTTGTTTTTCACCAAACTTGTATAATTATCGCCATCATCTTCACCATGCTTCTCCATCGACCATCCATGTTTCCCCCATCTATGAGTAGGGATTGGATGAGATTGTTCATGTAGGCTATGGGGATGGTAGGGATTGGATGAGATTGTTCATGTAATAGCATCAGATTGTGAGGGCATGGTGCCTAGTATCTATTATTAGTGATTTTTGACTTTGTTGCAACTTGTTATGCTTCATGCTTGTCACTAGGGCCCGAGTGCCATGATTTTAGATCTGAACATGTTATTGATTCATTATGATAGTATTGTTTATGGTCTTACCTGCAAGTTGTATACACACATTGTTGTCCGGAACCAAAGGCCCCAAAGTGGTAGTAATCGGGATAACCGGTGGGAATGGCTTTGATGTGAGGATCACATGTGTTCACGGAGTGTTAATGCTTTGATCCAATGCTCTATGAAAAGGAGCACCTTAATTGCCAGTAATTCCATTGAGGCCTCGCTACAAACGGGCTGGCAGGACAAAAGATGTTGTGCAAGTTCTCATTGCAAGCACGTATGACTATATATGGAACACATGCCTATAATTATTTAGTACTTGGATGCTTTACCTTATTTATCTTCAAATGCCCTATGTCTTGATTGCTATATGAATTGTCTTGTCCATGCAACGCCCGTCGATCCAGCTCTATGCCTATCGCGCTTTAATCCTGCTGTTTACTGCTATTGTTACTACTGTCCTTACTTTACTACCGCTATTACTTTACTATTGCTATTACAAAACTGTTGCTACTGATAAACTGTTGTGAGCAAGATTGTTTCCAGGTGCAGCTGAATTGATAACTCAGTTGTTAAGGCTTATGAATATTCTTTGGATCCCCTTGTGTCGAATCAATAAATTGGGTTTCACTTCCCTCGAAAATACTGCGATACACCCCCTATACTTGTGGGTCATCAAGACTTTTTTCTGGCGCCATTGTCGGGGAGCATAGCTCAATTTATCAAGTTCACTTAGAATCACTATGGTTCACCGCCATCCATCCATAATGGGTAAGTCTCCTGATGGCAAGGTTCCTATTTTACCATCCACTACAAGGAGAGATACGGTTTTGAACACCTCTGTTGCTCTTGATTCACCATCTATGATGAGTAAGCTCCTTACACCACTCCATACACATGCTAGACATACTGCAACTTCTGCTGAATCTGAAACTTCTGATACTTATGATGCTTCTACTGTGCTTGATAAGAGTTGTTCATTAGGTCCTTTCCTAGATGCTAGATTGCTAGAACTATAGCTGGAAATACTGAAACTCCTAATGAAGACACTACTACACCTGTCAGTTCACCTGAGTCTATAGAGAGTTATAATATTGAAGACGGATATATAGAAATTAATGATGAATTTATTAAAGAATGTCAAAACATTCATGGTAAAAGTGCTATTAAGAGTCTCCTTGCGAGGTGTACTATAAAACCCAAATTATCCCCTAATGATAAGTTTGCTACATCTCCCATAAACATTAAAGATAAGGATTATGATTTCTCTCTTGATTTATTTGACATAACTATTGTTGAGAAAGAACCTTTCTATGGAACTAAGAATGAAAGTGGTGTAACACATATGACTGAGCTTTCTACCATGAGTGGCCTATTTTCTGATGATATTAAGATGCGCACCTACTTTGTTGCTAAAATTTGCCCTTTTTCACTGAAAGGAGAAGCTAAAACTTGGTTTAGTAATTTACCTCATGGATCTATTGATAGCCCTGATTGCTTGATTAGTACTTTCCTTCAGAAATATTTCCCTCCTAGTGCCAGACATGCCATTTTGCAGGAACTTTTTGATTTTAAACAGGGAGAAAAAGAGGTATTGCCTGAACCATCGGAAAGGTTTTGTGCTTTGATTCATGCACAAGATGGATGTCCATTACATAAGAATGAGCTTCTTGACATATATTCTAATGGACTAACTAAAGAATCTAGGACATACCTAGATAGTTGTGCTGATTGTGTTTTCAGGAATAGAACTCCCAAAGAAGCTGAGGAATTAATGGCTAAAATAACCAAGAATTATTATGACTAGTTGTCACCTGAGCCAACTACACCTGAGTTAACCGTGCCCAAGCCAACACCAACATCAAAGAAGACGGGAGTTATTGAACTAAATGATGAAGTGGTGAAGGAAGCTAAGAAATGACTTAAGGAGAAGGGTATTAAAGCTGAACACGTGAAGAATTTACCTCGTATAGAAGAATTATGTAAGCCAATCTCCCACTCATCCACTATTGAGGTACACTCTCTCCAATATTTTGATGAATGTGATATTCCTTACTCTAAACCTCCTGATCAATGCTTAGAAGAATTTGACATTTTTATTGTTAAGCAAGATAATTTCAATAGAAGAGTGCAAAATCATCTAATGGAAAACTGTAGAGCTATTATTGAGTTAAAAGATATTGTGGAAAGAACCTCTAATGATGTTAAAATGCTTGTTAAACATTTCCAAATGGTTCAAACTCAAATTGATCAGCTTATTAAAGTACAAAAAGACTTGCTAGTTAATGCTGCTAAAGAAAAAACATGCTTATGAAATTAGAACTAGAAGTGGTGCTGCCACTTAGGATCCTCTATATCCTGAGGGGCATCCTAAAAGAATTGAGCAGGATTCTCAAAAAATTGAAAATAGTGGCACTTCACCTAAGAAAAGGAAAAAAGAAACGTAAAACTATTGTAGAATCTCCTGAACCTGCTATAGATACTAATAGTATATCTGTCTCTGATGCTGAAACTGAAAGTGGTAATGCGCAAAATGATGCTCCTGATAAAGAAAAAGTTGAAGAAGAACCTGAAAAACACACTAAGAATACTAAATACACTAAATAATATTTTGTTGCTAAGAAACATGGTAGTGAAAGAGAGCCTTGGTTCCAAAAACCTATGCCTTTCCCTGATAAGAAACTTAAGTCAAAGGAAGATGAATAGTACAACAAGTTTTGTGAGTGGATGAAACCTTTATTTTTGCAAATTGCTTTGACTGATGCTATTAAATTGCCTCCTTATTCAAAATTTATGAAGGATATTGTCTCTAATAAAAGGAAGATCCCTAATGAGGAAATTTATACTTTGCTTGCTAATTACTCCTTTATTGGTAAAGTTCGAAAGAAACTTGGAGACCCTGGGATTCCAACCATTCCATGCTCTATTAAAAACAATTATGTTAGAACTGCCTTGTGTGATTTAGGAGCAGGAGTCAGTGTTATGCCTTTTTCTCTCTATAAGATACTTCAGTTGGAAAAACTAATACCAAATGATATATGATGACCCACAAGTATAGGGGGTGTATCGCAGTATTTTCGATAAGTAAGAGTGTCAAACCCAACGAGGAGCAGAAGGTGCTGGCTAGTGGTATGGATCAGGAATTCTCTGCAAATACTTAGCAAACGGATTTTTAGGGGTTTTCGATAAAACAAGTAAACAAAGTAAGAGTAAATAAAAGAGAGTAGGAATAAATGCAGCAAGTGGCCCAATCCTTTATGTAGCAAAGGACAAGCCGGTTGTATTACTTAAGATGACCAAACGTTCTCGAGGACACATGGGAAGACCGTCAAGCGCTTTCGCTTCATATAGTTGATTAATCTTCTTTAGCTTGCCAAGTATTGTGTGGGTGAACCTGTGCTAATGTACCGCCCCATACAGAACTAATACATACTTGTGATTAAACCCCTTGCAAACATCCGTAAGTACAAGAAAGTAATTAAGGTAGAAACCTAACCACAGCTTTAAACTCTAAGACCCTTACGTCCCTTGTGCAATGGTTTCCTAACGGTGGTTCAGGTTTCTGTCACTCCGGCAACTCCTACGACTAGTAGCCCAATACACAATGCATTCGACTAGGCCCATATAGGTGAAGTGTCATGTAGTCGACGTTCACATGACACCACTAGAAGAAGTACACCACAACTTAAATAACAATCTATTGAATCTTTATCAACACAACTCCACTACTAACAACATGACTTCTCCCATGTCCTCAAGAACAAAACGAACTACTCACAAGACATCATATGGATCATGATCATTGATGGAATAATGATGTATAACAATCGGAACATAAACAATAATTCAAAGATTCACTCAATAACATCAACTACAAAGAGTAATCAACACCGAGAAAGTTTCGCCTATGAACTAATGCAAGATTCAACCAATTGTTACAGCAATATGGAGATGGTGATGATGGTGCTGATGGTGATGATATTGGTGACGATGATGATGATGATCCCGATGAAGTCCAGTTTGATGGTGGTGTTGATGGCGATGATCTCCCCTCTCTAGGAAGGAATTCCCCTGGCAGAAATCTGTCTGCCGGAGAGATCTTTCTCTCTCGGTGTTTTCCGCCCCGCAGAGGCGGCGAAATCTTTCCGTGGTCGCTCCTCGAGTCTTAGGGTTTCAGGAGGATGATATACGTTAGAGGGGAGAGGCTTGAGTGGGCCAGGGTGGCCACACCACCTGCTGGCGTGGCCTAGGGCTACCCACACTAGGGGGTGGTGTGGGCCCCCTGTGTCCCACCTCCACTCCGTCTTATGGCATCCTTAGTCTTCTGGAAAAATAGGATTTTCCGTATATTTTCCCGGATTTTCTAATCTTCGTGAATTTTGCCTCCAAACAACACCTTTTCCATCAGAATCCTGACTGCAGCGGTCCATGCTCCAAAAGTCATCAACCATGCAAAATAGATGAAATAACATAAGTATCACCTCTTAGTACGAAATATATCAATGAATAATAGTAAATTAGGACATAGAATAGTGATGCAAAATGGACGTATCAACTCCCCCCAAGCTTAGACTTCACTTGTCCTCAAGCGAAACTGAGCTCAATAAACATGGCCTTAGGTTTATGGAGTGAAGAGTCGATAAAAGAAAACAGACAAGAAGCATCACATTCATCAAATACATAGATCATAATAGAAGACAACTCACTATTATATAAATCAACTTGTAATGAGTAAAGGAAACACAATAAAGATACATAAAGTAAATCATAATTGGTAATGGCAAACTTAGCTCTTGGTCGAAGAATAGTTGATAATTTGCTGGAGTTCACAAATAACTGGTTTTCAGTGATAGCTTTCAAAGTAGTAAACATCAAGATAAGATCAATGTACAAAGCAAGGAACATAAGAGACATGATTGAATACATCATCATATGAATGAATGAAACACAACAACTCAAAATACTTGCTGAGATAGAAGGGAATAGGTTTACTGACTCAACTACAAAGTAAAAGAAAGGCCATTCGCAGAGGGAAGCAGGGATTGCAAGTCTCATAAAGAGCTCCCAAAAATTATGATACTTACTAGCTTTTAGCTCTCATTGCCCCTATCAAAGGGATCTTTTGGTGGTTAAGGTTAAAGTGACACAACTAAGAGGATATGCTTGACAAGTTATGAATTGGAGTCCCATGCCCCTTACTCATGAGTACCGAACCTCATGCTACTCAACTTCAGTCACGAGCAAGCTCTTGTCATTGTAAATACATGTGTATCATTAAGAACCGCCAACGGGGTACCCCTTGCACATGACACATGAGCTATCCCATAATCAAAGTGACAAGGCAAGCAGATAGTGAGCATCTCAACGACCTTTTTATTTGTTATTTGCATAGGTTTTTACTGAGGATGCTTCATAGAATTCTCACTATAGTTATGCTCCATGTTTCCACCATGATTAGGCATGGCTTAGGCTAGCGGCCCAGGTGTTTCTCTAACACACATATAAACTCCATGATCTTACAAGTTCCACTTTTATTTCACACCGCCGGGATCCATAGGCAAAAGAATCATGATATCAACTAGGTACAAGTACCAATGAAGTGTTGAAAGCGGTCCCCATGATACATGGTTCTGCTAACTTCAACTCATAAAGCGCAAGCATATACACAACAAAGAAGGACCCAATGGTTCAGGTTATTAAATGCAAGAAGGTAAGGTGTGCCATCAAGTTCGTGAGAGCTTTAATCACTAATTTTCTCATAACAAGTTTAATTTGGGAGGTAGATAAAACAAGAATTTACTTGGAATAGCAATAATGCTACTAGGTAGGTATGGTGGACACAAATGGCAAAGGTTTTGGTTTAGAGGAGGTGGATGCACGAGAAGAGTACCCTCACAGTATAGGTTTTTGGCTAGCAAGGCTGGGTAGTAAGTATAAGAGTTGAAGGAAACAAACAAATATACAAGTGATAAAAACAAACATTCAATCTTCCTTGGAAGCACAAAAGATCTTAACTAGAGAGTACTAAACTTATGAGCAAATCAAGAAAGAAAGATGATGAAATTATTTTTCTTTAGAGTACTTCTATCTTTTCATTCAACTCTTAAAAATAGTGTTGCTACTGACCGAGCCAGGTTAGCCAAAACCAACTAAATTAACTCAATGATCCCAAAGTGATACCAATACTAACAACAAGATCAATCATATAACCACGAATTGAAAACTAATATAAGCTATGCAAAAGAGTGAATGATAGAACTTCTCATTAATAATCCATAACGGCAACTCACACCAAGGGATACATATCTAACGAGAGAGGGGAAACTTCCATAATGCAAACCATACTACATAATAACTCCTCTATTCATGATATGACTCTACTAATAAGGTAAAAAGATAGAAGATAGTGATGTGATACCGCGGCACTTCCCCAAGCTTGGAACAAACCAAGGGGATGCCAAACCTGATGACGAATTACTCCTTTGGCGGTGGTGGTATCCTCTCGATGAGGTCTTTGATTAGTTTCCCTAAGTCTTGAATCTCGAAGGTGAGAGTACGAATCAACTTCAAGTTGTGCTCAATACGGCTCATAATCATTTCAGTTTGTGGACCCTAGCTCTTGTGATTATTTTTCAATTCTTCCCTCTTGGAGTCTTCTTTTCCTTCATGGTTATGGATAAATGTATGGAAGGGATTCTTGGTGCGTGGAGGAAGTTATCATGGAGCCAAACTATGACGAGGAGCTTTTCCCCCAGTCTGCATCATGCAGTCCTTCTAAGCCTGGCAAGTTTCATCACCACTCCAATGCTTGCAATGGTAGTGTCGGTGTGCAGATGTTGGCTTTGCTCCCCTTCACCTTCACTCTTGATCTCCTTCTCCTTCCCGGGGTCTTGGAGGTCTTCCTCCATAGGCTCCTTCCCTTTATCCTCGACGGACACCATTGTGTTTCTAGGCTTTCAAAGAATATGTCCTGGCAGAAACAGATCGAAACAAAAACACGACGAAAACACGATATACGAACCTCGGGGGATCCGGGGGGGTTATATATTACGAAGTTTCATGTCAAAAGGAAGGTACTGGGAGAAAACGAGTCAGAGGCGGAGTCCGGGGTGGACTCACCACATGGTGGTGCGGCCAGGGGAGGGCCCATGCCACAGGGTGGTGTGAGCCACCCTGGCTCCGTTTCCGTCCCTTTTTCGCTTCGTAGCTTCCCTTATTGACTAAAACCTGCAAAAATATAGTTGGGTTGTATTTTCGTAGAACTTTCCTTACCAGAACTGTTACCTATTTGAAAACAGACTCTGCAGGTCTCTGAATTTGGTATTTAGTGGATTCTTCCAGAGTCACCACTTGAATAACATCAATATCTTCATCTTCATATACTTATTAATTGAGTCATAAAACCCTTCTCTTCCTTATTACACCATTATCTCCACTTCCTGGAAATTTCTTTCACACAAAACTTCACACAGTTCTCATTAGCAACATTAGTATAAGTGAAGTGATAGAACCTTTTGAGTCCACTTTCAACTAAAAACCATCAAAACATAAGCTACTGTAGCAACTCCTTCCGAAAACCCAAAAAGAATTCAAAAAGGAAATCGAATAAAGAAGCAAATGCAAAAGTGGCAAAATCTGTCAAAACAGACTAGCAGGTAAAGATCAATTTTTTCGAAAATCTTCTGTTGCTCAAATCAAAAAGTGAAAAACTAACGAAAGTTAAATAACAACCTGGGGCGGAAGCACAAAAATTACAGCTCAAACCGACATATAGAGATCTCTCACGAATTTTTACGGTGAAGCACAGAAATTCTGTTTCGGGATAGCAACTTCCCCAAATATTACTTCTCTCTCATTAGAGGTTGATCTTGACACAAAAACCAAACAAATAAGATAAGGAGAGGTTATTACCGAAGTAATAACTTCCAAGACTCAAAGCAACAAACACAAACTGAAAGCAAAAACAAATTGGGTTGTCTCCCAAAAAGCTCTTTCTTTATAGCCATTAAGATGGGCATGATAATTTCACAGATGCTCACATAGGAATATGAATTGAGGTGAAAGAGAGCATTAAGAACCAAAAATACACACTTTTAAGTCTAACCCACTTCCTATGCAAGGGAATTTTGTAAACAAACAAGTTATTGAAACCACAGGCTACTTGCATAAGAAGGCAAAATAAGTGCAACATAAAAACTTTCAGCATAAAACGAGGAAACTTGATATTATTGAGATGCATAAGAACACTTTTCCCTCTCTCATAGTAACTTTCAGTATCATGCATAAACTTAACAATATAGCTATCACAAGGACCATCATAGCAAGGATCACTTATTCTAACAGAAAACACAGGAATACTAGCTCTCATAACACTACTTTGTGAAACAAAATTAGAGGTATCCTTACAAAGGATAGCGTGTCCCTCTTTTTCATATTTAGTGACAAAGTCTTTCACATTCACTATTATAGGTTCATCAACCATTTGTTTATCAGGTTCAACAACTTTATTCATACTTTCTTCTACCATACTAGCCATCATAGAATGTTCCTTTATCTTAACTAGGAAAGGCATTTTCTCAATATAAGGTTCGGGTAAAACATGATTAGCAGTATATAAACTTCAGCATTTCTTGCAGGAACACTCTTAGCAACATCTTTATAAGGTTCATGATACTTATTCCACTTATTTTTAGGCACTTCAATGTAGGAAGCAAAAGCTTTAAAATAAGAAGCAATAGCTTGAGAGTCTAGACCATAAGAATTTTTAATATTTTGAAAGTTATCGGTTTCCATAAAAGATTCAATGCATTCATAATCATAATTTGTACCTGACTTTCTACCTTTGTCATTCTCCCAAGCTTTAGCATTGTCTTGAATACGGTCCAGAAGATCCCATTTAGCCTCTTATTCCATACGAGTGAATGATCCAGCACAAGAAGCGTCCAATAAATCTTTATCATGTAAAGGGAGCGTTGCATAAAAGTTATTGATAATAATATTGTTGGGGAGCTCATGAATGGGACATTTGAGCATTAGTAACTTCAATCTTCCCCAAGCTTGAACTGTACTCTCTCCATCAAGAGGCCAAAAGTTGTATATTTGATTCGGATCTTTATGAATCTCACTAGGAGGATTAAGTTTGAATAAAAGAGAGGCACTATTTCCTCGCATTCCAGAGCTTGACCATTCTTCAGCAGCTTATACCATTCCTCAACTCTTCCTTTCAGTGATAATGAGAATAACTTCTTCTTAACTTGATTTGTAGTGATACTTGCACACTTGAACAACCCGCATAATTCGTGTATAAAGAGTAAATGATCACCGGGATGGACAGTTCCATCCCCAACATAGTAGTTATCCATAACACGATCAATAATTCTTGTAGGTATTTTGAAAACATCATTCTCAGCAGGTGGTGGCTTATCTACTACCTTAGCAGTGGTCGTAGCATTACCAAATAAGAAACTCAGCTAATTATCCATAACGAAAATAAAGTAACTAGCCGAAGTAAACAATACTCACTGTAGAAGTTTCCTTTACCAGTTCCACTCTCCAATAGCGCTTCACTCCTCGGCAACGGCACCAGAAAATAGTCTTGATGACCCACAAGTATAGGGGGCGTATCGCAGTATTTTCGATAAGTAAGAGTGTCGAACCCAACGAGGAGCAGAAGGTGCTGGCTAGTGGTATGGATCAGGAATTCTCTGCAAATACTTAGCAAACGGATTTTTAGGGGTTTTTGATAAAGTAAGTAAACAAAGTACGAGTAAATAAAAGACAGTAGGAATAAATGCAGCAAGTGACCCAATCCTTTATGCAGCAAAGGACAAGCCGGTTGTATTACATAAGATGACCAAACATTCTCGAGGACACATGGGAAGACCGTCAAGTGCTTTCGCTTCATATAGTTGATTAATCCTCTTTAGCTTGCCAAGGGTTGTGTGGGTGAACCTGTGCTAATGTACCGCCCCATACAGAACTAATACATACTTGTGATTAAACCCCTTGCAAACATCCGTAAGTACAATAAAGTAATTAAGGTAGAAACCTAACCACAGCTTTAAACACTAAGGCCCTTACATCCCTTGTGCAATGGTTTCCTAACGGGGGTTCAGGTTTCTGTCACTCCGGCAACCCCTACGATTAGTAGCCAAATACACAATGCATTCCCCTAGGCCCATATAGGTGAAGTGTCATGTAGTCAACGTTCACATGACACCACTAGAAAAATTACACCACAACTTAAATAACAATCTATTGAATCTTTCTCAACACAACTCCACTACTAACAACATGACTTCTCCCATGTCCTCAAGAACAAAACGAACTACTCACAAGACATCATATGGATCATGATCAGAGATGGAATAATGATGTATAAAAATCTGAACATAAACAATAATTCAACGGTTCACTCAGTCGCATCAACTACAAAGAGTAATCAACACCGCGAAAGTTTCCCCTATGAACTAATGCAAGATTCAACCAATTGTTACAGCAATATGGAGATGGTGATGATGGTGCTGATGGTGATGATGGTGGTGACGATGATGATGATGATCCCGATGAAGTCCAGCTTGATGGTGGTGTTGATGGCGACGATCTCCCCTCTTCGGGAAGGAATTCCCCTGGCAGAAATTTGTCTGCCGGAGAGATCTTTCTCTCTCGGTGTTTTCCGCCCCCAAGAGGCGATGGAATCTTTCTGTGGTCACACCCCGAGTCTTAGGGTTTCAGGAGAATGATATACGCCAGAGGGGAGAGGATGGAGTGGGCCAGGGTGGCCACACCACCTGTTGGCGCAGCCTAGGGCTGCTCGCGCCAGGGAGTGGTGTGGGCCCCCTGTGGCCCATCTCCACTCCATCTTCTGGCATCCTTAGTCTTCTGGAAAAATAGGATTTTCCGTATATTTTCCCGGATTTTCTAATCTTCGTGAATTTTGCCTCCAAACAACACCTTTTCCATCAGAATCCTGACTGCAGCGGTCCATGCTCCAAAAGTCATCAACCATGCAAAAACAGATGAAATAACATAAGTATCACCTCTCAATACGAAATATATCAATGAATAATAGTGAATTAGGACATAGAATAGTGATGCAAAATGAACGTATCAATACATCTTTGCAAATGGCCGATAAATCTACTACTATTCCTATTGGTATATGTGAGGATGTATCTATTCAATTGGCTCATAATTGCTTGATCTTAACTGACTTTGTTGTGCTTGAAATGCCTGAAGATGAAATATGTCTATTATTCTTGGGAGACCTTTTCTTAATACTGCAGGAGCTGTTATTAATTGCAATCAAGGAAAGTAACTTTTAATGTTAATGAGAAGGAGCATACTGTCCATTTCCCAAATAAGATTGATAGGAATTATGGCTTAAATTCAATTGAAAATATTGAGGGTATCCAAGTTGGAGAAATATATTGTCCCATTCCACGAGGAAAATATGAAACTATTATGATTGGGACCATTGCTATCAAGGTTGAGGTTACATAATCATTAGTAGAATACAAAGTTTTGTCTCATATAAATTGTTTTGGTAACAAGACCTAATAACCCTTGTTAACAAAGGGATTTAATGAACAAAACAATGTTTTCACCATGATTATCTTTGCTTACTTTTATTTTATCCATTTTAGTTTTTGCTTTCACATAGTTTACTTTTATATTGCTAGTTGCTTGCATATTAGAGTGTTTTAGAACTTCTGAAGTTTAGGTTTTTGTTTTGTTATTGCATCATTCCAAAATCATCTTTCTGTAGAAAAATCATTCATCAATACCTAAAAATTGCTCAAAAATAAAGTGCCTCAAAAAATTCCAGAAAATTCATATTAAAGTTTTACGTGAAAAAAGGGGCGGAGAAGTGCCTGGAGAGTACCAGGGGGGCCCACCAGGCAGGCACACCAGCTGGTGGCACGGCCACACCAGGGGAGCGCCTGGCCATGGTGTGGGCCACCCCTAGCCCTCCACTCACTCTCTCACTTTCCACTTCTTTCTTTCTCCCAAGAAAACACCAGTTCATTACTCAAACTAGCGTTCCTGCTGTTCTTGCTTGTGATTTTCGATCTCCTTGCTCAGGCCAACTTTGCTGCTGAAATTTGGAGCATTTGTTCTCCGGTATGTGACTCCTCCGCTTGTCCAAGTAGATTTGTGTTTAGTGGTTTATATCTTGAGTATTTTGCTGTTGTAGGTGACATGTTTTGTGAGCTTGTAAGCTTGTTCAATGCTTAGAAAAATTGTTTTGATGCATGTTTTGGCCTCTTACAAGTCCCTATAAGTAGTTCCTTACATTTTGTAATCACCCGGCAATCACTTGTATGATGGTTGTCTAAAATTTCAGAATAGAAGAAGATGAACAACCACACTTTTGGAGAGATACTTGGGAGAGACACACCCAGGAGGGCAAGCCCTTCAAGATCAGCTTTTCAATTTAGGCCATCATATAATGAAGATCTTATTGCACCACGCTTTGGCAATGAAGGAGATGAGGGAGATGCTCACCCATCTACTTTCCCTTGTTTTACCTTTTTGCGAGCTACAGGGATCCTCGATGAGTTCTTACTCCTCGTTCAGAGGTATGGGCTGACCACTTACATGGAAGATGAGAGTGAGCAATATGCCGTGCCCACCAAAACTTTTGTTGAGTGTTTTGCTTTCACTAACACCCCTTATCATTCAACTGTTTCGTTCAAAATTTATCATCTGCCTATCACCATGTCATTGGAAAGATTTTGCAGCATTATAGGCATAGGCATGACTGGGACAATGAAGAAGATCCAAGGTCGACCCGCTGATTTGCTGGAGCTCTATCGAAGTGTGACAAATGATGATGACCGTGCAGCTCAGCGCGGGAAGATAAGGAACATTCAACTCCCAGCTCTTAGATATTTTGCTTATAATCTTGCCACTAGCATTTTTGGTAGGGACAACACTAGTAACATTTCTAATTATCATTTAGCCTTCCTTGCCGCTGCACTTAATAATGATACCAAGTATAATCTTGGTTCTCTCATTGCTCGCCGCCTAGCCACTAGAGGACCTATTTATGGGGGCATTATTTCCTCACGCATGGTGGTTGCTTTAGAACTTTCTGTGGATCCTAATGACACTGTGTTGACTCCACAAAGGCTTGATCTTGCTACTATGAAAACACATCACTTTGTTACTACTGACTCTAGTACTGAGAGTTTAGTTTATAGGATGTTGTTCACTAACGGAGATGAGAGGGAAATTCCATTGCCACGACATTCTTTGTTTAGTATTTGCAGGATGCCATGGTCGCGCTCCAAGGATGAGGTGGACATGCAACTCCGCCTGCTGGGTTTCCACAGGTAGCACCAGGAGGATGTGCCATCTTACGACTACTCTGCACACTATGTTGGGCATCCTCGAGTTCGTATCAGGACGAAGGTACCTCTTCACCATATTATAGAGATGCTCCATTTTGGCCAGCTTGGGATTGATACCCACCTAGGACAAAAGCCTAAGCTTGGGGGGAGGTACGCCGACATCA
Source organism: Avena eriantha (assembly GCA_910589775.1). NCBI lineage: Eukaryota > Viridiplantae > Streptophyta > Magnoliopsida > Poales > Poaceae > Avena > Avena eriantha. The sequence continues at coordinate 152,814,303 of OU342745.1, forward strand.
CACTCATCTACATATCATGTTCATTCAGCACTTTGTATATCCATGTTTCGCTTTCTTTTTACTTTTTGTTCATGCTTTGTTTCTGCTTTCCAAAACACAAAAAGACCAAAAATATTTTTCATTGTTTCTCTTTGTTTGCTTTGTTTTCTTTTTGCCTTGGTTTTTCTTTTAACTTTGTTTTGATTATTCGAAAAACCCAAAAAGATTTTGCTTTGCTTCTTCTTTCATTTGGTTCTTGCCTTTAAAAATCGAAAACCCAAAAATATTTGTTGTTCTTCTTTGGTTTTGTGAAGTTTGTTGCAGGGTTTAGTAGTCCTCAGTGGAGTTTGGTTTCATGTTATTATTCAAGCCACACAAGTGAGGGGCAATAATGAAGATTAATTACAACTTGAGATGTGGTAAGAGGCTGGTAACAAACTCTATTTGTTTTCATTTTTGTACATATACTCATCATTGTGGGCATGCTTGGTTTGTTCATGTAAGGTGTATGTTATTTATTGATGCTTAATAGTTCTTGCTTTATTATGATTAGCTCCAGCTTGCTAATAGTTTGTAGCATGTCATATAAATGTTTGCTTGCATTGTTCTATTAATAACTTGGTATGCACTGTGGTATCCTCCTCTGAATGTTTCACTCGAATTGAATTGGCACATGCTCACGCATGCATATGTCTAAAACAATTAGTTAAGCCTCGATGAATTATTGTTCCTTAGGGTTCTTGAATCACTTTCATGCCATGATTAGTCATGTTTTTTTGCAAGCATGATTATGACAGTTATTTCTCTCTCGTTTGTCGCTCTGTTACTATTGCTAGCCTTCACTTATGCTGAGTATAAGCTTTACTCGTGCATCAAATTCCCCCAAACCAAAGTTTCCCAAAAGAGTCCACCATATATACCTATTAGCATCATTGCTACTCCCTGCATATTTATTATGCTTTGTTTTCTTCCGAATAAAATGTTTGCTTGTTATGAGAAAGTTAGTTAGTAAAGCTCTCACGAACTTGATGACACACTTTATTTCTTGCATGTAATAAACCTGAACTATTGTGACTGTCCATGAAAGTTATATGCTTGCAAATTATAGGCTGGGAATTAGCAGAACCATGCTGTCACGGGGAATGCTTTCAACACTTTTAAATATATACCCAGTTGATATCATGCTCTTTTGTTTATGGATGTTGTCGGTGTGAAATAAAAGGGGAGCTTGTAAGTCCATGGAGTTATGTATATGTGTTAGAGAAACGCCTGGGCCACTGGTCTAATCCATGCCTAATCATGGTGGAAACCTCCAGCGTAACCATAATGAGCAATCTATGAAGCATTCTTCTTATAAAAAAGAGATAGAGATTGAGGAAAAAAGAGAAAAAGAAAAAAAAGATGAGAAAATAGGAAAGAGAGAAAAAAGCACCATTTTCCCATGGTAAATAAGAAGATTGCTGAGATGCCCGTTGTCTGCTTGCCTTGTCATTTTGATATGGGGATTCTTCAGTATAATCGGGCAAGGTGTACCACGCTGGCGGTTCTATATGATACACATGTATTTACTATGACAAGAACTTACCGGTAACAAAAGTTGAGTAGCATGAGGAGCGGCCCTCGTACTCAAGGGACATGAGATTTCCAGTTTATGGTCTATCAAGCATATAACTCGTATTGGACCTCACTTTCACCTTAACCATTTAAAGATGCTTATGATAGGGGCAATGAGAGCTCAAAGCTAATGAGTACCATAGTTTCAGCATTGGGAAGCCTTTCAAACTTTTCAAAACCTTTCCACTTCCTTGCTGAGTCACCACTTATTCTATGAGCACTTTATTGAGAGCATAGTTGTCATTCTTAGTGTAATGTGCTTGTTTCAAAGCTTGGTTAATTGTGTCATGACTTTGATGCTTGTATCTCTGATATATTTACTTCTACTCTTCACTTGAACTTCAGAGGTGCCTTGTCATTTATGTTTGCCCTACAATCAAAGGAAGGCGAGATACCACTCTATCATACCTTTTTATGAGCATTCTAATGTTTCTTATGTTTATGTTTCATGCTACTTATTATTTTTGATTTGGAATCTCTTCATAGCTTGCAATGACTATTGAGTAGCCTTATTTCCATACTCCTTATTATGAGTTGTCTAAGTGCTTGATCATATGCTAAGAATCTATACATCTTATGAAGCAAATGTGTTCGTGAAAGTTTCGTTTATCGCACTGAGTTTTCAACTGAATTGCTTGAGGACAAGGAATACGCTAAGCTTGCGGGGAGTTGATACATCCAAAATATATCTAGTTTCCCGAACACTTTTGCTATTGTTTTTCCTCTAAACTTGTGTTATTTGGATACAACTAACACAGACTAATGCTATTTTCAGCAGAATTACCTTGGTGTCTAGTTTTTGTGCAGAAAATCAACTATTAGGAAAAATCCCGAAAAATATGCTGAAAATCCTATTTCACTAGAAGACTCACGGAGCCAGAAGATGAGACAGAGGAGGGCCAAGGGGGGTTCCACGTTTTTCCAGAAAGAGTTCCGCTACACCGCCACCACCAGATTCCGCAAATCAGAACCAGAAACTTTGTTCTGGCACCCTGCTGGGATGGAGAATCGGAGGAGATCATTGCCATCATCTTCACCATCGCTTCTCCATCGACCATCCATGATTCCCCCATATATGAGTGAGTAATCCCCATACGTAGGCTATGGGGATGGTAGGGATTGGATGCGAGCGTTCATGTAATAGCATCAGATTGTTAGGGCATGGTGCCTCGTATCTATTATTAGTGCTTTTTGACTTTGTTTCAACTTGTTGTGCCTAATGCTTGTCACTAGGGCCCGAGTGCCATGATTTCAGATCTGAACATGTTATTGATTCATTATGATAGTATTGTTTATGGTCTTACCTGCAAGTTGTATACACACATTGTTCTCCAGAACCAAAGGCCCCGAAGTGAAGCAATCGGGATAACCGGAGGGAATGGATTTGATGTGAGGATCACATGTGTTCATGGAGTGTTAATGCTTTGCTCCCATGCTCTATTAAAAGGAGCACCTTAATTGCCAGTAGTTCCCTTGAGGCCCCGCTGCAAATGGGCTGGCAGGATAAAAGATGGTGTGCAAGTTCTCATTGCGAGCAGGTATGACTATATATGGAACACATGCCTATGATTATTTAGTACTTGGATGCTTTACCTTATCGATCTGCAAATGCCCAATGCCTTGATTGCTATATGAATTGTCTTGTCCATGCAATGCACGTCCATCCATCCCTATGTCTACTGCGCTTTAATCCTAATGTTCACTCCTATTGTTATTACTGTCGTTACTTTACTACCGCTATTACTTTGCGATTTCTATTACAAAACTGTTGCTACTGACAAACTATTGTGAGCAAGATTGTTTCTAGGTGCAGCTGAATTGAAAACTCAGTTGTTAAGGCTTATAATTATTCTTTGAATCCCCTTGTGTCGAATCAATAAATTGAGTTTCACTTCCCTCGAAAATACAGCGATACACCCCCTATACTTGTGGGTCATCACACCACACCCACTTGGTTGTGTGTGTGTTAGTGTACATCATTGTGGTTTTGGAAAATAACACATGCAATGATGCCACTCCATCATGTGTTGTCCAACCATGTCTAGGAACCTTAGCAGCATGCTAGGATTCAACTGTAGCATGCATTGTATCACTAGTTTGAAAGATGTTGCATCACCATGAATACTGTAACATCCCAAAACTAAAATCCAAGGTTATTAAGATCCAAATCATCAAAATTAGGGTTAACAAAAACTTTTCTATTTAAAATCATTAAAGCATTCATATGTGTGTGCATTTAAAATAGGAGTTGTTTTGAATTACCATGATTAAGTGATCCATTGCTTGTAAAATGATTCTTAGGTGAAATAAACATCATCTAGATAATTCCCAAACAAATCCCAAAGAAAAACAAATCAAAATGAATAAAAGAAGAGAATGGTCATTTGTGCCATTTTAATCAACATGCCTACTTTGGCTATTCCAAGGACTCAATTCTTAACAGAGATAAATTTGGATCTTTGCACCCCTTACTAGTACATATAATGATGTACCAAGGCCCACTTTGTGATCCGTCAAAAACTTTCAAACACTAATTTTAAATGACATTTGAAAATTGAATCTAGTGTAGGTATCAAGATCACCCTATTTCAAAAACCACTAAAATGAGCTTTATTTTCAAAACCCAAGAAACAACAGAGTCTCAAGCTTATTACTAGCACACCCACCAAAAATCTTTTCAAAATTCAAAAGTAAATTTCTTGCGGCCATTTCCACAAACACTTGGTAGGCAGGAATCAAACACTAAACCTAGCTCACTTTTTTCAACAGGGTTTTGCCCCCATTTGATCTCCATTTACTCCCTCTGTCTCCAATGGATCTAACCAAAGCATAAGCACCACACCCCTTTGTCCCTAGCAGCAGTGCCATGCCACCCTGAGCACCATGTCGCCGGCCTAACTTGCCCACACCACAGCAGACCGCCCCTCTCTCCCTCGCCATGTCTATGAGCTAGCCCAGACCTCACCGCCACCCTCTGTCCCCTCCCCGAGCATAGCCGAGCGGTGGAACAACCGCAGCGCGCCGCGCTTAGAGTGTCTACGCCATGCCGAGCATGCACCAGAGCGCTGCGCACGACACACGTGCACACGCCGCCCCTCGACCGCAGCCCGTGCCCATCGTGTCGCCACGACCCAGGGAACCCCCTAGACATGCCCATTCGGCGCCGTTCGAACCACAGCCACCGCACGCCGGGAAGACCACCGCCTCTGCCGCTCAAAGCGTGAGCACCTACCGACCAAACACCACCGCCCCTAAGCCCGCATTTAAGCCCTAGAGCACTGCCAGGAGACCAGCCACCGTCCCCTACCTCGAGCCATGCCGCTGGCACGCTGTGCAGCCCTCGCCGGAGCCGCCCGCCTATTCCTTTTGGTCGCCTCGTCGAGCTATAAATAGAGGCCACCCCAGCACAAACCACTCACACCATTCCACTCCCCTCACCTCACTGGTCCTTCCCCACCTCTAGCCGGAGCAGCGCGAGCACTTGTTCACCGGAATTTGGCCGGAGGAGCCCGCTGTAGAGGAGGAGAAGGCGACGTCGATTTCGTCCACCCCTGGAGCTGCCTCGACCACCAGTTCATTTGCCCGCCTCGCCATCATCACTTGAGCCCTGGTACGCCCCCTGAGCACCCGCACCGAGCCGCTAGGGTTAGACCTCGCCGGCGACCTATCCGTCGTCGATGACGAACCCTAGCCGTATATCATAGTTCTAATATAACGGCCCACATCGCCCCGTACCGCTGCGCATGTTAAGGGCCACTGACCAGTGGACCCCCTGTCAGCTATGCCCCATGCCACGAAATTTCACTGGGCCGGCCCGTTAGCTTTCCCACGCGAACCATTTAATTCAAATTAGGATTTTCCTATTTAGTTTAAACTTAGTTTTGTCCCCTACTTTGAAATTCATTTCAGAGAGATTTACAAATCCAAATGGAGTGATTCCAATTTTTTTAGAAAGCTACTGAACGGATCTACCCAAGCCCGTTGGATTTAATTCAATTAGAGTTAGAGATCTCTCCTAGTATAAATAACAAACAGAAGCTTTTGCACATTCAAACATTTTTATAAAATCAACCATGATAGCTTTTGAGTTGATTCCAACTCTCAAAAATCACATTTTACCATACCTATCTGAATATGTAATAATATTAGGTTTTACATGCATTGACTTTGGACTAGTACCAAAATAATGCTATATATGCATTTCTAGTCACTTTAAATCATTAAATAATGAACTTAAACCAAAGTAATTGTGATCCAACCTTTAAATCACATTCCCACATGTTAGAATATGCGGAGATGACATGTTTCCACATGATCCCATATTTTAAGTGGTGAATATTAAATCTTAGCTAATTTTTCAATGAGTAGAAATTACTTTTCTTAAATAAAAAGAATGAAATTAGTTAATAAAACTTGTGATGCTTGTGATGATAATAGATCATCAAATATGTGCCTTAGAGTGCTAATTAGACTAGTTAAGTATCGTTTGGTGATTGTGTACTCCATATGTATTTATAGATGATAGTACCGACCAAGCTTTCGGGAAGGAGGAGTTCTACCAAGAGGAGGAGGAAGAAAACTTCAACCACTGCACCAACCAAGGCAAGCTAACACTTGCAAGTAATACACTAGCAAGCCACCATTAACAATGCAAGCTAACCCTTGGAAGCTAGATAATCTAAGCAAAGATGCTTTAGGCGTGCTTTGGTTATACCACTTGACTATTACTTACCCCAAGTATTATTTCCAAGTTTTATTTCCTTTACTTTACCCAAAGTCCTTTACTTGTTTTGAAGTTAGCATAAAGAGTATAAAACTTGGCCTATTTAGATAACTTTAGATGTCATTCTATGGCATGAGATTGATCCCATCCTTCCACCTTAGTGAACACTCTTAACTTAGTAGATTAGAGCTAGATCAAAACTTGAGTCACTTTTAGATGGGAACACTTGGTAAAAATGAATTATGAAAACCTTAGAATGATGAGTCATTCTATTGAGATGTTTTGACATGTGTTGAGAAAACATAAATGCTTTATGATGAGGAAAATGTTGAGGCATGAGCCTTAACCCTTTTACAAAACTGATGGTTGGATTCGGATGCGATACCATTCCAAATTTACCGTACAACCACAATACCTGAATTGGGTAAGGCTTAGCCAGAAGTTTATATGCATTAGTATTAGTTCCCTCGCGGGAGAGGTTTGAGTTGAGGCTACCTCTCAATGTTGTCCACCTATGCAATGTTGTCCACCTATGCAGTGCCCAAGATGACAGATGGTCATGGTTGGGAGGCCATGATCATAGGAGAGGTGCTTATACTAGGGTGTGTAAAGGAAAGGTTATGTTTGATTATCTGCATACTAAGTATGATGATTCAGGGTTATCCCTGACAGATGTATCGAATCTTATGTTGAAAGGGTACCCCCTCTGCAGAGTGTCAAACTATTCGAATAGCCGCGTCCGCGGTTATGGACAGTTGGAATGGCCATACTGTTTCGTTGTTAGATGTTTTCAAAATGACTAATGAAAAGAATGATGAATCTTGACTTGACCACAACAGGGTTGTGTTTATGACACTAGCTTCCCAATTTAAGTGATTCTAGAACTTTATTTTATCTTTCTTTGCTTCTGAACTCAGCTTAGGTTTCAAACTTAACTTTATAGTTAAACTCAGAGTTAGCACTTTACTTTAGAATTATACTACTTGTTACTAGTAGTTTGCGAGTACTTAAAGAGTTCTCATGGCTTTTGTCCCTGGCTATTCTCATGGCCAGACTATGAAGGAGACTACCAAGATGATGGCCAGCAGGACGGCTATGATAACTAGGACTATCTGCCTTCGTCAGCATTGCCTGTGCCCCTGAAGATGGACCCCACCGCTACGCTTATCTTTGAAGGAAATATGCCCTAGAGGCAATCATAGAGATGATTGTATTTCATGTGTATCCATGAGTTATTATAATGTTCCTTGAATATCCATATACCAGGCAACTTGTATTGACTGGCAATTATGTGAATTGTTTGTGAAACTCTTTACTTGTATGGTTATCTAATAATTGTCCCTAGTCGGAGTTCATGCGAGGACACACGTGAATATTAGACTAGCACATCGATTGGTTAATGACTATGTTTCGCAAGTCATTGACATGGAGATGTCAAACCAATGATGTGGACACATGTTATGAACATGGGGTTGGACTGACCCAACATGAGACTAGCAATAATACTTGCAGCTCTCTCTACACATCGTGTACGTTTTGTCCTTAGACCTGAGATTGTCGCATGTACTTGAGATGTGGATCGACCTACTTTGGGGCTATCAAACACTACTCCGTAACTGGGTAGTTATAAAGGTAGCTTTCGGGTTTGTCCTGATACATGCTGCAAGGCATCGGTCAATCAAGATGGGATTTGCCCCTCTCTACTTGAGAGAGATATCTCTGGGCCCCTCGAGTGATCGGATCCAGAAATGCATGGCCGTGCTACATATGGTTAAGAGTTAACCTAGTAAAGGGATTCTGAATCACAGTATCGAGAAAGAGAGGTCAGCTTAGAGCTAGACCAAATATCGTGAGGCAAAGGGAAAGACATGTACTCAACCTTGTGATGGTTCGTCCGAATGATCTTTATATGCGTTTAGGAGTTGGCACGTCTTGCTAGAGGCCGCTACCAACTATTGACGGAGTAAGTGTACTCGCGTCATGTCTATACGTGTATGAACCTATAGGGTCACACACTTTAGGGGCTGGAAGCCTAATGAGGATTGGATCCGAATTAGACCAGGCTTAGGCTGCTAATGGGCTGCTAATGTAGAAGCCCACCAGGGATGCCTATATAAGAGGGAGTGCGGCGAGCTGAAAAGTAGAGAGCATTCCACCCAGCCGCCACTCCTCTTCCGCCTGTGTTGCACGCGCAGACCTAGCAGTCTGGCGTGTGACGACTTCCACTCCGGACGTGTGGATACCTCGGAGGTGCTGCATCTGTAGCACTTGGACGAGCCGCGCAAAGGGGAGCTGCTCGTGGGACGAGGACGAGGAGGAGACGTAGAACATCTACACTGCCGCAACGTGCTTCATCGAGTTCCGCACCTGCGCGTCTAGCGGTAATCCCGTGATCTATGACAATAGTATTCCTGGTTGACGCGGTAGAAATTTTTGATTTTACGCTAGTGTAGCCTACCCGTTACCCATCAATCTTTTATTCCGCTGCTTATTGTATTAAGACTAGATCATGAGATCCTTTATTTGTGTAAGTCCTTATGTATGGTTTGTAATGGATGATGTATTGTGATATCCAGTCTGTTATGTCTCGCAAAAATGGTAATCCTGGGATTGTGAGGAATGACATCATAGGCATCTAGGATTAAAAATCCGGGTGTTGACACATACCTGGATTTGTGTGTGTATCAATGTGCATCATTGTGGTTTTGGAAAATAAAACATGCAATGATGCCACTCTAGCATGTGTTATCCAGCCATGTCCAGCAACCGTAGCAACATGTTGGGATTCAACTACAACATGCATTGCGTGACTAGTAGTTTAAAGATGCTGCATCACCACACCCACTTGGGTGTGTCTCTTTATTAGTGTGCATCATTGTGGTTTTGTAAAATAACACATGCAATGATGCCACTCCAACATGTGGTGTCCAACCATGTTTAGGAACCCTAGCAGCATGTTGGGATTCAAATTCAGCATGCATTGGATCACCAGTTTGAAAGATGCTACATCACCACACCCACTTGGATGTGTGTGTGTGTTAGTGTGCATCATTGTAGTTTTGGAAAAGAACACATGCAACGATGCCACTCCAGCATGTGTTGTCCAACGATGTTTAGGAACCTTAGTAGCATGCTGGCATTCAACTTTAGCATGCATTGTATCACCAGTTTGAAAGATGCTTCATCACCACATCCACTTTGATGTGTGTGTGTGTATCAGTGTGCATCATTGTGGTTTTGGAAAACAACACATGCAATGATGTCACTCCAGCATGTGGTGTCCAACCATGTCTAGGAACCCATGCAGCATGCTGGGATTCAACTGCAGCATGCATTGTATCACCGATTTGAAATATGCAGCATCACCACACCCACGTGGATGTGTGTGTGTCTATTAGTGTGCATCATTGTGGTTTCGGAAAAGAACACATGCAATGATGCCACTCCAACATGTGTTGTCCAACCATATCTAGGTACCCTAGAAGCATGCTGGGATTCAACTCCAGCATGCATTGTATCACCAGTTTGAAAGATGCTGCATCACCACATCCACTTGGATGTGTGTGTGTATGGCATTATGCATCATTGTGGTTTTGGAAGAGAATACATGCAATGATGCCACTACATCATGTGTTAGAACCCTAGCAGCATGCTGGGATTCAACTACAACATGCATTGTATTACTAGTTTTCGAGATGCTGCATCACCACACCCACTTGGATGTCACTCCAGAATGTGGTGTCCAACCATGTCCAGGAAAAGAACACATGCAATGATGCCACTCCAGAATGTGGTGTCCAACCATGTCCAGGAACCCTTGCAGCATGATGGGATTCAACTACAGCATGCATTGTATCACCATTTTGAAAGATGCGGCATCACCATAACTACTTGGATGTGTGTGTGTGTTAGTGTGCATCATTATGGTTTTGGAAAAGATCACATGCAATGATGCCACTCCAGCATGTGTTATCCAGCCATATCTAGGAACTGTAGCAGCATGCTAGGATTCAACTATAGGATGCATTGTGTCACCAGTTTTAAAGATGTTGCATCACCACACCCACTTAGATGTGTGTGTATCAGTGTGCATCATTGTGGTTCTGGAAAAGAACATATGCAATGATGCCACTACAACATGTGGTGTCCAACCATGTCTAGGAACCCTAGCATCATATTGGGATTCAACTGCATCATGCATTTTATCACCAGTTTGAAAGATGCTACATCACCACACCCACTTGAATGTGTGTGTGTCATTGTGTATCATTGTGGTTTTGGAAAAGAACACATGCAATGATGCCACTCCAGCAAATGGTGTCCAACCATGTCCAGGAACCCAAGCAGCATGCTAGGATTCAACTGCAGCATGAATTGTATCACCGATTTGAAAGATGCACCATCACCACACCCACATGGATGTGTGTGTCTATCAATGTGCATCATTGTGGTTTTGGAAAAGAACACATGCAATGATGCCACTCCAGCATGTGGTGTCTAACCATGTCCAGGAACCCAAGTAGTATGCTAGGATTCAAGTGCAGCATGCATTGTATCACAAGTTTGAAAGATGTTGCATCACCACACTCACTGGGATGTGTGTGTTTCAGTGTGCATCATTGTCGTTTGTTAAAAGAACCTATGCAATGATGCCACTCTAGCATGTGGTGTCCAACCATGACCAAGAACCCTAGTAGCATGCTTGGATTCAACTGCAGCATGCATTGTATCACCAGTTTGAAAGATGCTGGATCACCACACACACTTCGATGAACATGTGGTGTCCAAGCATGTCCAAGCACGCTAGCAGAATGCTGGGATTTAACTGTAGCATGCATTGTATCACCAGTTTGAAATATGCTGCATCACCACACCCACTTGGATGTGTGTGTGTGTTTGTAAGTGTGCATCATTCTGGTTTTGGAAAAGAACACATGAAATGATGCCACTCCAGCATGTGGTGTCTAACCATGTCCAGGAACCCAAGCAGCATACTAGGGTTCAACTTCAGCATGCATTGTATCATCGATTTGAAAGTTGTTGCATCTCCACACCCACTTGGATGTATGTGTGTCTATTAGTGTGCATCATTGTGGTATTGGAAAAGAACACATGCAATGATGCCACTCCAGCATGTGGTCTCCAACCATGTCTAGGAACCCAAGCAGCATGCTAGGATTCAACTGCAGCATGCATTGTATCACAAGTTTGAAAGATGTTGCATCACCACACCCACTTGGATGTGTGTGTTTCAGTGTGCATCATTGTCGTTTTGTAAAAGAAAAAATGCAATGATGCCACTCTAGCATGTGGTGTCCAACCATGTCCAAGAACCCTAGCAGTATGCTGGGATTCAACTGCAGCATGCATTGTATCACTAGTTTGAAAGATGCTGGCTCACCACACACACTTGGATGAGCATGTGGTGTCCAAGCATGTCTAGGCACGCTAGCAGAATGCTGGGATTTAACTGCAGCATGCATTGTATCACCAGTTTGAAATATGCTGCATCACCACACCCACTTGGATGTGTGTGTGTTTGTAAGTGTGCATCATTCTGGTTTTGGAAAAGAACTCATGACATGATGCCACTCCAGCATGTGGTGTCTAACCATGTCCAAGAACCCAAGTAGCATACTAGGGTTCAACTTCAGCATGCATTGTATCATCGATTTGAAAGATGCTGCATCTCCTCACCCACATGGATGTCTGTGTGTCTATTAGTGTACATCATTGTTGTTTTGGAAAATAACACATGCAATGATGCCACTCCAGCATGTGGTATCCAACCATGTCCAGGAATCCTGGCAGCATGATGGGATTCAAACACAGCAAGCATTGTATCATCGATTTGAAAGATACGGCATCACCACACCCACGTGGATGTGCGTCTGACTATGAGTGTGCATCATTGGGGTTTTGGAAAAGAACACATGCAATGGTGCCACTACAGCATGTGTTGTCCAACCATTTCTAGGAACCCAAGCAGCATGCTGGGATTCAACTACAGCATGCATTGTATCACTACTTTGAAAGATGTTGCATCACCACGCCCAATTGGATGTGTGTGTGTGTCAATGTGCATCACTGTGGTTTTGGAAAACAACACATGACATGATGCCACTCTAGCATGTGGTGTCCAACCATGTCTAGGAACCCAAGCAGCATACTGGGGTTCAACTTCAGCATGCATTGTATCACCGATTTGAAAGATGTTGCAGCACCACACCCACTTGGATGTGTGTGTGTCTATTAGTTTGCATCATTGTGGTTTTGGAAAAGAACACATGCAATGATTCCACTCCAGCATGTTGTGTCCAACAATGTCCATGAACCCTAGCAGCATGTTGGGATTCAACTACAGCATGCATTATTATATCACCGATTTCAGATATGCTGCATCGCCACACCCACTTGGATGTGTGTGTGTGTGTCTATCAGTGTACATCATTGTGGTTTTGTAAAAGAACACATGCAATGATGCCACTCCAGCATGTGGTGTCCAACCATGTCCAGGAATCCTAGCAGCATGCTGGGATTCAACATCACCATGCATTGGATCACCAGTTTCAATTATGCTGCATCACCACACCCACTTGGGTGTGTGTGTGTCTATTAGTGTGCATGATTCTGCTTTTGGAAAAGAACACATGCAATGATGCCACTACAGCATGTGGTGTCCAACTATGTCCAAGAACCCAAGCAGCATGCTGGGATTCAACTTCAACATCCATTGTATCACTAGGTTGAAATATGTTGCATCACCACACCCACTTGGATGTGTGTGTGTTAGTGTGCATCATTGTGGATTTGGAAAAAAACACATGAAATGATGCCACTCGAGCATGTGGTGTCCAACCATGTCCATGAACCCAATTAGCATACTGGGGTTCAACTTCATCATGCATTGTATCATCAATTTGAAAGATGTTGCATCCCCACACCCACTCGGATGTTTGTGTGTCTATTTGTGTCCATCATTGTGGTTTTGGAAAATAACACATGCAATGATTCCACTCCATCATGTGGTGTCCAACCATGTCCAGGAACCCTAGCAACATGTTGGGATTCAACTACATCATGCATTATTTTATCACCGATTTGAAAGATACTTCATCACCACACCCACTTGGATGTATGTCTGTCTATCAGTGTACATCATTATGGTTTTGGAAAAGAACACATGCAATGATGCCACTCCAGCATGTGGTGTCCAACCATGTCCAAGAATCCTAGCGGCTTGCTAGGATTCAACTTCAACATGCATTGGATCACCAGTTTGTAATACGCTCCATCACCACACCCACTTGGATGCGCGTGTATGTGTTAGTTTGCATCATTGTGCTTTTGGAAAAGAACACATGCAATGGCGCCACTCCAGCGTGTTGTGTCCAACCAGGTCTAGGAACCACAGCAGTATGTTCGGATTCAACTGAAGCATGCATTGTATCAACAGTTTGAAAGATGTTGCATCACCACACCTAGTTGGATGTGTCTGTGTGTGTGTATTACTGTGCATCATTGTGGTTTTGGAAAGGATCACATGCAATGATTCCACTCTAGCATGTGTTTTCCAACCATGTCTAGGAACCTTAGCAGCATGCTAGGATTCAACTGTAGCATGCATTGTATCACCAGTTTGAAAGATGCTGCATCACCACATCCACCTGGATGTGTGTGTGTATGAGTGTGCATCATTGTTATTTTGGAAAAGAGTGCATGTAATGAGGCCACTCCATGTTTTATCTAGCAATGTCTAGGAAACATAGCAGCATGCTGGGATTCAACTACAACATGCATTGTGTCACTAGTTTTAAAGATGCTTCATCACCACAACCACTTGGATGTGTGTGTATCAGTGTGTATCATTGTGGTTTTGTAAAAGAACACATGAAATGATGCCACTCCAGCATGTGGTGTCCAACCATGTCTAGGAATCCTAGCAGCATGCTAGTATTCAACTTTAGCATGCATTTGTATCACCGATTTGAAAGCTGCAGCATCACCACACCCACGTGGATGTGTGTGTGTCTATCAGTGTGCAGCATTGTGCTTTTGGAAAAGAACACATGCAATGATGCCACTACATCATGTGGTGTCGTACCATGTCTAGGAACCCAAGCATCATGCTGGGATTCAACTGCAACATGCATTGTTTCATTAGTTTGAAAGATGTTGCATCACCACATCCACTTGGATGTGTGTGTGTGTCAGTGTGCATCATTGTGGTTTTGGAAAAGAACACATGAAATGGTGCCACTCCATCATGTGGTGTCCATGAACCCAATCAGCATATTGGGGTTCAGGTTCAGCATGCATTGTATAATCGATTTGAAAGATGTTGTATCCCCACACCCACTTGGATGTCTGTGTCTATTAGTATGCATCATTGTGGTTTTCGAAAAACACACATGCAATGATTCGACTCCAGCATGAGGTGTCCAACCATGTCCAGGAACCCTAGCAGCATGCTGCGATTCAACTACAACATGCATTATTGTATCACCGATTTGAAAGATGCTGCAGCAGCACACCCACTTGGATGTGTGTGTGTGTCTATCAGTGTACATCATTATGGTTTTGGAAAAGAACACATGCAATGATGCCTCTCCAGCATGTGGAGTCCAACAATGTCCAGGAATCCTAGCAACATGCTAGGATTCAACTTCAACATGCATTGGATCACCAGCTTGAAATATGCTCCATCACCACACCCACCTGGATGTGTGTGTGTGTCTTATTGTGCATCACTGTTGTTTTGGAAAAGATCACATGCAATGATGCCACTCCAGCATGTGTTGTCCAACCATGTCTAGGAACCTTAGCAGCATGCTGGGATTCAACTGTAGCATGCATTGTATCACCTGTTTGAAAGATGCTGCATCACCACATCCACTTGGATGTGTGTGTGTATCAGTGTGCATCATTATGGTTTTGGAAAAGAGCACATGCAATGATGCCACTCCAGCATGTGTTATCTAGCAATGTCCAGGAACAATAGTAGAATGATGGGATTCAACTATAGCATGCATTGTGTCACTAGTTTTAAAGATGTTGCATCACCACAACCACTTGGATGTGTGTGTATCAGTGTGCATCATTGAGGTTTTGTAAAGGAACACATGAAATTATACCACTCTAGCATGTGGTGTCCAACCATGTCAGGGAACACAAGCAGCATACTAGGGTTCAACTTCAGCATGCATTGTATCACCGATTTGAAAGATGCTGCATCACCACACCCACTTAGATGTTTGTGTCTATCAGTGTGCATCATTGTGGTTTTGGAAAATAACACATCCAATGATTCCACTCCAGCATGTGGTGTCCAACCATGTCCAGGAACCCTAGTAGCATGCTGGGATTCAACTTCGGCATGCATTATTATATCACCGATTTCAAAGATGCTGCATCACCACACACACTTGGATGTGTGTGTGTCTATCAGTGTACATCATTGTGGTTTTGGAAAAGAACAGATGCAATGATGCCACTCTAGCATGTGGTGTCCAACTACGTCCAGGAATCCTAGCAGCATGCTAGGATTCAACTGCAGCATGCATTGTATCACCGGTTTGAAAGATGCAGCATCACCACACCCATGTGGATGTGTATGTGTCTATCAGTGTGCATCATTGTTCTTTTGGAAAAGAACACATGAAATGATGCCACTACATTATGTGGTGTCCAACTATGTCCAGGAACCCAAGCAGCAAGCTGGGATTCAACTACAACATGTATTGTATCACTAGTTTCAAAGATGTTGCATCATCACACCCACTTGGATGTGTGTGTGTCAGTGTGCATCATTGTGGTTTTGGAAAAGAACACATGAAATTATGCCACTCTAGCATATGGTTTCCAACCATGTCCATGAACCCAACCAGCATACTGGGGTTCAGGTTCAGCATGCATTGTATCATCGATTTGAATGATGTTGCATCCCCACACCCACTTGGATGTCTGTGTGTCTATTAGCGTGCATCATTGTGGTTTTCGAAAATAACACATGCAATGATTCCACTCCAGCATGTGGTGTCCAACCATGTCTAGGAACCCTAGCAGCATGTTGGGATTCAACTACAACATCCATTATTGTATCACCGATTTCAAAGATGTTGCATCACCACACCCACTTGGATGTGTGTGTGTCTATCAGTGTACATCATTATGGTTTTGGAAAACAACACATGCAATGATGCCACTCCAGCATGTGGTGTCCAACCATGTCCAGGAATCCTAGCAGCATGCTAGGATTCAACTTTAACATGCATTGGATCACCAGTTTGAAATATGCTCCATCACTACACCCACTTGGATGTGTGTGTGTGTGTGTAAGTGTGCATCATTGTGGTTTTTGAAAAGAACACATGTAATGATGCCACTCTAGCACGTGGTGTCCAACCATGTCCAGGAACCCTAGCAGTATGCTGGGATTCAACTAAAGCGTGCATTGTATCAACAGTTTGAAAGATGTTGCATCACCACACCCAGTTGGATTTGTGTGTGTGTATTACTATGCATCATTGTGGTTTTGGAAAAGATCACATGCAATGATTCCACTCCAGCATGTGTTCTCCAACCTTGTCTAGGAACCTTAGCAGCATGCTGGGATTCAACTGTAGCATGCATTGTATCATAGTTTGAAAGATGCTGCATCACCACATCCACCTGAATGTGTGTGTGTATCAGTGTGAATAATTGTGCTTTTGGAAAAGAGCACATGCAATGATGCCACTCCAGCATGTGTTATCTAGCAATGTCTAGGAACCATAGCAGCATGCTGGGATTTAACTACAACATGCATTGTGTCACTAGTTTTAAAGATGATGCATCACCACACCCACTTGGATGTGTGTGTATTAGTGTGCATCATTGTGGTTTTGTAAAAGAACACATGCAATGATGCCACTCCAGCATGTGGTGTCCAACCATGTCTAGGAACCCTAGCAGCATGCTAGGATTCAAATACAGCATGCATTGCATCACGAGTTTGAAAGATGCTGCATCACCACAGCCACTTGGATGTGTGTGTGTCAGTGTGCATCATTTTGGTTTTGGAAATGAACACATGCAATGATGCCACTCCAGCATGTGTTGTCCTACCACGTCTAGGAACCCTAGCAGCATGTTTGGATTCAGCAATAGCATGCATTGTATCAACAGTTTGAAAGATGTTGCATCAGCACACCCACCTGGATGTGTGTGTGTATTATTGGGCATCATGGTGGTTTTGGAAAAGAACACATGCCATGATGCCACTCTAGCATGTTTTATCCAGCCATATCTAGGAACCTTAGCAGCATGCTGGGATTCAACTACAACATGCATTGTGTCACCAGTTTTAATGTTGCTGCATCACCACACCCACTTAGATGTGTGTGTGTGTTAGTACGCATCATTGTGGTTTTGTAAAAGAACATATGCAATGATGCCACTCTAGCACGTGGTGTCCAACCTTGTCTAGGTTCCCTAGTATCATGTTGGGATTCAACTGCAGCATGCACTGGATCACCGATTTGAAAGATGCTGCATCACCACACCCACTTGGATGTGTGTGTGTGTGTGTCAGTGTGCATCATTATGGTTTTGGAAAATAATACATGAAATGATGCCACTCCAGCATGTGTTGTCCAACCATGTCTAGGAACCTTAGCAGCATGATGTGATTCAACTATAGCATGCATTGTATCACTAGTTTGAAAGATGCTGCATCACCACACCCACCTGGATGTGTGTGTGTATCAGTGTGTGGATTGTGGTTTGGGAAAAGAACACATGCAATGATGCCACTCCACATGTGGTGTCCAACCATGTCCAGGAACCCAAGCAGCATGCTAGGATTCAACTGCAACATGCATTGTATCACCAGTTTGAAAGATGTTGCATCACCACACCCACTTGGATGTGTATGTGTTAGTGTGCATCGTTGTCGTTTTGTAAAAGAACGCATGCAACGATGCCACTCCAGCGTGTGGTGTCCAACAATGTCCAGGAACCCTAGCAGCATGCTGGGATTCAACTGCAGCATGCATTGTATCACCAGTTTGCAAGATGCTCCATCACCACACCCACTTGGATGTCTGTGTGTGTCAGTGTGCATCATTGTGGTTTTGGAAAAGAACAAATGCAATGATGCCACTCTAGCATGTGGTGTCCAACCATGTCCAGGAAACCTAGCAGAATGCTAGGATTCAACTACAACATGCATTGTATCACTAGTTTGAAAGATGCTGCATCACCACACCCACTTGGATGTGTGTGTGTGTGTGTGTCTTGGAGTGCATCATTGTGGTTTTGGAAAAGAACACATGAAATGATGCCACTCCAGCATGTGCTGTCCAACCATGTCTAGGAACCCAAGCAGCATACTGGGTTCAACTTCAGCATGCATTGTATCACCGATTTGAAAGATGATGCATCAACACACCCACTTGGATGTATGTGTGTCCAGCAGTGTGCATCATTGTGGTTTTGGTAAAGAACACGTGAAATGATTCCACTCCAGCATGTGGTGTCCAACCATGTACAGAAACCCAAGCAGCATGCTGGGATTCAACTGCAACATGCATTTTATCACCGATTTGAAAGATGCAGCATCACCACACCCACATGGATGTGTGTGTGTCTATGAGTGTGCATTATTGTGGTCTTGGAAAATAACACATGCAATGATTCCACCATAGCATGTGGTGTCCAACCATGTCGAGGAACCCAAGCAGCATGCTGGGATTCAACTTCAGCATGCATTGTATCACCGGTTTGAAAGATGCTGCATCACCACACCCACTTGGATGTGTGTGTGTCTATCCGTTTGCATCATTGTCGTTTTGTAAAAGAACACATGCAATGAGGCCACTCCAGCATGTGGTGTCCAACCATGTCCAGGAACCCTAGCAGCATGCTGGGATTCAACTTCAGCATGCATTGTATCACCAGTTTGAAAGATGCTGCATCACCACACCCACTTGGATGTGTGTGTGTCAGTGTGCATCATTGTTGTTTTTGGAAAATAACACATGCAATGATGCCACTCCAGCATGTGGTGTCCAACCATGTCCAGGAACCCTAGCAGAATGCTGGGATTCAACTGCAGCATGCATTGTATCACTAGTTTGAAAGATGCTACATCACCACACCCACTTGGATGAGTGTGTGTCAGTGTGCATCATTTTGGTTTTGGAAAACAACACAAGAAATGATGCCACTCCAACATGTGGTGTCCAAGCATGTCCAGGAACTGAAGTAGCATACTGGGGTTCATCTTCAGCATACATTGTATTACCGAATTGAAAGATGCTGCATCTCCACACCCACTTGGATGTCTATGTGTCTATCAGTGTGCATCATTGCAGTTTTGGAAAAGAACACATGCAATGATTCCACTCCAGTATGTGGTGTCCAACCATGTCCACGAAGCCTAG
Source organism: Avena eriantha (assembly GCA_910589775.1). Classification (NCBI taxonomy): domain Eukaryota; kingdom Viridiplantae; phylum Streptophyta; class Magnoliopsida; order Poales; family Poaceae; genus Avena; species Avena eriantha. The sequence goes on from OU342745.1 coordinate 152,834,043, forward strand.
CAGCATGCTAGGATCCAACGGCAGCATGCATTATTGTATCACCGGTTTCAAAGATGTTGCAGCACTACACCCACCTGGATGTGTGTGTGTGTCTATCAGTGTGCATCACTGTGGTTTTGGAAAAGAACACATGCAATTATGCCACTCCAGCATGTGGTGTCCAACCATGTCCATGAATCCTAGCAGCATGTTGGGATTCAACAGCAGCATGCATTGTATCACCGATTTGAAAGATGCAGCATCACCACACCCACGTGGATGTTTGTGTGTCTATCAATGTGCACCATTTGGCTTTTGGAAAAGAACACATGCAATGATGCCACTACAGCATGTGGTGTTCAACCCTGTCCAGGAACCCAAGCAACATGTTGGGATTCAACTTCAGCATGCATTGTATCACAAGTTTGAAAGATGTAGCATCACCACACCCACTTGGATGTGTATGTGTGTCAGTGTGCATCATTGTGGTTTTCGAAAAGAACACATGAAATGATGCCACTCTAGCATGTGGTGTCCAACCATGTCCGGGAAACTTAGCAACATGCTGGGATTCAACTGCAGCATGCATTGTATCACCAGTTTGAGAGATGTTGCATTACCACACCCACTTGGATGTGTGTATCAGTGTGCATCATTGTTGTTTTGGAAAACAAGCCATGCAATGATGCCACTCCAGCATGTGGTGTACAACCATGTCCAGGAACCCTAGGAGCATGTTGGGATTCAGCTTCAGCATGCATTGTATCACCAGTTTGAAAGATGTTGCATCACCACACCCACTAGGATTTGTGTGTGTGTTAGTGTGCATCATTGTGGTTTTGGAAAAGAACACATGAAATGATGCCACTCCAGCATGTGGTGTCCAACCATGTCCAGGAACCCAAACAACATGTTGGGATTCAACTACAACATGCATTTTATCACCGATTTGAAAGATGCAGCATCACCACACCCACATGGATGTGTGTGTGTCTATGAGTGTGCATCATTGTGGTCTTGGAAAATAACACATGCAATGATGCCACTATAGCATGTGGTGTCCAACCATGTCGAGGAACCCAAGCAGCATGCTGGGATTCAACTTCAGCATGCATTGTATGACTGGTTTGAAAGATGCTGCATCACCACACCCAGTTGGATGTGTGTGTGTGTCTACCCGTTTGCATCATTGTCGTTTTGTAAAAGAACATTTGCAATGATGCCACTCCAGCATGTGGTGTCCAACCATGTCCAGGAACCCTAGCAGCATGCTGGGATTCAACTGCAGCATGCATGGTATCACCAGTTTGAAAGATGTTGCATCACCACACCCACTTGGATGTGTGTGTATCAGTGTGCATCATTGTGGTTTTTGGAAAATAACACATGCAATGATGCCACTCCAGCATGTGGTGTCCAACCATGTCCAGGAACCCTAGCAGAATGCTATGATTCAACTGCAGCATGCATTGTATCACTAGTTTGAAAGATGCTACATCACCACACCCACTTGGATGAGTGTGTGTCAGTGTGCATCATTTTGGTTTTGGAAAACAGTACAAGAAATGATGCCACTCCAGCATGTGGTGTCCAAGCAAGTCCAGGAACTGAAGTAGCATACTGGGGTTCATCTTTAGCATGCATTGTATTACCGAATTGAAAGATGCTGCATCTCCACACCCACTTGGATGTCTATGTGTCTATCAGTGTGCATCATTGCAGTTTTGGAAAAGAACACATGCAATGATTCCACTCCAGTATGTGGTGTCCAACCATGTCCAGGAAGCCTAGCAGCATGCTGGGATGCAACGGCAGCATGCATTATTGTATCACCGATTTCAAAGATGTTGCATCACCACACCCACCTGGATGTGTGTGTCTATCAGTGTGCATCACTGTGGTTTTGGAAAAGAACACATGCAATTATGCCACTCTAGCATGTGGTGTCCAACCATGTCCATGAATCCTAGCAGCATGTTGGGATTCAACAGCAGCATGCATTGTATCACCGATTTGAAAGATGCAGCATCACCACACCCGCGTGGATGTGTGTGTGTCTATCAATGTGCATCATTTTGCTTTTGGAAAAGAACACATGCAATGATGCCACTATAGCATGCGGTATTCAACCATGTCCAGGAACCCAAGCAACATGTTGGGATTCAACTTCAGCATGCATTGTATCACCAGTTTGAAAGATGCAGCATCACCACACCCACGTGGATGTGTGTGTGTCTATCAATGTGCATCATTTTGCTTTTGGAAAAGAAGACATGCAATGATGCCACTCCAGCATGTGGTGTCCAACCATGTCCAGGAACCCTTGGAGCATGCTGGGATTCAGCTTCAGCATGCATTGTATCACCAGTTTGAAAGATGTTGCATCACCACACCCACTAGGATTTGTGTGTGTGTTAGTGTGCATCATTGTGGTTTTGGAAAAGAACACATGAAATGATGCCACTCCAGCATGTGGTGTCCAACCATGTCCAGGAACCCAAACAACATGTTGGGATCCAACTGCAACATGCATTTTATCACCGATTTGAAAGATGCAGCATCACCACACCCACATGGATGTGTGTGTGTCTATGAGTGTGCATCATTGTGGTCTTGGAAAATAACACATCCAATGATGCCACTATAGCATGTGGTGTCCAACAATTGTCGAGGAACCCAAGCAGCATGCTGGGATTCAACTTCAGCATGCATTGTATCACCGGTTTGAAAGATGCTGCATATCCACACCCACTTGGATGTGTGTGTGTGTCTATCCGTTTGCATCATTGTCGTTTTGTAAAAGAACACATGCAATGATGCCACTCCAGCATGTGGTGTCCAACCATGTCCAGGAACCCTAGCAGCATGCTGGGCTTCAACTGCAGCATGCATTGTATCACCAGTTTGAAAGATGTTGCATCACCACACCCACTTGGATGTGTGTGTATTAGTGTGCATCATTGTGGTTTTTGGAAAATAACACATGCAATGATGCCACTCCAGCATGTGGTGTGCAACCATGTCTAGGAACCCTAGCAGAATGCTGTGATTCAACTGCAGCATGCATTGTATTACTAGTTTGAAAGATGCTACATCACCACACCCACTTGGATGAGTGTGTGTCAGTGTGCATCATTTTGGTTTTGGAAAACAACACAAGAAATGATGCCACTCCAGCATGTGGTGTCCAAGCATGTCTAGGAACTGAAGTAGCATACTGGGGTTCATCTTTAGCATGCATTGTATTACCGAATTGAAAGATGCTGCATCTCCACACCCACTTGGATGTCTATGTGTCTATCAATGTGCATCATTGCAGTTTTGGAAAAGAACACATGCAATGATTCCACTCCAGTATGTGGTATCCAACCATGTCCAGGAAGCCTAGCAGCATGCTGGGATTCAACGGCAGCATGCATTATTGTATCACCGATTTCAAAGATGTTGCATCACCACACCCACCTGGATGTGTGTGTGTCTATCTGTGTGCATCACTATGGTTTTGGAAAAGAACACATGCAATTATGCCACTCCAGCATGTGGTGTCCAACCATGTCCATGAATCCTAGCAGCATGTTGGGATTTACCAGCAGCATGCATTGTATCACCGATTTGAAAGATGCAGCATCACCACACCCACGTGGATGTGTGTGTGTCTATCAATGTGCATCATTTTGCTTTTGGAAAAGAACACATGCAATGATGCCACTACAGCGTGTGGTGTTCAACCATGTCGAGGCACCCAAGCAACATGTTGGGATTCAACTTCAGCATGCATTGTATCACCAGTTTGAAAGATGTTGCATCACTACACCCACTTGGATGTGTATGTGTGTGAGTGTGCATCATTGTGGTTTTGGAAAAGAACACATGAAATGATGCCACTCTAGCATGTGGTGTCCAACCATGTCCGGGAAACTTAGCAACATGCTGGGATTCAACCGCAGCATGCATTGTATCACCAGTTTGAGTGATGTTGCATTACCACACCCACTTGGATGTGTGTATCAGTGTGCATCATTGTTGTTTTGGAAAAGAAGACATGCAATGATGCCACTCCAGCATGTGGTGTCCAACCATGTCCAGGAACCCTAGGAGCGTGCTGGGATTCAGCTTCAGCATGCATTGTATCACCAGTTTGAAAGATGTTGCATCACCACACCCACTAGGATTTGTGTGTGTGTTAGTGTGCATCATTGTGGTTTTGGAAAAGAACACATGAAATGATGCCACTCCAGCATGTGGTGTCCAACCATGTCCAGGAACCCAAACAACATGTTGGGATTCAACTTCAACATGCATTGTATCACCGATTTGAAAGATGTTGCATCACCATACCCACTTCGATGTTTGTGTGTCTATCAGTGTGCATCATTGCGGTTTTGGAAAACAACACATACGATGATTCCACTCTAGCATGTAGTGTCCAACCATGTCCAGGAACCCTAGCAACATGCTGGGATTCAACTACAACATGCATTATTGTATCACCAATTTGAAAGATGATGCATCACCACACCCACTTGGATGTGTGTGTGTGTTAGTGCGCATCATTGTGGTTTTGGAAAAGAACACATGCAATGATGCCACTCTAGCATGTGGTGTCCAACCATGTCCAGGAACCCAAGCAACATGTTGGGATTCAACTGTAGCAATCATTGTATCACTAGTTTGAAAGATGTTGCATCACCACACCGACTTGGATGTGTATGTGTGTCAGTGTGCATCATTATGGTTTTGGAAAAGAACACATGAAATGATGCCACTCCAGCATGTGGTGTCCAACCATGTCCAGGAACCCAATCAGCATACTGGGGTTCAACTTCAGCAAGCATTCTATCATTGATTTGAGAGATGTTGCATCCCCACACCCACTAGGATGTCTGTGTGTCTATCAGTGTGCATCATTGTGGTTTCATAAAAGAACGCATGCAATGATTCCACTCCAGCATGTGGTGTCCAACCATGTCCAAGAACCCTAGCAGCATGCTGGGATTCAACTACAACATGCATTATTGTATCACCAATTTGAAAGATGCTGCATCACCACACCCACTTGAATGTGTGTGTGTCTATAAGTGTACATAATTATGGTTTTGGAAAAGAACACATGCAATGATGCCACTCTAGCATGTGGTCTCCAACCATGTCCAGGAAGCCTAGCAGCATGCTGGGATTCAACGGCATCATGCATTATTGTATCACCGATTTCAAAGATGTTGCATCACCACACCCACCTGGATGTGTGTGTGTCTATCTATGTGCATCACTGTGGTTTTGGAAAAGGACACATGCAATTATGCCACTCCAGCATGTGGTGTCCAACCATGTCCATGAATCCTAGCAGCATGTTGGGATTTAACAGCAGCATGCATTGTATCACCAATTTGAAAGATGCAGCATCACCACACCCACGTGGATGTGTGTGTGTCTATCAATGTGCATCATTTTGCTTTTGGAAAAGAACACATGCAATGATGCCACTACAGCATGTGGTGTTCAACCATGTCCAGGAACCCAAGCAACATGTTGGGATTCAACTTCAGCATGCATTGTATCACCAGTTTGAAAGATGTTGCATCACCACACCCACTTGGATGTGTATGTGTGTCAGTGTGCATCATTGTGGTTTTGGAAAAGAACACATGAAATGATGCGACTCTAGCATGTGGTGTCCAACCATGTCCGGGAAACTTAGCAACATGCTGGGATTCAACTACAGCATGCATTGTATCACCAGTTTGAGAGATGTTGCAGTACCACACCCACTTGGATGTGTGTATCAGTGTGCATCATTGTTGTTTTGGAAAAGAAGACATGCAATGATGCCACTCCAGCATGTGGTGTCCAACCATGTCCAGGAACCCTAGGAGTATGTTGGGATTTAGCTTCAGCATGCATTGTATAACCAGTTTGAAAGATGTTGCATCACCACACCCACTAGGATTTGTGTGTGTGTTAGTGTGCATCATTGTGGTTTTGGAAAAGAACACATGAAATGATGCCACTCCAGCATGTGGTGTCCAACCATATCCAGGAACCCAAACAACATGTTGGGATTCAACTTCAACATGCATTGTATCACCGATTTGAAAGATGCTGCATCACCATACCCACTTCGATGTCTGTGTGTCTATTAGTGTGCATAATTGCGGTTTTGGAAAAGAACACATACGATGATTCCACTCTAGCATGTAGTGTCCAACCATGTCCGGGAACCCTAGCAGCATGCTGGGATTCAACTACAACATGCATTATTGTATCACCGATTTGAAAGATGATGCATCACCACACCCACTTGGATGTGTGTGTGTGTGTGTTAGTGTGCATCATTGTGGTTTTGGAAAAGAACACATGCAATGATGCCACTCTAGCATTAGGTGTCCAACCATGTCCAGGAACCCAAGCAACATGTTGGGATTCAACTGTAGCATGCATTGTATCACTAGTTTGAAAGATGTTGCATCACCACACCGACTTGGATGTGTATGTGTGTGAGTGTGCATCATTATGGTTTTGGAGAAGAACACATGAAATGATGCCACTCCAGCATGTGGTGTCCAACCATGTCCAGGAACCCAATCAGCATACTGGGGTTCAACTTCAGCAAGCATTCTATCATTGATTTGAGAGATGTTGCATCCCCACACCCACTAGGATGTCTGTGTGTCTATCAGTGTGCATCATTGTGGTTTCATAAAAGAACGCATGCAATGATTCCACTCCAGCATGTGGTGTCCAACCATGTCCAAGAACCCTAGCAGCATGCTGGGATTCAAGTACAACATGCATTATTGTATCACCGATTTGAAAGATGCTGCATCACCACACCCACTTGAATGTGTGTGTGTCTATAAGTGTACATCATTATGGTTTTGGAAAAGAACACATGCAATGATGCCACTCTAGCATGTGGTCTCCAACCATGTCTAGGAATCCTAGGAGCATGCTAACATTCAACTTTAGCATGCATTGGATCAACAATTTGAAATATGCTGCATCATCACTACCACTTGGATGTGTGTGTCAGTGTGCATCATTGTGGTTTTGGAGAAGAACACATGAAATGATGCCAGTCTAGCATGTGGTGTCCAACCATGTCCAGGAACACAAGCAGCATGCTGGGATTCAACTGAAGCATGCATTGTATCAACAGTTTGAAAGATGTTGCATCACCACACCTAGTTGGATGTGTGTGTGTATTACTATGCATCACTTTGGTTTTGGTAAAGATCACATTCAATGATGCCACTTCGGCATGTGTTATCCAACCATGTCTAGGAACCTCAGTAGCATTCTGGGATTCAACTATAGCATGCATTGTATCACCAGTTTGAAAGATGTTGCATCACCACATCCGCTTGGATATGTGTGTATCAATGTGCATAATTGTGGTTTTGGAAAAGAGCACATGCAATGATGCCACTCCAGCATGTGTTATCTAGCCATGTCCAGGAACCGTAGCAGCATGCTAGGATTCAACTACGGCATACATTGTGTCACCAGTTTTACGGATGCTGCATCACCACACCCACTTGGATGTGTGTGTATCAGTGTGCATCATTGTGGTTTCATAAAAGAACACATGCAATGATGCCACTCCAGCATGTGGTGTTCAACCATGTCTAGGAACCCTAGAAGCATGTTGGGATTCAACTATAGCATGCATTGGATCACTAGTTTTAAGGATGCTGCATCACCACACCCACTTGGATGTGTGTGTGTGTCTCAGTGTGCATCATTTTGGTTTTGCAAAAGAACACATGCAATGATGCCACTCCAACATGTGTTGTCCAACCATGTCCAGGAACCGCAGTAGCATGCGGGGATTCAACTACAACATGCATTGTGTCACTAGTTTTAAAGATGCTGCATCACCACACCCACTTGGACGTGTGTGTGTATTAGTGTGCAACATTGTGGTTTTGTGAAAGAACACATGCAATGATGCCACTCCAGCATGTGGTGTCCAACCATGTCTAGGAACCCTAGCAGCATGTTGGGATTCAACTGCAGCATGCATTGGATCACCAGTTTGAAAGATGTTGCATCACCACACCCACATGGATGTGTGTGTCAGTGTGCATCATTGTGGTTTTGGAAAATAACACATGCAATGATGCCACTCCATCATGTGTTGTGCAACCATGTCTAGGAACCCTAGCAGCATGTTGGGATTCAACTGCAGCATGCATTGTATCACTAGTTTGAAAGATGCTCCATCACCACACCCACCTGGATGTGTGTGTGTGTATCAATGTGCATCATTGTGGTTTTGGAAAAGAACACATGCAATGATGCCACTCCAGCATGTGGTGTCTAACCATGTCTAGGAACCCAAGCAACATGTTGCGATTCAACTGCAGCATGCATTGTATCACAGATTTGAAAGATCACGCATCACACACCCACTTGGATGTGTGTGTGTGTGTCTATCAGTGTGCATCATTATGGTTTTGGAAAAGAACACATGCAATGATGCCGCTAAAGCATGTGCTGTCCAACCATGTCTAGGAACCCAAGCAGTATGCTAGTATTCAACTGCAACATGCATTCTATCACCAGTTTGAAAGATGTTGCATCACCACACCCACTTGGATGTGTGTGTGTGTCAGTGTGCATCATTGTGGTTTTGTAAAAGAACACATGCAATGATAGCACTCTAGCATGTGGTGTCCAACCATGTCCAGGAACCTTAGAAACATGTTGGGATTCAACTGCAGCATGCATTGTATCACTAGTTTGAAAGATGCTGCATCACCACACCCACTAGGATGTGTGTGTGTGTGTCAGTGTGCATCATTGTGGTTTTGGAAAAGAACACTTGAAATGATGCCACTCCAGCATGTGGCTTCCAACCATGTCCAGGAACCCTAGCAGCATGTTGGGATTCAACTTCAACATGCATTGTATCACCGATTTGAAAGATGCTGCATCACCACACCCAGTTCGATGTTTGTGTGTCTATTAGTGTGCATCATTGTGGTTTTGTAAAAGAACACATGCAATGATTCCACTCTAGCATGTGGTGTCCAACCATGTCCAGGAACCCTAGCAGCATGCTGGGTTTCAACTACAGCATGCATTATTGTATCACCGATTTGAAAGATGATGCATCACGACACCCACTTGGATGTGTGTGTGTGTTAGTGTGCATCATGGTGGTTTTGGAAAAGAACACATCCAATGATGCCACTCTAGCATGTGGTGTCCAACTATGTCTAGGAACCCTTGCAACATGCTGGGATTCAGTTGCAGCATGCATTGTATCAACTGTCGTGGTATTGCCGACGGGTATGCCATGGAGGGGTCCTCAAAGTGCGTGTTTAGATACGTGGGGTAAGGTGGAGAGTTGGCGTGTATGAGGTAACACAGTTTACCCAGGTTCATGTCCCACAACAATGGCAGAACTCTACTCCTTCTATAAATCACTATAATGGAAATACGCCGAGTTATAGAGATAGGTTCGCTGTGCGAGGTGTTGCGCGTTATAAGCAGGAATCTAAGAAGTCTGCCCTAAAGGCTCCCATAGGCCGGCTTATAAAGGCGCTAAGACCTAGGGTTTATAGGGAAAGATCCTTGCCGGACAAGGTAGAGAGTCCTAGAATAATACGAACTAGTCTTCCGTGTCTTGTACTCCAAGGCCCAGCATAGGTCGGTGACTCTATTGTAGCATTCCTTCATCTAGCATGGGCCTCCCTTCAGGATCCGCCTAACTGGGCCGCCCAGCTGGCCATAGGCCTTGCTACCAACTATGGGCCACCCGGGTTAGGGGGATTGGTGACATGCTATGAGGATGCCCTTATAGCATATCCCCAACAGTAGCCCCTGGAGGACTTTGAAATCTTGCGTCGTCTTGCTCGTTGTCTCTGAATATCTTGTGTAAGTGATGTCGGCAATCCATCAAGCAATATCTCAAAGGTCTCCCAAAGAACCCTGCAATCCTCTCCGGCTTCACAATGTAGCTGGAACTTCCGAGTCTTTGTTTCCAGAGTCGGACAGTCTCCATCTTTGATGGAATCTTTAGATGTGACCCTTCACTTCAACTGTCAGGAGGATGACATAGGGTACAGCTTACGCTACCTCGAAACTCACAGAAGCAGAGAATTAATCATCAGCTATTTGCACGCGCGCGAAATCTGAAATAGTGGTGAAATTACCGCACACGTTCACTTCCACGTCGGGAACGTTCCATCCATCAGATCTTCTTGCACGTATCTTGACGCGAGGCTTATATATTTCCACTACGGTCAATTTATTTATTTATACCCGCATTCGTCTCCCAGCCTTCGTCTACCTCCAGCCGCACAACCATTCGAGCTCTTCTGCGAAAACCCTAACTAGAGCCCTTTCTTCCTCCACCTTCCCCTTGTTGTAATGGCCTCTAGCAGCTGATGACCCACAAGTATAGGGGGTGTATCGCAGTATTTTCGAGGGCAGTGAAACCCAATTTATTGATTCGACACAAGGGGAGCCAAAGAATATTTATAAGCCTTAACAACTGAGTTGTCAATTCAGCTGCACCTGGAAACAATCTTGCTCATAGCAGTTTAACAGTAGCAACAGTTTTGTAGTAGGAATAGTAAAGTAACAACAGTAGTAAAGTAAAGACAACAGTAAACAGTAGGATTCGGGTGCAGTAGGCATAGGGATGGATGGACGGGCGTTGCATGGACAAGACAATTCACATAGAAATCAGAACATAGGGCAATTGCAGATAAATAAGATAAAGCATCCAAGTACTAGATAATCCTACACATGTGTTCCATATATAGTCATACGTGCTCGCAATGAGAAGTTGCACAACATCTTCTGTCCTGCCAGCCCATTTGCAGCGGGGCCTTAAGGGAACTACTTGAAATTAAGGTACTCCTTTTAATAGAGCACCGGAGCAAAGCATTAACACTCCATGAACACATGTGATCCTCACATCAAAGCCATTCCCTTCGGTTATCCCGATTTCTGTGACTTGGGGGCATTGGTTCCGGACAACAACGTATATATACAACTTGCAAGTAAGAACAAAAAATACTATCATAATGAATCAATTACATGTTTAGATCTAAAATCATGGCACTCGGGCCCTAGTGACAAGCATTAAGCATAATAAGTTGCAACAAAGTCATAAAGCACTAATAAAAGATACTAGGCACCATGCCCTAACAATTCGATGCCATTACATGAACGATCTCATCCAATCCCTACCATCCCCATACCCTACAGCGGGGGATTACTCACTCATAGATGGGGGAAACATGGATGGTCGATTGAGAAGCGATGGTGATGATGATGGCGATGATCTCCTCCAATTCCCCGTCCTGGTAGGGTGCCAGAACGGAATTTCTGGTGTTGTTTCGTGGAATCTGGTGGTGGCGGCGGATCGGAACTCCTTCTGGAAAAACGTTGAACCCCCCTGAGTTTTTAGGTCAGAAGGCATCTTGTAGGCGAAGAGGGAGACCGAGGGGGTGCCTAGGGCGTCCAGACCACCACCTGGCGCAGCCAGGTGGTGTGGCTAGGCCCAAGCCCTCTCCGTCTCGTATTCTGGCTCCTGGTGTCCCTCGGTAAAATAATGAGTTTGGCTTTTGTCCTGTCCAATTCCGAGAATATTCATTTTCTGACTTTCCTGGAACCAAAAACAGCAGAAAACAGGCAGCTGGCACTGTGGCTCTTGTTAATATGTTAGTCTAAGAAATCATATGAAAAGTACTCCAAAGTGTGGACAAAACATAAGAAAGTAGATAAAACCAAGCATGGAACATCAAAATTTATGGATACGTTTGCAACGTATCAACATCCCCAAGCTTAACTCCTGCTCGTCCTCGAGTAGGTAAGTGATAAAAAGAAAGAATAATTTTGAGGTGACATGCACCATCATAAACTTGATCAAAGTAGTTGTAAAACAATGATAGCTGGGATCATAGTACATCAATCATAACATGAAAGACAAAGTTCTAGCAATAATACAAAGAAACTATGATGCAACATGAAAAGGCACAAACAAAAGATTCATGAATAACAATGCTTTGCAAGACGTTTGTTTGTTTCACATAAAGAAAACATAGCATAGTAGCATTCAGTTTGTCCCTCATAGAGTAGCAAACATAAATGCATAGGACACCTTCAAAGTTTATAAAAGTGACTAGATACAAATAGTTTAAAACAAGCAATATCAAGGTATGCATCAATCAACAAGTCTTGGGACATTGCACATAGAACTAAGAATGGCCACTATGCTCTCAATGTAGGTGCATAAAGGTAGAAGGTGGAGACTCAATATATATAGTGGAAGAAAGGCCTTCATAGAAGGAAGTAGTGATTCAAGTCTCATAAAGAGCTTCCAAAAATTATGGTACTTAATAGCTTTCAGCTCTCATTGCCCCTATCATAAGCATCTTGAAGTGATTAAGGTTAAAGTGAACAAACTATGGTGTACATGCTTGACGAAGTATAAGTTAGAAATCTCATGTCCCTTGAATACGATGGCCGCTCCTCATGCTACTCAAGTTTAGTCACCAGTAAGTTCTTATCATCGTAAGTACATGTGTATCAAAGAGAACCGCCAACGGGGTACCCCTTACCCGATGATACGGAAGAATCCCCATATCAAAATGACAAGGCAAGCAGACAACGAGCATCTCAGCAATCTTCTTATTTACCATGGGAATATGGTGCTTTTTTCTCTATTTCCTCTTTTCATAATCTCTTTTTTTTCTTTTTCTCTTTTTTCTCAATATAGGACTCTTTTTTTATAAGAAGAATGCTTCATAGACAGCTCATTATGGTTACGCTACAGGTTTCCACCATGTCAGCATGGATTAGACCAGCGACCCAGGCGTTTCTCTAACACATATACATAACTCCATGGACTTACAAGCTCCCCTTCCATTTCACACCGACAACATCCATAAACAAAAGAGCATGATATCAACTAGGTACAAAGTACCCGTGCAATGTTGAAAGCGTTCCCCATGACAACATGGTTCTGCTAATCCCCAAAAAATAAGTGTAAGCATATACAACATAGACTACACAATGGTTCAAGTTTATTAAGGGCAAGAAAAGTAAAGTGTACCATCAAGTTCGTGAGAGCTTTAATCACTAGTTTTCTCATAACAAATTTAAGTTGGAAGGTACACAAAAACATGAATATAATTGGAATAGCATATGCTAATAGGTAGGTATGGTGGAATCTTTGGAATAACTTGGTTTTAGAGAGTTGGATGCATGAGTGGAACTCATACTTGGTTACAGAGGCTAGCAAAAGACTGGGAGCGACAAACTAAGGGAGCAATAATGGCCATAATCATGCAGAGCGACAAAACATCATTGATGAAAGCATAAAGTGATAGTACAAGTTGAAAACTAAAGGACCATAAAGGCTATGGTGACTTGAGATAGTCATAACATAGTGTGAGCATGCGCCAAGTCAACCCAAATAAAGCATCAAAGGAGAATACCACAATACTATGCTTTAATATGCTAAAACAACACATGATTCTTCAAAGCCACATTAAGCAATCTCAATTGTTTATAACAAGTCATGCTACAACAAAGAATACTAAGCATAAAGACAAAACAATATCAAGCATGGCATGACAAAGCATAGGCCACAGTCAAAAACAAGCTCTCTTTAACACTTAAGCATGAACTTTCCTACTCTTTTCCAAACCAAACCAAACTATTTGAAAACCAATATATGAAAGAGGAGGTCCAACCAATTTATTCAGCAAACTAAGAAAACAAAGCAAATGAAAAACCAAAACAAAAATGAAAAAGAAGACGCTCCAAGAACAACACAACTATGCATGAAACAATAAAAATGAAGTGTTTGGAAGAAACCTATGATTTTTATTGATGAAGAAGGGGATGCCTTGGGCATCCCCAAGCTTTGACGCTTGTACCTCTTGAATATTTCTTGGGGTGACATGGAAAACATCCCCAAGCTTGAGCTTTAGTTCATCCTTCATCTCATTACTCATTCCTTCCATACACCTGAATTTTTTACTTCATACAAAACTTCACACAATCTTTATTAGCAACATTAGTGCACTCAAGATAATAAGTCTTTGGGTTCCGTTCCAACACTAATAAAACTTCCATTAAAACACGAGCTACTGTACCACTTCCCTCAAAAATCTCAATTCCCCAAAAGAGCTAAAAAATGAACCAACAAGAAGCAAATGCAAATAAAGGCAGAAATCTGTCAAAACAGACCAGCGGGTAAAGACGAATTTTTTAGAAGACCTTCTGTTGCTCAAATCGGAAAGTGTTGAACTAACGAAAGTTAGATAACAACCTGGGGCAGAAGCACAAAAATTCACACCTCAAAAGTATGTACAGATATTTTACACGAATATCTACGGTGAAGTACATAAATCTGTTTCGGGATAGCAACTTTCCCAACCATTATTTTTCTCTCATTAGAGGTTACTCTTGGCACAAAAAGAAAATAAAAAGGATAAGGAACGGTTATTACTGAAGTAATAACTTGCAAGACTCATCTACAACTTTTGGGTTATCTCCCAATAAGTACTTTTCTTTAACGCTTTTAAGTTAGGCATGATAGTTTGAGAGGATACTCACATAAGAAATATGAATTGAAGTAAAAGAGAGCATCAAGAAGCAAATTCAAAACACATTTAAGTATAACCCACTTCCTATGCATAGGAATCTTGTATGCAAATAAATTCGCAAAGAACAAAGTGATAGGCATAGGAAGATAAAACAAGAGTAACTTCAAAACTTTCAGCACACAGAGAGGTGTTTCAATACCATGAAAACTTCTACAACCATATTTTCCTCTCTCATAATAATTTTCAGTATCCTCATGAATAAACTCAATAATATAACTATCACATAAAGCATGCTTTTCATGTTCTACAAAAACATAATTTTTATCAAGCTCAACAATAGTGGGATTAAAACCTTCAAACCCACTTTTAACAATTGTATAACAAGATGGCTGATCATTCAATATAGCACCATCGTCTAGAGCTTTATCATAAAAAATTCTAAGCAAAACTCTTTACTACCATGCATCTCGATGTTAGGCACAAATAAAGGATTATCACAGATAACATGAGCATAACATTCATCCTCCTTTGGTAAGCATGGGGGACAATCAAATAATGTAAGGGATAAAGAGTTACTCTCATTAGAAGGTAGGCATGGGTAGCTAATCCATTCTTCCTCCTTTTGTTCATCACTCTCCTCCTCTTTTTCATCTAATGAGCTCTCAGGTTCATCAATTTCTTCTTCCATAGGATCCTGCAAGGCATTAGTCTCTTCCATTTGTGGAAAGCATCTATTAATATATTCAAGAATATAGCCATTTTCTTCCTTGTAATTATCAAAGAAAAATCTAAGTATATCATAAACCTCATATTTATAAGGTGAATCATCAATATTTTCAAGCAAACTAGCAAGTTCAAATGCACCCTTCCAAGCAATAAATTCTTCAATTTGTTCCACATCATAAAAGTCATAATTTCCTTTAACATAAGAAGATATGGTAACATTATCATTATACTCACACTGAAAAGGGAGGTGTTTATACCTCTTACAGCAATAAGATTTATCAAAGAAATAAGTAACAATATAAGTAGATCACACGTTTCTAGAAATGGTATAAATTTATCAATTTGTTCCCATAAGTGTTTCCCTTTTTGTGACAAGCGGTGTTCCTTATAATAATATTTTTGTTCTTCCGTGAACCCACCTTGCCAATAAGCTTTAGTTTCAAAGAAACAAACCATTGATACAAAGCATGATAAAACAAGACAATAACAAACCAACGAAAATAAGAACTAGAGTAGGAACTAATTTTTTTTGTATTTTTGATAAAGAAACAAGCAAACAAGATGGAAATAAACTAAGTTGGAACAATAGTGATTCCATGTGGACTTGATAAATAAAGCTATGCTACCCGGCAACGGCGCCAGAAAATAGTCTTGATGACCCACAAGTATAGGGGCTGTATCGTAGTATTTTCGAGGGAAGTGAAACCCAATTTATTGATTCGACACAAGGGGAGCCAAAGAATATTTATAAGCCTTAACAACTGAGTTGTCAATTCAGCTGCACTTGAAAACAATCTTTCTCATAGTAGTTTATCAGTAGCAACAATTTTGTAGTAGGAATAGTAAAGTAACAGCAGTAGTAAAGTAAAGACAACAGTAAATAGTAGGATTCGAGTGCGGTAGGCATACGGATGGATGGACGGGCGTTGCATGGACAAGAAAATTCACATAGCAATCAGAACATAGGGCAATTGCAGATAAATAAGATAAAGCATCCAAGTACTAGATAATCCTACGCATGTGTTCCATATATAGTCATATGTGCTCGCAATGAGAAGTTGCACAACATCTTTTGTCCTGCCAGCCCATTTGCAGCGGGGCCTTAAGGGAACTACTTGAAATTAAGGTACTCCTTTTAATAGAGCACCGGAGCAAAGCATTAACACTCCATGAACACGTGTGATCCTCACATCAAAGCCATTCCCTTCGGTTATCCCGATTTTTGTGACTTGGGGGCATTGGTTCCGGACAACAACGTATATATACAACTTGCAAGTAAGAACAAAAAAAATACTATCATAATGAATCAATTACATGTTCAGATCTAAAATCATGGCACTCGGGCCCTAGTGACAAGCATTAAGCATAATAAGTTGCAACAAAGTCATAAAGCACTAATAAAAGATACTAGGCACCATGCCCTAACAATTCGATGCCATTACATGAATGATCTCATCCAATCCCTACCATCCCCATAGCCTACAGCGGGGGATTACTCACTCATAGATGGGGGAAACATGGATGGTCGATGGAGAAGCGATGGTGATGATGATGGCGATGATCTTCTCCAATTCCCCGTCCCGGCAGGGTGCCAAAACGGAGTTTCTGGTGCTGTTTTGTGGAATCTGGTGGTGGTGGCGGAGCGGAACTCCTTCTGGAAAAACGTCAAAGCCCCCTGAGTTTTTAGGTCATAAGGCATCTTATAAGCGAAGAGGGACACCGAGGGGGTGCCTAGGGCGGCCAGACCACCCCCTGGCTTGGCCAGGCCTAGCCCGCGTGGCCAGGTGTTATGGCTGGGCCCTAGCCCCTCTCCGTCTCGTATTCTGGCTCCTAGTGTCCCTCGGTAAAATAATGACTTTGGCTTTTGTCCCGTCCAATTCCGAGAATATTCATTTTCTGACTTTCTTGGAACCAAAAACAGCAGAAAACAGGCAGTTGGCACTGTGGCTCTTGTTAATAGGTTAGTCCAAGAAATCATATGAAAAGTACTCCAAAGTGTGAACAAAACATAAGAGAGTAGATAAAACCAAGCATGGAACATCAAAAATTATGGATACGTTTGCAACGTATCAACATCTCTGCTCCTTCCATGGCAGCGATTCCCGAAGCTACAACAGAACCATCCCAGGGAGTGATTGTTCCACCGGAGGGGGTGGTCGACCCCGTTTCCGCCGTGATAGAATCCACCGGCGATGACCAAGAATGAGTGGTTCCCGAAGCAGCTGAAGAGGAAAACAACTCCCACAATGGGATGTGGAGAGGTTCTGACCTCTCCGCTGAAGATCTGCAAGAGCTGGTCGTCGAGGGGTATCTCCCTGCGGTGGAGAAGTTAGTCTGGCGGGCAACGCTAGCCAGCGAGGTGGTCCCTTCACCCCAACCCGGAGAGAAGGTGTACCTCAAATCTCAGTTGGTACGTGGCGTAAGCCTGTCGGTCTCCGACTTCTTCTTGGATGTCCTCCGGTACTTCCGGGTACTCCCCCCCAACCTCTCTCCTAACAACATTCGAGTCCTTAGCAACTTTGTAGCTCTGTGCGAAGGATATCTAGGGATTAAGCCTAGACTAGATTTGTTTATTTTTTTTTCACCGTCAAGAGAGAGTCTGTAGAGTCCAAGGATGAATTGTGGACCTGCGGAACCATTAGCTTTAAGATCTGGCATCGTAGGGCACGAGTCTTGCAAGAACTGGCAGCGCACGTATTTCTATGGGCCAGATGTCCCTCTGCCAGACCGTCTTGAGACCTACCCCAACTTTGTCGATGGAGCTGCCACCGAAGTGCCCGCATGGCGGACTCCATCCTCTCTTCCTTCCGACAACGAAGCCAATCGCTCCGAAAGGCAGATCAAATGGCTCGTAGACGGAGGCCTGACGGGCTTGGACCTTGCCATGTGCTGGTACATTAGGCGGATCTAGCCTCTACAACACCGCGCCAGCTGATGTGCAGGTATAGCCATGACAAGAGGGATCCCATGCGAATTTCGTGGGATAACTTCTCTACTAACTCCATCAAGATTCGGCTAAAGGACATCGTTAGGGTGAGGTCTAAGAAGCGGGGCTTCAAGATCACCTACGACATGTTCGACTGCGGTACATGCCCAGAGGTAGCTTCTGTTTCCTTTGTTACTCGTTACATGCTCTAAGGTTTTTCCGACTTTGAAGTTGTCCGTCTAACACTCCTCTGTATCCCAGCTGGCGACCTTGGCAGCAAATCAAATGGCCTTTCAAGTCTATGATCCTAAGCTAAAGGATATCTAGGTGGCGTCCGACGACGACGCCTCTAAGGATCAACTAGCTCCGGCAGCGCAAAAGCGGAAGAGCTCCACCTCTAACGCTGATGCCGAGGCCAAGAAGAAGAAATCGGAGAGTGGAGTCTCCAAACGTTCCACAACCGCCTTAGAGGCGGAGAAGAAGAAGAAGTCCACCGGCATTCCCCTCACCAAGGCTCCTGCTGTGGAGTAAGTACTTTCATTCTTCGGCTTGTATTTTTTAGCTCACTCCTTTTTTCAACTCTTGTACTTATACTTTGTACGTTTCAGGAGGAAAGTTGGTGTTAGTTTGAAGCGATCCTCCAAAGATGTTGGAGGGTCAAAAAACATTCATGATATGCTGACCAAGGGTCCGTCCGCCAAGCCCTCTCCCGTCACCGCTCCACCTACTCCTGTCGCCAAACCTTCTGCTAGTCCCGCTGGGTCGCCAAACCCTGTCATCCCTGAGACCTCCACCATGGAGACAGATATCAATCCAATACTTGATGTCTCAGGATCTATCGAGGCAGACGTTGCTCCCAGCGGCCAGGCGACGCAGGAGAGCACCTCCTCTAAAGTGGTTGAAGCTCTTGCTAAGGATACCACCGAGAAAAGGAAGGAGGTGGTGGAAGAGGATTCCATGGAGACAGATATCAATCCAATTTTTGATGTCTCAGGCTCTGTCGAGGCAGACGTTGCTCCCAGTGGCCAGGCGTCGCAGGAGAGCACCTCCTCTAAAGTGGCTGAAGCTCCAGCTAAGGATGCCACCGAGAAAAGGAAGGAGGTGGTGGAAGAGGTGGACGTGGAAGCGAAGATCGAGGCGGGAGCCTCCGAGCCATCATCTGCTTTGAAAGTTCAGGAGGCAGCTATGGCGTCATGCATGCCTCCGGTTTCGACCTCTCCATTGGCTGCGACTCCATCAAGTAGGCCGACGCAATCTATTAGAATGCCCGGACCTTCCATGATTCCTATGCTCATCTAGCCAACAATCTCATGATCATTGCCATCGTAAGTTTTTTGAACTTCACTTGCTTTACTTTGTGTAGTATATCCCACTGTATCCCCCGAGCTCTTAGGCGGATAACCCAATAGGTATTGGCCTGAGTTCTCCAAAGAACTAAGCGTAGAATTTGTCCGTGTAGCCCAGAGCATTTAGTTGAAACTGGATAGTTCCGACTAGATGATCTAGAGAAACTAGTTTTCTTTAAAATCATGTACTGTAGCCCCCAAGCATTTAGTTGAAACTAGATAGTTCCGACTAGATGCTCTAGAGAAACTAAGCATGTTTACATCTTATGCAGAATGAGAATAAACGGAGGATAGCCACCAATGAGAGGTTTGCTGCTCTTCGGAAGGAGATGGACCTTGAACAGGGTAAAACCAAATTCCTGAAGGAACAGATCAAAAATAGCCAGAGTCTGTTTCCTATAACAACTCTTTGCTTTTCTCACTATATCATTTCTTCTGGCTTCTGATAGCACTTTCTGATTTCCATCTTACAGAAGCCATTTCCAAGGCCAAGAGCATCATCGAGCAATCCAAGCATATCCAGGAGCTCGATGATGAAAACAAAATTCTGAAGAAGGACCGGGCCGAGGCCGTCAAGGGCCATGAGGCGACAAGGAAAGCTATGCAAGAGTCTGCGGACGTCGAGATGCAACGCCTGAAGGATGAGATTGCACAGCTCAAAGACCAGAACCAAGCTGCCAAAGAGCAGAATGCTAGGAGTCTTGACATGTTCAAGTCAGTCAAGAAGGAGCGCGATGACTAGGCGGAGACATGCATGCAAGCGGAAACGAGCATCTTTGGTACACTTTCTCTGTCTTGGTCTTTTTATGTAAGTTGGATAACAATTTGACTTGTTTACACTCATGGTCCTTGTATGCTTGTGCAAACCATAGCTCCCATTGGCTTAGCCAACTTGGATGAAGGTGCTCCGAGTCCCAAGGAATGCATGATTCTTGCCGGCAACTTCGTCAGCACCGCCATCGCCCAAGCCAAGGAGATAGCTCAACCTGTGGGCATCAATATCAAGGCGGAAAGATGCTATTTGGAACTCTCTTGCTGGCTTCGATACTAGGGTTGCCAAGATCGGTCAAGGCTGATGTCTCCGTGCCTGCCAAGATCCTGGATGATGATATGGCCTTGTCTGAGTCTAGCCCTTCTCCTTCAGAGTTTGATGAGCTCTCTTGGCCTGGCTCTCCTGATGATGCCACCACAAAGCCCCTAGTAGCAGAGCCATGAAAAACAATGTATGTATTAAATGTATCTCTGCAATGTGTATGCGAAAAAACTTATGTTTTGGCTAAGGTGGAAAAACTTATACTCAAGCTTCCTACAACTTATTTGTTTCTAGCATGTGTATTTTTTTTAAGCAAGTGCTGGCTTATCCATTATTTTGGTTCGTATGCTTGACCTTTCGTGAGATAGAAGAGTCACAACACAGAACTATGCTCTCATGTGATGATGCTTAATAGCACCGTCAAGAACCTAAGAAAAAATCGCTGGCTTTGAGTGCCAAAAAGTCACTACTCCGGAATCCACATAAAAACTTCAGTAAACGTGTAGACCAGAAAACTTAAGTTAATGCCCGTAGGTGGAATTTTCACAAGGGCAAATGCAACCTTGCGCATAAAGTGTTTATATGATCCAAAAATGAACAACTAAAGGAGGTAAAAGACTCAGAGAATATGAGTGAACGAAATGCTTTGTTTCATTGATCATATAAGAAACTTATTACATAAGTGTAAAAGGGATGTAGCTGTGCTATGTTCCATGGCCGATCTGTCTCTGGGTAATCATCATCGGAGTCACGTTGCTTGCGCTTGCGATTTTTTGGCCTATCTTTCAACTCACGAATATCGACGAGGTAATAGGAGCCATTTAGCAATGCTTTGCTTATGACGAATGGTCCTTCCCAAGGCGGGGATAGTTTGTGTGATTTCTCCTGCTTGAGTCGTAGCACCAGATATCCCTCTTTAAACGAGCGATGCTTTACACGGCGACTATGGTAGCCGTGCAACTTGTGCTGGTAGACAACGGATCTCTGGCATGCCAGTATGTGCTATTCTTCAAGTAGGTCCACAGATAGTCGTCTGGATTCTTTAGCGTCATCCTCCTTGTAGGCAGAAACTCTTGGTGCATCGTGGAGGATGTCGGATGGTAGAACTTCTTCTGCTCCATAAACCATGAAGAAAGGAGTCAAGCCGGTGGATCTGTTGGGTGTTGTATGTAAACTCCACAAGACAAATGGTAGCTCCTATGCCTAGGCTCCAGCTACTCTACATATCGGTGCCTCTAACTGTGGCTTTATTCCGTGCAGAATTAGTCCATTGGCCCTTTAAAGTTGCCCATTTGATTGTGGATGTGCCATAGATGCTAGGTCAAGGTGGACGCCTTTCTTATGACAGTATTCCTCAACTTCTCCGAGAGATAAATTTCTGCCATTGTCGGTGATGATGCTATGTGGGAGACCAAATCTCACCACTAGATCCCGGACAAACTTTAGGGCCGTTGCCCCATCGAGCTTTCTAATGGGTTTAGCTTCAATCCATTTCATGAATTTGTCCACTTCTACTAGCAAGTGTGTGAATCCATAGGGTGCTGTCTGCAACGGTCCCACCATGTCCAGCCCCCAGACTGCAAACGGCCAAGTTATTGGTATTGTTCACAATTCTTTAGCTGGAACACTTGGTTGTCTTGCATAAAACTGACACCCAAGACATGTTTGTACCAACTTGTCGACCTCCGTCTTGGCAGTTATCCAGTAGAATCCTTGTCGGAAGGACTTAGCCACTAACGATCGGGGAACAGCATGGTGCCTGCAATCTTCGAGATGTATTTCTCTAAGAATTTGAATACCTTGTTGTTGGGAGACGCATCGTAGGAAAACCCCTGTGGTACTTATTTTGTATAGCTGGCTGTCAATGATGACATAGCCTTTTGCTCTGTGTACTATTTGCTGGCTTTCGACTTCGTCGGTGGGCAAAGTTTCATCTTGTAGGTAATTCATGAACGGCTTCGTCCAAGCCGGAGAGGTCACTGTTACTGTCTTAACAAATGAATCCACTATATCCGGGTTGTCGGGGTCCGCTCCCTTCACAGATGGAGTCCGTAAATGCTCCCGGGAAACGCCTGGTGGAATTGGTCGACGAGCTGATCCAAGCTTTGATAGCAAATCTGCCGCCTCATTATCCTCCCTCTTGACGTACTTGACTTCGTAGTTATCGAAGCACTTGGCTATTTCGTCTACTTCATCTTGATATGTCGCCATCATAGGGTTCCGCGCGTTCCAGGTGCTAGCTACTTGCTGGGCCACCAAGTTAGAATCTCCACAGCAATCTATGCGCTTGATGCCAATATCTTTGGCTACGCGAAGTCCATGAATGAGGGCCTCATACTCTGCCATGTTATTGGTAGCATTGAAGTGGATCTGCAGGACGTATTGCATCTTTTCTCCTGTTGGTTATTGCAATAATACACCAGCCCCCGAGCCATTGAGTAACTTCGACCCGTCAAAGTGCATGACCCAATACTCTAGCTCTGGTACAGGAGTGTCTTCTGGTAGTTCTGTCCAATCTGCAAGCAAATCCGCCAATGTTTGTGACTTGATAGCGTCACATCGCTTGTTGGTGATGCCGAAGGTTGCAAGTTCAATGCCCCACTTTGCCACCCTCCTTGTAGCGTCGCTGTTGTAGATGATGTCAGACAGCGGAGCTTTGCTCACTATTGTGATAGGGTGCTCCTGGTAATAGTGCCTTAGCTTTAGCGAACCAAGGAAAAATCCATAAGCTATCTTCTGGTAGTGCGCGTAACGTTGCTTGGATTTCTGTCAAGACCTCACTTACATAGTAAATGGGCCACTGAACTCCGTATTCGTGCATTGGTTCCTTGCGCTCCACCATGATGACGATGTTGATTACTCGGTTGGTTGCCGCCATGTACACTAACATAGGCTCCCTTTGTACCGGTTTTGTAAGTATAGGTGGGGAGGAGAGTATTCTCTTCAACTCCTGAAGTGCCGCGTTAGCTTCGTCCGTCCATGTGAATTTGTCCGCCTTCTTGAGCAACTTGTAGAGCGACATAGCCTTCTCACCAAGTCGGCTGATGAACCGGCTTACTGCTACAATGCAACATGTGAGCCTTTGTATGTCCTTCAGGCATGTTGGACGTTTGATGTCGAGGATGGCCTTAATTTTCCCTGGGTTCACCTCGATTCCGTGATGCGAAACGATGAAGCCCAACATTTTGCCGGATGGTACCCTGAAGACGCACTTCTTTGGGTTCAGCATCATGTTGTATTTCCGGAGATTATCGAAGGTTTCCAGCAAGTCCGCGATAAGACCATTTGATTTCTTTGACATTACCGCGATGTTGTGCATGTAAGCGTGTATGTTGCGACCTATTTGGTCGTGTAGGCAACGCTGCGTCGTCTGTTGGTATGTAGAACCAGCATTTTTCATCCCAAAGGGCATCGTGACGTAGCAATACGTGTCGTAGGGTGTGGTGAATGAAGTGGCCAATTGGTCCGACTTTCGCATCTGGATCGGGTGCTATCCTGAATAGGCATCAAGAAAACACAGAAGTTCCGAGCCAGCCATCGAATCAATGACTTGGTCAATGCGAGGGAAAGCAAACGGATCCTTCGGACACGCTTTGTTCAAGCCGGTGTAATCAACGCACATTCTTAATTCATTGGTTCCCTTTTTGGGGACAAGTACATGATTTGCCACCCAACGAGTGTGAATAACTTCTCAGATAAGGCTAGCCTTAAGTAACCTAGCTATTTCTTTGCCTATAGCCCTTCTTCTTTCATCATCAAAGCGTCGTAGAGGTTGTTTCACCGGTTTGGCATTAGGATCAATATTCAAGATGTGCTCGGCAAGTTCCCTAGGTACACCTTTCATGTCGGCAGGTTGCCAGGCAAAGATGTCCCTATTCTCACGGAGGAACTCGACAAGCACACTTTCCTATTTGGGATCCAGGTCCATGCCAATGGCGGTGGTCTTGGAGGAATCACCTTCGACAAGCTCCACCTTCTTGGTCTTGATGGCGACCTTGAAGGCGGGTTCGGCAGCAGCGATCTGCTTCTTCGAAGCAAGCATCTCCGAGGCATCGACCTGGTTCTGGATCTCGTTGAACTCCTCACCATAGAGGACTGCTTTGGCGAAGGCGGCTTCGCTGAGATTGCACTCCCATGCCTTAGTGAAGCTTCCATCAACGTTGATGACGCCATTTGGTCCGAGAATCTTGAGTTTGTTGTAGACAAAGTATGGCCTTGCGAGGAAGGAGTGGAAGATGCCGCGTCCGAAGATGACATGGTACATGCTCTTGAAGGGCATCACTTCAAAGTTCATGCGTTCTTGGCGGTAATTGTTTACATCGCCAAAAGCGCCCGAAAGGGTGATGCAGCCAAGGGAATTTGCTTGTCGACTGGGGACAACCCCATGGAACACGGTGTTGCTCTTCCTTAGCTGGGTCTCTATCAAGTTCATCTTGTGCAATGTATCTAGGTACATGATGTTGATGTTGCTTCCACTATCCACGAGGCACTTGGTGAACTCCGTGTTGTCAATCAAAGGGTTGATGACCATGGCATACTGGTTCTCTATTGGGATAAGTTCTGGATGATCTTTCCTATCCCAAGTAAATGGAACTTCCGACCACCTGACATACTTGGGAACCAGAGGGAGGGTAGCCATCCATATCCTCAGAGAGGTTTTCTGGGCCCGGACGGTTGGGGTGCCAAGGAAGGTGTGGTACCATGGAGCCTTGTTTTCGAAGGGATTTTTCCCTTTATCCTCTCCCTTGTCGGAAGATTTTGGGTCCATGTCCTCGTCCATATCACTTGATTCCATGGGTTCTACCTCCTTCTTCTTCCCTTTGCCTTTTCCGCTAGGTCTGCTTTTCCGACTTCGCTTGTAGCCGGACTCAGGGTCCTCCTTGAGATCGTTGACAAACTTGCACTGGCGGCTGGTGTGGGTGGATTTTCGTTGGCGTCGAGGTGGACAAAACTTGCACTGGCGGCATATGGCGGTAGTCTTCGTACGTTTGGGGAACGCGGGGCGCTGAGGGTGTAGTGTCACTCCTCTTTTGGCCGCTGCTAGCCCCTTGACCGCGTCTACGCTGTCCATCATTGCCTTTGCCAATGAACGTTGCGGCGACCATGTTGGCTACTTGCTTCTCTTTGGGCGGATTCTTCCGCTTGTTATTGTTGTTCTTCTTGGCCTAGGTAGGGATCGCTATCACCAACAACGATCCACGTGCATCATCATCAGCAGCAGCAAATTCGCTAGCCATGGCGATCATCGCCTTGAGGTTGAGGTCATTGTTGTCTTTCATGCGCTTCAACGTATGTCGGAGCAAAGTACCCTTTTCCAGACCATCAATGAAGGCGGCCATAGCGGTTTGTTCGTGTACCCCTGTGCAGGAATTTTTCATATCCAGCCAGCGAGAGAGGTAGGCACGGGAGGTTTCATCCTTTTCTTGCACACACCGATGTAGATCTCCAACAGTACAAGGACGTTTGTACGTACCCTCGAATTCTTGGTGAATGCTTCATGCATGTCCAACCAATTGCATATTGATTTCTCCGGTAAGTCGTCGATCCATTATCAGGCGGTGCCGGTAAACACAAGTGGGAGGTACTTGATGGTGACATTGGGGTTTCTGCCTGCGATATGGATCGCTTCGCTATAGTCATGCAATCACGTTGCCAGCCTGGTAGTGTTGTTGTATGGCTTGATGATCTTGTCTATCCAGAGGCCCTTGGGGTAAGTTGTGGCCCATATGACTATTCCAAAAGAACGTGGCCCAAGGTATGGGAGCTCCCAAGCTTCTTGGATCTTGTCCAGCCGTGTACGTGCATCGTATGGCTCTCGATGCTTCCCTTTGCCATCATGTGGAGGAGAATTGTGGCGCGATCTATGAGATCCGCCGTGTCCTCCGCCATGATGGCTGCTAGGTGACGATGGCAGCGGTGGAGGCTGTTGGTTAGCTCTCTTGTTGTGCCCCTCCTGTGATTCCTCACACATGTCACGGTTTCTTGTCAGGTGTGGTGGTTCCTTGTGGGACCTGCTTCTGTGTCCGTCGTGGCCGCTGCGCTCTCTAGCATGCCGACGTTGTTTGCCCTGATCGCGTATAACGATGCCGGGCTAGGACCGCCTTGGAGGTGGCATGCTTGTGCGGTGGCACGGCTCTGGTTCCTCGTGACGTCGAGATGGTGGTGGAGGTGGCGACCGGCGGGGACGAGCCTTTTCTCCATGGTCGGAGGATATGGATATAGCGTTAGTCCTATTGCGTGCCTCCCTCCATCTTTGCTCTGTGGAGCCTGTATGCGATCCTTTGTCACGGGGAGATTTTGGCCTTCTGCGGCTGTTCATGGTTGACTGGAAAAGCTCCTGGTTGGACTCAAGCCTCTGCGAGGCGACCTTTTCCTGTTCCTTGCATGCCTTAGCGACAAGTTCGTACACCTAAGCAATTGCTTTGGCGACCTGTCCTGCACCAGGAGGGTCTTGGCGACAGTAATGTTGAGAGCAGGAGTTGGCATGACTTGCCTCCCCTCTGAATCAACGTAAGGGGTGGCTTTTATCGGCTTAGACCCGTTAAATCCCAAGCCTCGCCGAACTCGCCGAACACCGGGATCTTCAACGACATGAGATGGTGCCTTCTTTGTTTTATGCTTTAACACCAATTGCTTGTATTCGGCATCCATAGCTCTTGCTGCCCTGATGGATTGCTGCGCCTTATCCATGTCTTCGTCCAGCTTAGCGCCTTTCTCTGCAATGCACTTGGCCTCCGCCAAGATTTCCGCACGCTTCTCATCAAGCTCCGTAATGCTCCAAATATGGGCGACGGTGATTGGCTCAACGAGGAGTGCGTCGTAGATTGCTTTGTTGGCGGGAGTGGCTAGTGGGTTGCCGGATGCAGACATTGACGGTGGCATTGGCGGCTGGTTCGATTGTCGGGCTGTACTAGGGACCGTGGTAAGTTCCTGCACCAGTTGCGGGCAGGTAACCGGAGGAGGCAAAGCCTTGGCCGGAGCTGGAGGCTCGGCGGCTTTCTTAGCTGCTGCTACTCTAGTGACCGTTGGCGTGGGCGGAGCTCTCTCACGTTCCCGTTCCTATCTGTATTCTTCCATCAGGCTCCCAATGGCGACTAGCACCTAGTGGGAAGTGTTGGTCTTCTCGGTGCGCTCCTCCTTCTAGATCTCCTGCTCGATCTCCCTCATAACAGGGTCGTATTCCTCCGAGTTAGCGTCCGAGCCATCGGCATCCATACTGATGTCAACGTAAAGTGCATCGAGGACGAAGTTGGAGTTGGGTTCGGTGTAGGCGATGGCGGATGTGGAGGGTGATGGAGGCTGGCTGTTGTTGTTGTTGTTCCCTCCTCCGGCTTGCCGTCATGGCCTCTTCATTGGCATTCGCGTATTCGTTGACAATGGCGACCATCTCACCAAGGGTGAGAGGTCCTGCGGCCTGCCACCTTCAGAGGGTATACCGGAGGAGTGTTCCATGTGTGAGCCCTTCCACGAAGTGGTACACGAGCTCATCGGCGCGGTATCCCTCTAGGGTTTCCCTCAAACCTCATCCATCTAGCAAGATATTCACGGGGAGGTTCTCCATCCCTTTGAACTCATCTGGCTAGATCAAAGATGGTGACAACACCGACAAAGTGTGACCTGTGCATCTCTAACGCTTAGGGAAGCCAAGTGGATTTGCGGGGTACTTCCACCTTTATATCTTGCACAAGTGCGGTTTGGGTGGGCCTTGAAATTTCCTTATCCGAGCCACCATACTCCAAAGAGAGGTATGGCCCAGATCCTTCCGCGAACGTGTCCTACTCATAAGCAGTCCGTGTGGGGCGTGAAGAGTTTCCGACTTCCTGGGATCTAGGACCCGAGTTAGTTTCGCCAATGAAGATGTGGATGTCTCCTAAGGGGATGACAGAGCATCGCGTGGGGTTTGTCTTTGCTAGCATCCCAAAACTCATCTGGAGGGACGTTTGGACGTTTTTGAAGAAGAGAACATGACCGATGGCTACAGTATCACCCATTCCCGCGAAGAGATTGGACCTCGCCCGGTGTAGAGCTCAAACCGCCTATTTCCCCACGGAGGGCGCCAACTGTCGTGCTATTGCCGACGAGTACGCCATGGAGGGGTCCTCACAGTGCATGTTTAGAGACGTGGGGTAAGGCGGAGAGTTGGCGGGTACGAGGTAACATAGCTTACCCAAGTTCAAGTCCCACAATGGTGGCAGAACTCTACTCCTATTATAAATCACTATAATGGCAATACACCGAGTTATAGAGATAGGTTCGCTGTGCGAGGGATTGCACATTATACGTAGCAATCTAAGAGGTTGTCTGCCCTAAAGGCTCCCAGAGGCCGGCTTATAAAGGCGCCAAGACCTTTACGGGAAAGATCCTTGCAGGACAAGGTAGAGAGTGCTAGACTAATACGAACTAGTCTTCTATGTCTTGTAATCCAAGGTCCCGCATACGTTGGTGACTCCAGCGTAGCCTTCCTTAATCCGGCATGGGCCTCCATTCAGGATCTGTCTAACTAGGCCGCCCAGCAGGCCATAGACCTTGCTACCAACTATGGGCCACCCAGGTTAGGCGAATTGGTGACATGCTATGAGGATACCCATATAACATATCCCCAACATCAACAGTTTGAAAGATGCTGCATCACCACACCCACTTGGATGTGTGTGTGTATTACTATGCATCATTGTGGTTTTGGAAAAGAAAACATGCAATGATGCCACTCCAGCATGTGGTGTCCAACCATGTCTAGGAACCCTAGTAGCATGATGGGATTCAATTGCAGCATGCATTGTATCACCAATTTGAAAGATGCTGCATCACCACACCCACTTGGATGTGTGTGTGTATCAGCGTGCATCATTGTGGTTTTGTAAAAGAACACATGCAATGATGCCACTCCAGCATGTGGTGTCCAACCATGTCTAGGAACACTAGCAGCATGCTGGGATTCAACTACAGCATGCATTGTATCACCAGTTTGAAAGATGCGGCATCACCACACCCACTTGGATGTGTGTGTGTGGTAGTGTGCATCATTGTGGTTTTGGAAAAGAACACATAAAATGATACCACTCCATCATGTGTTATCCAGCCATGTCCAGGAATCGTGTTAGCATGCTGGGATTGCACTACAACATGCATTCTATCACCAGTTTTAAAGATGCTGCATCACCACACCCACTTGGATGTGTGTGTATCAGTGTGCATCATTATGGTTTTGGAAAACAACACATGCAATGATGCCACTCCAGCATGTGGTGTCCAACCATGTCTAGGAACCCTAGCAGCATGCTAGGATTCAACTATAACATGCATTGTATCACCAGTTTGAAAGATGCGGCATGACCACACCCACTTGGATGTGTGTGTTCGTCAGTGTGCATCATTGTGGTTTTGGAAAAGAACACATGTAATGATGCCACTCTAGCATGTGTTATCTAGCCATGTCCAGGAACCCTAGCAGGATGCTGGGATTCAACTACATCATGCATTGTATCAACAGTTTTAAAGATGCTGCATCACCACACCCACTTGGATGTGTGTCTATATCAGTGTGCATCATTATGGTTTTGGAAAAGAACAGATGCAATGATGCCACTCCAACACGTGGTCTCCAACCATGTCTAGGAACCCTAGCATCATGCTGGAATTCAACTACAGCATGCATTGTGTCACAAGTTTGAAAGATTCTACATCACCACAACCACTTGATGTGTGTCTGTCAGTGTGCATCATTGTGGTTTTGGAAATGAACACATGCAATGATGCCACTCCAGCATGTCTTATCCAGTCATGTCCAGGAACCCTAGAAGCATGTTGGGATTCAACTACAACATGCATTGTATCACCAGTTTTAAAGATGTTGCATCACCAGACCCATGTGGATGTGTGTGTGTGTATGTTTGCATCATTGTGGTTTTGTAAAAGAACACATGCAATGATGCCACTCTAGCATGTCGTGTCCAACCATGTGTAGGAACCCTAGCACCATGTTGGGATTCAACTGCAGCATGCATTATTGTTTCATAGATTTGAAAGATGCTGCATCACCACACCCACTTGGATATGTGTGTGTCTATCAGTGTGCATCATTGTGGTTTTGGAAAAGAACACATGCAATGATGGCACTCCAGCATGTGGTGTCCAACCATGTCTAGGAATCCTAGAAGCATGATGGGATTTACCTTCATCATGTATTGGATCACCAGTTTGAAATATGCTACATCACCACACCCACTTGGATGTGTGTATGTGTCTGTAAGTGTGCATCATTGTGGTTTTCGAAAAGAGCACATGCAATGATGCCACTCCAACATGGTGGTGTCCAACCATGTCTAGGAACCCTAGTAGCCAGCTGGGATTCAACTGCAGGATGCATTGTATCATCAGTTTGAAACATGATGCATCACCAAACCAACTTGGATGTTTGTGTGTGTCTATCAGTGTGCATCAATGTGATTTTGGAAAAGAACACATGCAATGATGCCACTCTAGCATGTGTTGTCCAACCATGTCTAGGAACCTTAGCAGCATGTTGGGATTCAACTGTATCAGGCATTGTATCATTAGTTTGAAAGATGCTGCATCACCACACCCACCTGGATGTGTGTGTGTATTAGTGTGCATGATTGTGGTTTTGGAAAAGAACACATGCAATGATCCCACTCCAGCATGTGGTGTCTAACAATGTCTAGGAACTCTAGCAACATGTTGGTATTCAACTACAACATGTATTGTATCACTAGTTTGTATGATGTTGCATCACCACACCCACTCGCATGTGTGTGTATTAGTGTGCATCATCGTGTTTTTGGAAAAGAACACATGCGATGATGCCACTCCAGCATGTATTGTCCAACCATGTCTAGGAACCTTAGCAACATGCTTGGATTCAACTATAGCATGAATTGTATCACCAGTTTGAAAGATGCTGCATCACCACACCCACTTGGATATGTGTGTGTGTGTCAGTGTGCATCATTGTGTTTTTGGAAAAGAACACATGCAATGATGCCACTCTAGCATGTGTTGTACAACCATGTCTAGGAACCTTAGCAGCATGCTGGGATTCAACTGTATCAGGCATTGTATCACCAGTTTCAAAGATGTTGCATCACCACACCCACCTGGATGTGTGTGTATTAGTGTGCATCATTGTGGTTTTGGAAAAGAACACATGCAACGATTCCACTCCAGCATGTGGTGTCCATCCATGTCTAGGAACTCTAGCAACATGTTGGTATTCAACTACAGCATGTATTGTACCACTAGTTTGCGAGATGTTGCATCACCACACCCACTTGGATGTGTGTGTGTTAGTGTGCATCATTGTGTTTTTGGAAAAGAACACATCCAATGATGCCACTCCAGCATGTATTATCCAACCATGTCTAGGAACCTTAGCAACATTCTGGGATTCAACTATAGCATGCATTGTATCACAAGTTTGAAAGATGCTGCATCACCACACCCACTTGGATGTATGTGTGTCTGTGTGGTTTTGGAAACGAATACATGCAATGATGCCACTCTAGCATGTGTTGTCCAACCATGTCTAGGAATGCTAGCAGCATGCTGGGGATTCAACTACAGCATGCATTGTATGATCAGTTTGAAAGATGTTGCATCACACACCCACTTGGATATGTGTGTGTATCATTGTGACACATTGTGGTTTTGGAAAAGAACACATGCAATGATGCCACTCCGGCATGTGGTGTCCAACCATGTTGAGGAAACCTAGCATCATGCTGGGATTCAACTGTAGCATGCATTGTATCACCAGTTTGAAAGATGTTGCATCACCACACCCACTTGGATGTGTGTGTGTGTTAGTGTTCATCATTGTGGTTTTGGAAAATAACAAACGCAATAACGCCACTCCAGTATGTGTTGTCCAACCATGTCTAGGAACCCTAATAACATGCTGGGATTCAACTACAGCATGCATTGGATCACCAGTTTGAAAGATGATGCATAACCACTCCCACTTGGATGTGTGTGTGTGTGTGTTAGTTTGCACCTTTGTGGTTTTGGAAGAGAACACATGCTATGATGCCACTCCAGCATGTGTTGTCCAACCGTGTCCAGGAACCCTAGCAGCATGCTAGGATGCAACTGCAGCATGCATTGTATCACGAGTTTAAAATATGCTGCATCACCACACCCACTTGGATATGTGTGTGTATCAATGTGCATCATTGTGGTTTTGAAAAATAACAAATGCAATGATGCCACTCCAGCATGTGGTGTCCAACCATGTCCAAGAACCCTAGTAGCGTGCTGGGATTCAACTGCAGCATGCTTTGTATCACTAGTTTGAAAGATGCTGCATCGCCACACCCTCTTGGATGTGTGTGTATCAGTGTGCATCATTATGATTTTGTAAAAGAACATGTGAAATGATGCCACTCTAGCATGTGGTGTCCAACCATGTCTAGGAACCCTAGCGACATGCTAGGATTCAACTGCAGCATGCATTGTATCACATGTTTGAAAGATGTTGCATCACCACACCCACTTCGATGTGTGTGTGTGTGTCAGTGTGCAACATTGTGGTTTTGGAATAGAACACATGCAATGATGCCACTCTGGCATGTGGTGTCCAACCATGTACATGAACCCTAGCAGCATGCTGGGATTCAACTATAGCATGCATTGTATCACCAGTTTGAAAGATTCTACATCACCACACCCACTTGGATGCATGTGGTGTCCACCCATGTCTAGGAACCCTAGCATGCATGTGGTGTCCAGCCATATATCAAGGAACCCTAGCAGCATGCTGGGACTCAACTACAACATGTATTGTATCACTTGTTTGCAAGATTCTACATCACCACACCCACTTGTATGTGTGTGTATCAGTGTGCATCATTGTGTTTTTGGAAAAGAACACATGCATTGATGCCACTCCAGCATGTGGTGTCCAACCATGTCCAGGAACCCTAGCAGCATGCTGGGACTCAACTACAACATGTATTGTATCACTTGTTTGCAAGATGTTGCATCACCACACCTACTTGTATGTGTGTGTATCAGTGTGCATCATTGTGTTTTTCGAAAAGAACACATGCAATGATGCCACTCCAGCATATGCATTGTCCAACCATGTCTAGGAACTTTAGCAGCATGTTGGGATTCAACTGTAGCATGCATTGTATCACTAGTTTGAAAGATACTGCTTCACCACACCCACTTATGTGTGTGTGTCAGTGTGCATCATTCTGGTTTTGGAAAAGAATACATGCAATGATGCCACTCTAGCATGTGGTGTCCAACCATGTCTAGGAACCCTAGCAGCATGCTAGGGATTCAACTGCAGCATGCATCGTATGACCAGTTCGAAAGATGTTGCATCACCACACCCACTTGGATGTGTGTGTATCATTGTGCAACATTGTGGTTTTGGAAAAGAACACATGCAATGATTCCACTCTGGCATCTGGTGTCCAACCATGTCAAGGAACGCTAGCATCATGTTGGGATTCAATTGTAGCATGCCTTGTATCACCAGTTTGAAAGATGCTGCATCACCAGACCCACTTGGATGTGTGTGTGTGTAAGTGTGCATCATTGTGGTTTTGGAAAATAACACATGCAACGAGGCCACTCTAGCATGTGGTGTCCAACCATGTCCAGAAACCCTAACAACATGCATTGTATCAACTAAAACATGTATTGTATCACTAGTTTGAAAGATGTTGTAGCACCACACCCACTTGGATGTGTGTGTGTCAGTGTCATCATTGTGGTTTTGGAAGAGAACACATGCTATGATGCCACTCTAGCATGTGTTGTCCAACCATGTCTAGGAACCATAGCTTTGTATCACAAGTTTGAAATATCCTGCATGACTACACCCACTTTGATGTGTGTCTGTATCAGTGACATGGGTAAACCTTACATGTATTCAAGTTTGGCATATACGGTCCAGATACGGCAGAAGCCCACGGCGTTGCCAAGGCCCAATACAGGATTCGGGTGACCCACGGACTCTTCGATTGCTTGCAACGCAAGATAAAGCTTAAGATATAAAGTTCAAAGGAGCCGACCCTAATCTGTAACTGACTCGACCTGCTACCCGAGACCTTGCCCATCTATATAAAGGCTAGTAGGGGGCAGCGAGGAGGACGATCACAACTCTAGTTTTCACCACCATTGCCAGATTACATATGCGCACCCCCTGTAATCTTCGATTCCTTCGTTAATTCCAAGAGCAGACAAGCAGGAGTAGGGACCTCTACGAGGCATGAACCTGGGTAAACCTTACGTCCCTATGTGCTTGATTTCTAGCCGACTGATGCCTCCAGCACTCCCTCCTTCTCCAAAACCCAAGTCAATAACAATGGGCATTCGCGAGTTAAACCCTTGTCAATTGGCGCCGTCTGTGGGAATTGGTAGTGTTGATGTAGCGGCTTCATTAGCCCCATCAACCACGATCTAAAACTCTGCAACAGCAAAGATACGCCAACTTTTCGGCGCTTTCGACTTCACCGCCCACATGCCGGCCACTCGCCCGGCTTTCGAGTCCGTGGCCGATGGAATCAGCCTGGTGATCAGGAGCTTTCACTTCCAGGTTGGTCAACTGGGCACGCTTTGCATGCCTGGCCAGCCAACGGCACCCGCAATTGCTCTAGCATCGTGGTTCCCACCACCAATCGGCACCCTCAGCGAGCTCAACGCCCCGGCAACAGCTGGTAGCACGGATAGCGACAGCAGTCGCGGATCCGATCTAGGTAACCTAGCCACAGAGGATGGAGTCTACGACTTCGGATCTAAAAGTTGTGGGAGCAACAGCTTCCCCAACCACTTCATGTGCGCCGTCATCAACGTGGGTGACACCGGTGTCAATCGCGAAAACGCCGGCTCTAGCACCGGACCGCCCAATGGCGGTACACCAAACGGCGACCCTACCAATGGTGGCCACCCCAACAATGCGCCCACCAACAATGGAACGGGTGGAGAACCGCCACTCATAGTGAACGATAACACCAGAGAGCGTATACTGATCAGGCTCAACGACAACGAGTGGGCCCACTGTCGAGAAGCTCTACGGGGCAATCCTCTGCCCCACAACACCTCGCAGGACATGCTGATGGGCTACCATTGGCTGCTGAAAGAGGAATACAGATGCCAGCTACATGTAATCTGATGCAGCCCGTCCTACGGACGCTCCTACATCTACACCACCAAGTCCCCCAAGTGGACCGATGACCTGTGCTCGAGCCAAGCTCCTTCAAGCTAAGGTGAATTCGCTCCTTGTCTCATGTGACTTCGATACATCCTTGGATGGCTTGCTACTTCATGCCAATACCTTATCCATCATCAGGTACAAAGCCCATGAAGAAGTGCGCAAGGAAGCAGCCAAGCCATTGTAAGATGGAGTCACGGACCAAACCGGCGCCAGGGTCGGCAGACCGGAATTCCCGCCGGAATTTTCGGCGCACGCTCCGACGGACCAGACCAGCGACCGGAAATACCGGTGAACGCCTAAAACTTTCGGTGTCGACCGAACAGCGCTTTTGTGAGCCATTCTAGCGGCGACCGCAAATTTCGGCTTCGATTCCGGCACCGCCGGACTTATTGCCGGAATCGCCTCCCGAACGCCTACCTGGGTTTGATGCCCGAGAATATTCCTTTTTCGTCCATTTTTTACCTCCTTAGGCCCAAACTACCCCTGAACTTGTGACTGGCCTATATATAGCCCCCACCTGTATTGTAAACCCTAGGCATGATATTGGAATTAGTGGAAACCCCGTGTGGATCTATCTAATTCTTGCCTCATGCTCCTTGACCAAGGAGCACGCATATCAGAAACCTCGTTGGAGTTTGCATCGTGCCTCCACGTTGTAGAAGGCCTAGGCATCGGAGTACCTTTGCCTAGACGTCAAGATCTCACTGAGTCTCCCTCCTCGCCGTGCCAGTTCGAGAGAGAGAGTCCTCCGCCCGACACCGATCCTAGGGATTGCGCCCGACCGGTCACCGCCGGCGTGAGCTATTGGTGTGTGTCGTGGATTTGCGTGTGTGTGTTCATCGCGTTCTTCGTGCGTGAGTTTGTCGTGTTCATCCTCCCCTCCTCTCCCCGTACTCCATCCTCAATTTGAAAGGGATTCGTGAAAGATCAGGCCACCCTAGAGGTTTGCCCGCAACATATTGGTATCAAGAGCTTCGTTGCTCACGAATTCCCCCACAAAATTTTCTTCTATGCACCAAAAATTTGAAAATCCCCAACAAAAATAGCCCCAAATTTGCCTTTGGATCGATCTCTGGATTTGGTGCGTTTTTCGTGGTTTTGTTCCACAGATCTGTTGCTTTGGGTACCGATCTACCTTCCTAGAATCTTTTCCCAGCCCAATTTGGAAAAATTTCCAAAAAAAATAACCGATTTGACTTTTAGAGTTCGTCACGAACTCAAACCGGCACCAGGCTCGGTGGACCGGCCTAGCCGCCGGAAATTTCGGCGCACGTTCCGGCGAACCGGAATCTCGACCGGAGTTTCCCGCGCTAGGCTCGGCGCCACCGGTTTGGCTACCAAAATACCTAATTCGCCCATTTTCGCTCGTTTTTGCTCTCACGTTGTTCGTGTGTCGTGTTCGTGTCGCCCAACTAACTTCAAGCTTCCGCAACAATATCCACATACCGCGCTCATCGACACCGCGACACCGAACATCATCCCCAACACCGGTAGCAAGTCATCAATACCGAAGGTATAACTTGCTCCACCTTGTTAACCCTTCTTCCTTGTGTGTATCTATCCTATGAGAGCAACTCATCTTGTGTTTGCCTAAGAATTGTGCACTTGTGCTTGGAAAGTGAGAGTGTGGGAGCAAAAACAAGAGTTAACATAGTAGTATAGAAAGGGAGAAAAAGAATAAAAAATAGAGAAAAAGAAAATGCAAAAGAAAAATAGAAAGATACATAGTCTCCCAATACAAAGAGAGTCTCAAGCTTATAAGCACAGAGAGAAAAAGAGTGCGACCGAGGCAAGTGGACATGTACGTTTCTTATTTCTCTTTTGGTGAACGAGTTGTGGTCTCTCGTTGCGTTGGCACGACATCGAGCGTAGTCTTCACTAGGACATTTTGGGCTCATTTTCATAGTCATGCTAACCACATCTGTATCCACGTGTGTGTATCCTAGTGTTTTGTAGATCGACTCCTATTTGCTTTTGATCTTTTGGTTCTCTACCACGTTTGACAATAACCTTGTCTTTGGATCGTTTCGTTTGGTTTTTCACAACCCTAACCTTCCACCCACAACTTTTGAGAGTTTTATCTTTCCTCCTTTAGTGTGAGTTTTCTTTGCGTTTTCCACTTTGCATGCTTATAGCTCTCACTTGTGGTTTCTAGTTTGGTGTAATCCCCAAGGTGAGGAACAAGGCTAACACCACCATATTCCACTTCCATATACAATACTTGTGTGTTTTGCATGATGGATAGGAATGATGAGTCGAGCCAACCACCTCCCCAAGAAGAAGAACAAGGACCGTACATGACGCGCACAAGTCACTTCATCGTCCGACAAGAGTTCGATGAATGTTGCCAAGCCCTTGAGATGCGACAAGATGAACAATTTTGCGAGACACAAGCTGAGTTCAAGAACATCGACAACCGCTTCGACAGTCTCGAACGACAAATGCATGCAATGCATCACAACTTTGGCCATCAAAATGAAGCGCTCCAACGATCCGTCGCCAAAACAAATGACAATCTTCGATGCCTCATCGACGGAATGGCAAGGCCACACTCACGTGCATCAAGCTCTGCAAGCTCGTCACGTCATCATGTTCCTCTCCAACAAGATCTTCATACAAGTGCTCCAAGCCACAATGATGCCCCCGTGGTTAAAGATGGAAGTTCTTCAAACTATGTACCTCCCCCAAGAATGATGCAACGTCAAGCTATGATGGGGATTTCTCTTCAAGGCCACGAGCAAGGCAAGAAGCACACCGTCATCACGCAAGGGCACCATTGATCCAATATGAGCAACCACAAGAAGAACCGCAAGTGAAACCACAAATCTACCACCATTGACCCCGACACATACTTGACACAAGAAGTGATGATTCCAATTTGGAGAATCAAGCTCGTCATCGACGTGAAGCTCTCCAAGATCCTTCTCCTTGTCATCATCATCATGAACATCAACAACGACACCCTGGTCATCACGAGGCGCCTCCTCCACCACACCAAAACATGGAGTGTCAAGTGGTACAAGTTGAGCGACACCCACCACGTCAAGAGGCTCACGACCATGATCTTCGTCGTGAGGCCCATGTGCCTAATCAACATCACCAACCGAGGAACGAGCCTCCTCTTCGTCATCAACCGCGTCATGAGGCTCCACATCCTCAACACCATCATGAGGCCCAAGTGCCCCAACGTCGTCAAAAATCGTGCCAAGAGCAAGAGCAAGCTCCACAACAACAACATCAAGAGAACCAAGTGCCACCGAATCAACAACAAGATCATCAACAAGATCACCAAGCTTGTCGCAATGACCGCAACAATGAAGAAACTTTCGGCAAGCTCAAGTTCACAATGCCCAAGTTTACCGAATCCAATGACCCCGAATAATACCTTTCATGGGCACTCAAAATCGACAAGATCTTCTTCATGCACAATTATAGCAACGAGAAAATGGTCGCCATGGCTTTGCTTGAGTTTGATGATTACACAAACCTTTGGTGGGAACAAGTTCAAGTTGCTCGTGAGGCCAGACAAGAAACGCCAATCACAACTTGGCATGACATGAAGGCTCACATGAGATCCCGGTTCATCCCCACGCACTACACGCGTGACCTCTTCAACAACCTTCAATCGCTTCATCAAGGGAAAAAGACCATGGAAGAGT
This sequence comes from Avena eriantha, assembly GCA_910589775.1. Taxonomy (NCBI): domain Eukaryota; kingdom Viridiplantae; phylum Streptophyta; class Magnoliopsida; order Poales; family Poaceae; genus Avena; species Avena eriantha. The sequence goes on from OU342745.1 coordinate 152,873,469, forward strand.
ACTTCAAGGAAATGGAACTCAACTTGATTTGTGCCAACATTGATGAGCGCATGGAGAAAGCTATGGCACACTTCCTTATTGGGTTGAACCACCCAATCAAGCGCATCGTCGATTTCCAAACATACAACGACATGGTTGAGCTTATACACATCACAACAAAGGCCGAGCGTCAAGTGCAAGAGGGTATCAACTACAACAAGCCCAAGACGTATTTCACCTACAAGCAAGCTTCAACCTCTACGCCAACAACCTTCAATGGAAGCTCTTCAAGTACCTTCAAGCCTTCCTTCAAGCCCACACTTCCTTCAAGGAAAACTGTCCCCAAGTGGCAAACTAGCAAAGAGTGATACACCTTTCAACGGTGAATGCTATAAGTGTGGAGGAGAAGGACACAAGTTGGACAAATGTGGAATCAAGAAATTATCGTTCATCCACAACAATGGAGAAGAAGAGTACTTGAGTGAAGATGAATTTGATGCCTGAGTCAAGGAAGCAATGGCAAGGCAACGAGTGGAAGATGACCAAGAACTACTCATGTGTGAACATGACGCAAGTCCATCGCTTGCGTCACAAGGATCTGGACCACTCAAGCACAAGAGCATGAATACCAACGCTCCAATATCTTCCAAACACGGGTCGGCATCAAAGTCAAATCTATCAAGGTCATCATCGATGGAGGGAGTTCACACAACGTTGCGAGCACCGAGTTGTGCGAGTTGTTGTTTGCTTCCTTTTTTGTCTTCTATTGCTAGCACGCTGGTTTCCTTCGGTGCTGCGAGTCCAGCGTGGGCGCCCACTGCCTCGCCGCCCCGCGTGCCGGACACCGCACCACCTCCCTCTGGTCCCGCTCCTCCTTCGTCCAAGGCGCCACCTTTGTCGCCGCCTCGATCTGATCCGGCTGCCGCAGCTGGAGCGCGGGGTGCTCCACCGACCACGGTGGTGCAGCCGGAAATGGCTGTGACCACCTTATGAAGTGGAGGTGGTTCCCCCTCGGCAGCGTGGAGGGCTGCCGAGGGCAAGGACCTCGTGGTTGTCACTGACGACAACTCTAACGACAAGCCGGGGGAGGAGTGGCGGACGGTGGTGGCAGAGGCGAAGAAGTCATTTGCTGCCAATGCCGTCGACAACGATGCCTCCTCTGATGCCTCGCTGATGGATCTTGCCGCTACCCTCGAGCTGGCGGTGAAGGAGATCCGGCTGCTCGAGGCCACAGCCGGCGGCAACCTGACCTTGGAGCAGAAGCTCGCGACTGCTAACGGGACCTCGTAGAGTAAGTTCCCACAGCTGGATACTTCTTTTTTTTGCTGATAGTCGGTTTCCGCAGCCATCATGGTGTGCGCCTAGCGGGAGATCGATCGCCTGAAGAAGGTGAACGATTGGCTGAACAAGTCCAATTCCACGCTTCCGCTGCAGAATAAGGACTGGCACACCAAGTTGGACGCGCCGGAGGCCACCGTCAAGGAGCGAGATGCCACCCTCGCCAACCGGGCCCAAGCCTTTGACCTCCTCGAAGCCCAGACAAGGATCAGGAGAAGGAGGTCAAACGGCTGACGACCCGGGAGAAGTATTTGGTGGAGGAGCTGATGCAGGTCGGGCATACGGCGAAGGGTAAGTTTTCTCTCCAACTCCCTTCATTTTTCTGGATCTGGTAGCCGGATCTGATGTTCTTTCGTCTGACAGCTTTTTATCCTGTCGTAGACCTGCTGGCATATAACCGGCTGTAGGAGAACTGGTCAGGGGAGCAGCCGACAACCCTGGAGTTGGTTGTCCTTCTTGGCAAGGAGGCTGCCAAGCTTCGCCAGGCGGCGCAGGCCGTCTTCATGTTCTTGTGGCCGGGCACTCCAGTTCCGGGGACGATGGCATTGCTGGCGGCTAAGGTGGCGGAGGTGCCGGCCACCGTCGACCGCCTGCAGGACTTGGCAGCACGGGCTGGGGCGGAGATGGCCCTTGCCTTGATGCTCTCCTGGTACAAGGATGCCCGCGTCAAGAAGAACGGTGGGGGATTCCGCACCGACGCCGACCTTACTGCCATCCGCGAGGCCCACCCGGATCTCCCGGCCTCCGCCATCAAGATTGCTGACTACACGGACATCGATGAGGTCCTCACCGACTCGGAGTCTGCCGACACTCCGGATGCGGAAGCTTTGTCGCAGCCGACCGGCAAGGACACTGGAGCCGGATCAGCCAACGCGCCACCTCCTCCTCCTGAGACTGCCTCCAGCCAGGACCCTCCAAACAGAAAAAGCCATGCTGCCTAGACATGATCCCTAGAATGCTGGGCATAATTGTTATTTGTTTTGTCCTATTTAAACCTTATCGTCTATGCCGGTTGTCTCTGACACCAGGTGAACTTGTGGGAGCTTCGTATCCCCCTCTTTTTATATCCAACTGAACTATTTGGCTTGCTTCCAACTTGTGATTTTTGTGTGTTCCGAAGTTTTGATATTTCGCCGACTGAATTTATCCGGCTGACTTCACCCGACTGAACATCTGTAGCCGGGAGAACTCCAACTCCAGTGGGGGCGCGCCAGCGCGCCCACTGGGACTAGCACCTGAGATTCGAAGTAGCTGGCGTAGCCAGGTGCTTCGAATCTTCTTACTTTCTTTCAGGTCTTTAGCTTTACTCGGCTAGACATTTCTAGCCGGTTACTTTCATTGGCTGCACGCCTTCAGCCGGGGGAACTCCAACTCCAGTGGGGGCATGCCAGTGCACCCACTGGGTGTAACCCCCAAGATTCGGAGTACCTGGCATAGCCAAGTGCTTTGAATCTTCTTATTTCAGGTCTTTAGCTTCACCCGGCTAGACATCTCTAGCCGGTTACTTTCACTGGCTGCACTCTTGCAGCCGGGGGAACTCCAACTCCAGTGGGGGCGCACCAGTGCACCCACTGGGTGTAGCCAGGTGCTTCGTATCTTCCTTCTCTTCTTCCCCTTTCCCTCACCTGGGCTCCAAATATCTGGCTAAACTCCTTTTAGCCGGTCGGAAACTACAAGATTCCACTGGGGGCGCACGAGCACACCCAGTGGGTGTAGCCCCTGAGATTCGGAGCACTTGATGAAGGCAAGGACTTCGAATCTTCCTCCTTCCTAAATTCCAACTCGATGTAGTTGTACAAAACAACATGTATATATTCCCACCCGTTAATAGGTTAGTCGGTTAAACTTTAGCCGGAAGGCGGATTTGTTTTTTGAAAATTAGCTTGTGCTTCTCTAGACACTTAGTTATTTTCCTGTGTGCTCTGCTGCTTCAGCTACGTCCTTGCCGGGCAGCCGGATTGCGGTCTGTAGCTGGAATCGAAGGGAGCTAACAGTACATTGCGCACGGTACTGATGGCTTAGTAGCCGGATCGTCTCAAACTAGTTGCGAGGCCGGGACGCCCGATCTGTCGCATCTCCTCCCCGCTTTTCATGTGGGATGCATCGGGCTTTTGCTCTTGCTAGCCGGACAGCCGAGTTGCGGTCTATAGCTGAGACGAAGAGTGGGCCTTTGACATTGTTGCACACTACTCAGTCAGTTTGTTGATTTAGCAGGTCGGGCCAGCTGGCGAGCCCACGGGTAGGGGTTGTCGGAGACGGAAAACTGAACTGGAGACAAATACACACAAATTTCTAGCAAGGAGCCCCCGAGCATCTCGTGGGGGTCCGCATATTCATTCATAGAGTTCACGGGAGACATACACTGTCTGGTGACTAGGTGTAAAACGGGCGGAGTAGGGCGCGTTCTAGGGGTGCTCTGTCTCCTCATCCGACTTGTCCATCTTGTTCTTGCGCAGCTGCTGCGCGTCGATGAGGTAGTAGGAGTCCTTGGGCAACGCTCGGCTGATGATGAAGGGACCTCCCAGGGTGGCGATAGCTTGTGCATGCCCTTCGTGTCTTGCACCAGCCAGAGGACCAGATCCCCCTCGCGGAACGCGAAGGGGCGGATCCGGATCGAATGGTAGCATCGTAGGCACTGCTGGTACAGGGTTGATCTGGACAGCGCCAGCTCGCGGGCTTCCTCGAGGAGGTCCACGCCATCCTCCCGCGCCTCCTGGTTGGCCTTCTCGTCGTAGAGGAGCTTGCGCGCCGAGTCGAACTCGATGTCCGTGGAGAGGACGGCTTCCGATCCATAGACGAGGAAGAACGGGGTGAAGCCGATTGACCTATTCGGCGTGGTGCGGAGGCTGCACAGCACAGCCAGAAGTTCTTCAATCCAGCAACCGAGCGACCGCTCCAAGGGGTCGATGAGGCACGGCTTGATGCCGGCTAGCACTAGGACGTTTGCCCTTTCGACTTGCCCATTGGACTGTGGGTGCGCGACGGAAGCAAGGTCTAGCCAGATACCTTTGTTGCTGCAGAACCAGGAGAAGGCCCCCTTGGTGAAATTTGTGCCGTTGTTGTTGATGATGCTGTTGGGGTAGCCGAACCGGTTGATGATGTCGGTGAAGAAGGTGACGACTGTCGCCCCGTCCAGCTTCCGGATAGGCTTGTCCTCTATCCATTTTGTGAACTTATCCACTGCCACTAGCAGATGGGTCATGCCTGCACGCACCCGCCTGAAGGGCCCGACCATGTCGAGGCCCCAGACAGCGAAGGGCTAGGTGATCGGTATGGTCTTGAGCACCGTAGTTTGCATGTGCATGAGCTGCCTGAAGCGTTGGCACCCGTTGCACGCACGTACTAGCTGCTCGGCATCGTCGAGGGCGGTGGGCCCATAGAATCCATGGCAGAACACCTTGGCAACTATTGCCCTGGATGAAGCGTGATGCCCGCACTCGCCCTGGTGGATGTCCTTGAGCAGCCGGTAGCCTGTGTCCACATCGACACACCTCTGGAAGATGCCGGATACGTTGCGCTTGTACAGTTCTTTGTTGATGATTGTGTACATGTGCGCGCGCCGCCTGATTTGCCTGGCCTCCACCTCGTCATCTGGGAGTTCCCCATCGATGATGTAGCTCATGAAGGGCTGCGCCCAAGCTGGTATCTCCCGGATGGTGAGGATGCTCGCGCTTTCCGGCTGAGGGGCGTCGGTGGGTCGTCCGGATGAGGTACCCGCAACGGCAGCCCCCGAGCCGCTCGATGAGTCGGTAGCCCCCGGGTCTTGCCAGAGGGTACGGACTTGCCAGAGTTGGTGCGAGCCTTCTTCTTTGCAGGCTCTACCGGTTCCGCTTCTGCCGCGGCGTCAGCCGGAACGCTCCCCGCCTAGATGATGGAATCCGACTCAGGAGACGGGTTGATGGAGGGCTTGCCCAGATGCTCCAAGGAGACCCCTGGTGGGATCACCTGCTTGGTGGATACGATTCGTGCGAGCGAATCAGCTACCTCGTTGTTGACGCGAGGGACATGATGGAATTCACATCCGTAAAAACAGGTGCTTAGCTTCTGTATGTGGAACTAGTAGAGGGCCATGTTTGCATCACGGGCGTCCCACTCTCCGGATACTTGCTGCACCACCAGATCCGAATCACCGAAGCAAAGGATCCGGTTGACACCAATCTCCCTGGCTAGCCAGAGGCCATGTGCCAGCGCCTCGTATTCGGCAACGTTGTTGGAGGCCTTGAAGTGGATCTGGAGGACGTACTCCAGCCGGTCTCCTTTGGGCGAGGTGAGCACGATACCGGCTCCCAAGCCCCCGAGCATCTTCGAGTCGTCGAAGTGCATCTTCCAGTGGTCCAAATCGGTAACCGGTGGGAGGTACTGGGTCTCGGCTCAGTCGACAAGGAAGTCCACAATAGCTTGCGACTTGTTCGTGAGCCGGGGCAAGTACTAGATGGATTAGGCGGCGAGCTCGATGGCCCACTTGGCGACTCGGCCCGTGGCATCCTTGTTGCCGATAATTTCCAAAAGGGGTGCAGTGCACACGACCTTAATCGGGTGCTCCGGGAAGTAGTACTTGAGCTTCTTGCACGCCAGGTACACACCATAACACACCTTCTTGTAGTGGGGGTAGCTCTGCTTGGGGAGGGAGAGGACCAGAGTTGTGGATAGCATGCGCTTGAGGTCGTTGAAGGCGGCGTCCGCCTGCGAGGTCCAGGAGAACTTGTTAGTCTTCTTCATCAACTGGTACAATGGAAGTGCCTTCTCCCCCACCCGGCTGACGAAACGGCTGAGGGAGGCCAGGCATCCAGTGAACTTCTACACTCCAAGCAAGCTTCTGGGCGGATGCATTCACTCGATAGCCACGATCTTCTCCGGATTTGCCTCGATCCCTCGTTTTGAAATGAGGAAGCCGAGTAGCTGGCCGGATGGGACTCCGAAGACGCACTTCTCCGGGTTTAGCTTCATTTGGTACGGCCAGAGGTTGCCGAATGTCTCCCCCAAGTCCTCGAGGAGGGTGCGTTTCTCCTTGGTCTTGATGACCACATCGTCCACATAGGCATGCACGGTTCGGCCGATCTATGAGTGCAAGCACTTTTGCATGCAGCACTGATAGGTAGCGCCTCCATTCTTTAGACCGAAAGGCATGGTTACATAGCAGAAAGCACTGTATGGGGTGATAAACAATGTCTTTATCTAGTCAGCCGGATTTAGCCGGATCTGATTGTAACCGGAGTAACAATCCAAGAAGGATAACAAATCGCAGCCGGTCGTGGAATCGATGACTTGATCGATACGGGGCAAAGCGAAGGGGTCTCGGGGCACGCCTTGTTCAGGCTGGTGTAGTCGATACACATGCGCCATGTCTTGTTCTTCTTCAACACAATGACTGGGGTGGCTAGCCAGTCCAGGTGATACACCTCCATAATGAACCCGGCTGCAAGGAGCCGGGTGATCTCATCACCAATAATCTTTCTTTTCTCCTCTACAAACCAGCACGGAGGCTGCTTAACCATCTTGGCATCTGCCTGCATGTGAAGCGAGTGTTCGGCGAACTCCCTCGGCACACTTGGCATGTCCTTGGGTGACCATGCGAAGATGTCCCGATTCTCATGGAGGAAGTCGACGAGTACGCCTTCCTATTTGTTCTCCAAGTTGGCACCTATGGTGACAAACTTGGTCGGGTCGGAGGGGTCGAGCAGAATCCTCTTCGTCTCTTTTGCCAGCTGGAAAGCTGCTTCCCTAGCTGGCTTGATTCTAGCCCGCATTTCTTGCTGGGCCATGGCCACATTGCTCATGATCACGCGATTTTCTTCGGCTATGATAAGGGCCTCTGCCAACTTGGAGTCGGCTGAGGCGCACTCCATCGACCGCCTGAAGCAGCCGGCGACGGTGATCACGCCGTTTGGTCCTGGCATCTTCGTCTTGAGATACGCATAGTAGGTGACGTCCATGAACTTGGCGAGGGCGGGGCGCCCGAGGAGAGCATGGTAGGAACTAGACAGGTTAACCACCTTGAACCATACCGGCTCGCGCCGGAAGTTCTCCTCGGTCCCGAAAATGACGTCCAGCTAGATCTTGCCTAGCGGAACGCAAGCCGGTCCTAGTAGTACTTTGTGGAACGTCGTGGTAGTCGGGCGTAGGTCATGCTCGCGGATGCCAAGTTTCTCCAGGGAAGACCGGTAGAGGAGGTTGACGTTCCTGCCTCCGTCGATGAGGACGTGCAAGAAGCGGCAGGTGCGCTTGTTGGAGACGATGAGGGGGTCAAGCACCATGGCGTAGCCCCGGGAGTCAGAAGCTCGCTCGGTTGGTCCTCACGGGTCCAGGTGATGGGGGTCTCCGACTAGTTCAGGAACTGGGGGACAGGAGAGGCGATGGTGTTGACCTCCCTAGAGCACCGCCTGTGGCTGTGCTTGTCGTCCTGCTTTGTCTCGAAGATGTGGTAGGCGGCGTGCGGCTAGGGGTAGCCGTTGTTGTTGTTGCCGCCGTTGCTGCCATTGCCATCATTGTCGGTTCCCCTAGCCGGCGGTTGGGGTCTGCCAGGAGGGGCGGGGGTAGACGTTGCTAGTTGCCCTGGTCCTTTAGCTGGCGGGTCCAGATGCAGTTTCGGGTGGTGTGCGTAGCCGGTTTGAAGGGACCACTATGCCACTTGCATGGGCCGTCGAACATTAGGTCGAAGGTGAGCCGAGGCTTCTCCCTTCTTGTGTGATTAGCCGGTGCGTTGGGAGCGCCCTCCACAACATTGACCTGCCGCGTGTGGTAGCGGGGCTTCTGCTGCCCGGCTTGGCGGTCCCCGTGGAACCGGTTATTGTTGTCGTTGCGCCTAGAGGATCCGGCTTCTCCAGCTGGATTGCTCGGACGGTCGCGGGCCGGCTCCGTCGGAGTCGGGTGCCCGTCAACACTTACTCGGAGGAGTTTCTTCATGGCGGCATCCACCGTGGCATACTGGTCCATAACCATCATGAGCTCCGCCATGGTTTTTGGCTCGTCACACAGTAGCCGCTGGCGAAGCATGGTGCCTTCTCGGCACCCCTCGACGAAGAAGTCGATGGCCTGGCTCTCTAGAATTCCTTCGCAGGTGTTGCGCAGCTCCGTCCACCTAGCGAGGTACTCGCGATCCGTCTCGCGGTCACCCTGAACACACACGGCCAAGTCGCGCAGGCTCCCCGGACACTTGTATGTGCCGTTGAAGTTGCGGACAAATACCTTCTCAAAGTCTGGCCAGGCATTGATGCTGTTGGGTGCGAGGCTGTTGAGACATGTCCTCGCAGACCCAGTTAGCATGAGGGGGACGTAGCGCACAGTTGTGCGCTTGTTCCCATGGACTATGCAGACTGCCGTGGCGTAGTCGATCAGCTAGTCTTCCGGTTTCATGCTGCTGTCGTACTTGGGGGTGTCCGTGGGCAGGGTAAACTTATCCGGAAACGACTCATTCCGGACCCGGGGTCCGAAACAAACCGGTCCGGTGGAGTCTTCCTCTTCCGTGACACGCACTTGAGCGAGGAGCTCGATGCGGTCGCAGGCATCCGGATGATCTAGGTTGGGCGCTCCTACCCGGCCCGAGAGACGGGAGCTGGTAGGTTTTGGCGCACCGGATGGTGGAGGGGGAGGCGGTAGGTTTTGGCTGCGACTGGCCTTTGTTGCCAGAGTTGCGGCGCTTGCTGCGAGCTTTAGCCGGAGGAGAGGACGCCTGCTTGGTCTCGCGGGGCGCGCCCTTGCTGTTGGCAGGCGGCTTACTCCCCTTGGAGCAACTGCGGTCCTCCTGCATCTGCCGGTTGGCATCTGCCTGCTCGTCCACAATCTGGAGGAGCTCCTGCACCCGGGCATGCTGCCGGTTTCGCTCCTCGCCCTCCATGTTGGGTAGTTCGTCTGCCGCGGGTCACGCCGCACGCAGGTTCTTGATGGGTGTGCTGTAGGTGGGCCGGATGAGAGCGGGTAGCGGATCCGGCTCGCCATGCCTCTCCATCCTGCCGCCCAGCTCGCCGGCCCAGTGCCGCACCTGTCCGTGCCGGCTCGGCTCCCCTGTAGCTGGTGTGTGGCCGTGCACGCGGTCATACTCGCGCCGGGTGATCTTGATCTGCTTCTGGGTCGCAGCCAGCTCCATGGCGTCTTGTATGAGGAGCTGCCTCTCCATGGAAAAGTTAGCCTCTGCCTCCTCTCGGTATCCCCGAGGTTAACCAGCGTGAGGAGCCGGTCAATGGCCACTTCCATCGGGTTCCTAGGCGGCGGAGGAGCGGAAGTTCCGACCTCGTCCGCACCCCTCTCCCGAGGCTGGCGAGGATGAGAGCTGGAGCCAGCCATCATCACCTCGACCCGACGAGGAGCGATGGGGCGCCGGTGCCGAGGTGCGGCGGCTCTATGACGGAAACGATCTCCCTCAGGAAATGCTCCGGCACGATGGCGATGTAGTCGGGGAGGTCGCCGAAAAGTAGGATAGAACTGTTTGCCGGAAACGTGGTTCCGGCGAAGCAGGAAGCGTTGTCGATGATGCAGTCGAACTTGCTGAGCATAAGCATCAGGCCGGAGGCCACGCGCTCACTGGCTGAAGTGCGGGGTCCCGTGCGGAACGTGACTCCGGTCGAAGCCATCTCGCCCCATGGTGGGTGCCAACTTTTGTTGTATTGGGAACGGCAGTACCTAAGCAGGTTAGATAGAGGTGTAGGGACTAGCAGGGAAGCTATCGACGGCGCCCGCAAGTGGGATTGGATACGAGCAAATGCAGTTGGACACAGGAAATACCCAGGTTCGGCGCCCTCGTGATGAGGTAAAGCTCCTACTCATGCCTATCTGACTATGAGTGGTATACGGGCTACAATCGCTCATTGAGCTGTATTCTCTAGCTACTGCCTTAAATGCACTGAGACCAACTTCCGTTACTAGAACCTTGCCTCTCCTTATATAGGCAGAGGGGCAACGGTGTTACTGCCCAGTCCGGCTGGCAGGCCCCACAGGCGGGTCCCAGCCGGCTGTTCATCTACAGTACTCAGTACACTTACATCCCATCAGAGTACAAACGGTATGGTCGTCGTGGGTACAGTGAACACCGTGTGAAAACGGTATGGTAGTTTCGAGTCTTGTCATCGTACCAGGACATACCATGCACTGTGCAGCACGTTGCACTGCCCTCCTGATTGAGTCCGGCTATGCTAATGTATCTGGTTGCTTCTCGCCATTCCAGCTACCGCGAGGTAACCGGCTTGACTTGCTCTTGTCCGGCTGCGCTCAGCCAGCTGGACGCGATCCGACTGTCGTGATTCTTGTCTGGTTAGGGTATCCGGAGGTCATCCCCCCAACATTGACCAGTAATTCTCTATCTTCTGCCGAAGCTAGACTCTAAGTCTTGCTCAAAGTCGTAGCTTGCAACATAGGTAAGAGCCCTTTCTTACTTTCGTGAAGTTTGAACTTTTTCAAAATCTTGTCAAGGTATGTACTCTGCGATAACCCAATTAAGCGTCTTGATCGATCTCTATATATCTTGATGCCTAAAATATAGAAAGCTTTACCAGGGTCCTTCAATGAAAACTTACTATTTAAGTAATCCTTTACGCTATTCAAAAGATCTATACCATTTCCAATTAATAATATGTCATCCACATATAATATCAGAATTTCTATAGAGGTCCCACTAACTTTCTTATAAATACAAGCCTTTCCTTTAGTTTGGACAAATCCAAACCCTTCGACCACTTTATCAAAGCGGAGATTCCAACTTCATGATGATTGCTTCAGTCCATAAATGCAACACTAAAGTTTACATACCTTGTCAACATTCTTAGGATCAACAAAACCTTTGGGTTGCATCATATACAACTCATCCTCAATGTTTCTATTTAGGAATGCTGTTTTTACATCCATCTGCTAGATTTCATAATTGAAAAATGCAGAAATTACTAACATAATCCTAACAGACTTTAGCATCACTACGGGTGAGAAAGTCTCCTCGTAGTCAACTCCTTGAATTTATAGAAACCCTTTCGCCACAAGTCGTGCTTTATAGATGGTTACATTACCGTCAATGTCAGTTTTTTTTTGAAAATCCATTTATTCTCAATGGCTTTGCAGTCGTGAGGTAAGTCTAGGGCTGGGAATTTGGTTAGACCGTTAGACCTCGGTTCGGTCCTTCGTTTTTTTGCAACTTCAGTTTTCTAATTTTACTGACCGATCGGTGCCTAGGAGAATTAATAAACGATGATTCGGTGCACCGATGATTCAGCTCGGTCCAAGGTAGTGACCGAACAGACCCGATGATGGTTGAGTAACCATAGGAAATACCATTAATCTCATAGGAAACGTCATTATACCAAACACAGGTGCTTCCAAAAATTGAAATACCATTTCGTGAATCTTGATAATCAATAATAAAACAAATTTTCATCATACAGAAAAAGGAAGAAAATATAACAAATTTTAGCGGATACATTTGAGCAGGAGTTCCCCATCTCCCGGGGCAATGGAGCACCTCTGTCAGCAATGGTGCTCGAAGCTCTTCCATCGTATAAGGCAGGTCGAGGTGGAGGTAGAGATGCAGGAGGTACCGGCCGCGACCTGCCGCCCACCGGGGGAGGTGGAGGACCGAAGAAGATAGAGTAATAAGAGGCCGTCGGTAGTTGGAATTTGCAGCTGGTGTTGATTTCAGTGGCCGCTAGGTTTATGGAGGTGAGGAATTTAGATGCGGGAGAGATGGGGATCGATGGGAGTGATTACCACGTTGACTAGGCATATGGACTGGTCGTGTGACTTGAGAAATAAGTAGGTGGGCAACGTGAGGGCCCAAAGATTTATATAATGGGCTGGCTTTTCTAACTTATGGCCTTCTTCGGTTTGTTCGATTGGATCGGGTACATGAGACGTACTACCAAATCACCTGATATTATTTCGGTTTGTCAAAATTACTGACCGAATTTTCAACAGAGAATATCGGTTTCGGTATATTCGGTGATGGTCCCGGTTTTTTAGGTTTGATAATTCGGTCATCGGTTTATATGCCCACCCCTAGGTAAGTCCACCAAAGATCAAACTTGGTTTTGTACATGGATCTCATCTCATATTGCATGGCTTCAAGCCATTTGTTGGAATCCGGGCTCATCATCGCTTCTTCATATGTTGCAGGGTCATCGCTTCCATTTACCATGAAATTTAAGACTGGATCACCATAAAGTTCTGGAGATGTACGTATCTTGCTTGACCTACGAGGTAAGGTAGCGATCTCTTCCGAGTTTCATGATTCACATCATTAGTTCCCTATTCACTCAGTGGAGTCACCACTGGAACAGTTTCCGGTGTTGTGCTACTCGCCACTTCAGGAAGAGGAGGTTTAGTAACCTCGTCGATTTCTACCTTCTAACTACTCACACCTTTCGACAAAAACTCTATCTCCAAAAAGGATCCATTCTTGGCAACAAAAACCTTGCCTTCGGATCGGTGATAGAAGGTGTACCTTACTGTTTATTTTGTGTATCCTATGCAGACGCATTTTTCGGCTTTGGGTTCGAGCTTATCAAGCTGAAGTTTCTTCACATAAGCATCGTGATGGCGTGCAAGTGCACAAGTTCGTCAGAGCACGTTTTCGTGGAAGTATTATTTCCACTTTTTATATCGATCCCAATAAGGAGCCTAGGTAAGTGTTTTTATGCGGCGTTTCTGTCGCACTCAAGGTGTCACCGGTCTTGAGTGAATTGATTGCAATTGTTGAAGGTGGAAAGTGGTGAGTGAATAATAAAGGAAACTTGCATAAGGAAAAACAAGAATTAAATAACATAAAAGTAAAGACGATAAAGGTGTTTGAGGGTCATGTAGATGAGAAGTTGGGCGCGAAGAGAAACGGTTCATGTTAATAGTGAAAGTGCTAGATGAATGAAATAGAATAAGTGATTCTAATATTTCTTATTTGTAAGTCAGTAGTCAAGCAACCCATATACCGACTGGAAGTCCTCATAGCCAATTCTTTCTAGTCTCAATGAACCGTCTGCCTGTTACCACGGCAATGGTCAGCACATCAATTAAGGTCTTTCGACCGGATCAAGGCTGTAATCTTGATGGTTCCTTGTTATCCTCCAGTAGTACTAGCTCCTCACTGATATCGACTATGTCACTCGAGGGTCGCCGATTTGCTAGCATACAAGCTCATACCTTTGAGATCTCTGGATCATGTTACCTGGGCCATTAAATTAGATAACAAGCATTAGGAGAACACAGATAATCATTCTCACAATTTAATAAACACTACAACAATCGCGAATAAATGGAATTAAAGAAGGCACAACACATCTCACTAATCCCCTACATCTCCCACGCATATGGGGATTTACTCAGACATGAGAGGAAGATAAATCAAAGGCATAGTTGTATTGCAAATGGAAATCATCTTAGAGTTATCATAGCAAGCCACAATACTAGTTGAAGATCGAATCAAATACAAACCAAAGGTAGATCAAAGTATCAAACCCTAATTTTACAAGTGCCAATCTCTCTCTAAGTAACAATGGAGATGATAGTGGAGTGGATTGTGTGGAGGCTCGAGATCGTCGAAGAATGAGACGGTTTTCTTCTGCTTCTCCAGATCTGATCTCTCCCCTTTTAGATGAGTTTGTGGTGGTTGTGTTCTGTGTTTCCTCATCTCCCCTTCATGAAAGTTGCTTCTGTTGATATAACGGAGCTGATGGCAGGTAGTATGGACGGACGGTACAGGCGCACCCCGACCGTACCAGTGGTCGTTATGGACTCTGAACACCTCCAATGAAAGGGACTGCAATTTGGGATTTGCTTCTTTAGGTGCAATTAGCCCATGAATGCTATTATATCTTCCACAAATGTTCATTGCCTGAAAACCATCACAAGAAACCAAGGATTCGATAATTGCGATATTAACATTATTACAAAGGGTAATATTCAGTGAAATCTAGCAATAAACAAGAGGAAAAACAATGATAAATAGTGTTGAAATTTTGAGCTATCAACTTCCCCAAGCTTAGTTGTTACTCGCCCTCGAGTGACAAAGCTATAATGAGTAATAGCGAGAAATTGAATCCAGAGGAAAGACTCACAAGTTCAAGGTTGTATCATATTCCATTGTCTCAAATCCTGCAACCCTAAACATGAGCATAATATATATGAACAATTGCATTTAAGCTCGATTGCTAGACACAAATAACTCGCTAGCTAGTAGTTCTTGAAAATCAAAAGAGACTGTCAAAAAGTTGTCTAGGCTTGTGAATCAATTCTTTTTACTACCCCTCTTTCATGAGATTAAAATTATTTTAAGGTGAGGACGCTATCAGATTAAGGGTGCACAAGTAAATGTCAAAAGAAGGATAAACCTAGAGCTTTTCATTAACACCCACTTCCATAATTGTGGCTATCAAACACCTATTCTTTTCCTTGTTTTTTAAGAACTCTAATTTATTCATTTTAGGTGGTGAGGTGATACCAATGCTCTTGTAAGTATTGACTATTTCCAGCTCATAACTTCACGGTAGTTCCTCTTTTTTCATCTTTCAAGGATAAATGATTGTTTATTTTATAAGTGCTTGCACAACCTTTGAGAGTACCAATAATTTTGCCCATATATTGATATGTTTGCCACTCATGTCATCAACTCATAACCAAAATCCATGGTTATACCATAGATTGTTCAAACGCTAGCGGAGTTGTTGGCATCCCAAAGGTGTGCATGAGAAATATAGAACTTTTTATCTCTTTCCCTTTTTCTATAATAGTACAACAGTTCAAAACAAATTTGGTATTCCTTCTCCCACCATAAAAAGTTTGCTCCATTAAACAGTTCTTTTTCAAAAGGTACCATGAAGTCAATGATCAGTATGTGGTGTTGAGTACTACTCAGATTAAACCCTTAAGACAAAAACATGGCACCAAAGTTGTCAATAGACACTTTCTCTTGTTCTTCAAAATTTGGAATTTAACCCAAGGAGTTGTTTTTCTAACCGATAGTAACTGTCATAAGTCTCAACCAAAGTAGTGACAATAACCTTTGAACTCAAGTCCTAAAATATAACAAGCTATGCGTGGAGTAGAACTCAAGTGCAACCAAACAAACATAAAATGTTCATGAATAAACTTACAAGAAGAGGGAAAATAGGGACGTGATACATCCTCATGCTTACTCATCTCCCACTTGGGTCAACTCCTCGCGCTTGTCTTCATAGATAGATCACTAGAGGCGAATAACCTGCATAAAAATCAACGCGAACTGAGAGAACTTTGCACATGTCAAGATAAAAGCTAGTCTAATATTTTTGAGTTTTCTTTTATCAATGCAAACTAAAAATAAACATGCACTTAGAATGAAAACAAAATAAATCAAAATAAGAACGAAAAATATGAATGCAAATGGTGAGGAGGAGTTCAACCTCCCCAAGCTTAGGCTCTTGGCCCAATTCGAATCAATTGTTGTCGCCATCTCTGGGCGGCGACTGCTGGTATGGGAAGTTCGGGTAGTGTTTTGGAAAGTCGGTCATGAAGGAAGTGAAGTCTTGGGTGAGGTTGTCTATGTTGGCATTCACATCATCCAATGTATTCGCTATGTTGTCGATGCTATGCACCACCTGGTCAAACTCACTCCTCAGGACATAATTGAATCCTGGCTGTGGTGGAGGCATATCTTGCTACTGGTGCTGAGGGAAAGATTGTTGGTGATGATGTTGCTGACCATAGTCATCCTAGCCTACTGCCTCCAGTCCTCTCCACCTTGCTCCTGCTGTTGTAGGCCAGCTTCTGCGTTTTCCCAGTTCGGATATCCTTCTGGCGATGCAATCCTCCCTGAGGTGATCAATGCCTGCTAGAATTCTTCCTAAGTGAGGACCCAACTCTGTTTACTTGGGAAACCAAAAGCTTGGACAAAAGGAAGCAAAACTTGGCGGAGATCACCATTAGGATCAAAATAAAATTGATAAGCATGGAGGGCGTGTTGGGGCCTATAGATACACATAAATTTGGTTCTAGCCATGTAGATATCATCTAGAATCTTACTGCCGGCCACAGCTCTTTCTTGGGGCATGACAAACTCGCTTGTGTAGGATATCTGCATGATCAAGCCATCGTAGCAGATGTCACCCGAGGAAGCCGACCTTTGCCAGCAAAAGTGTTGGATGAGAAAAGAACCCAAGTTTACCTTTTGCTCCATCTCAGGATGCAGAACCATGTGAATTACGCTCATATCGGGGCCTGCCATTGCCTCGACATCTCCCTTCCCAAAAATAGAATTAACCAAAAAGGTGTGAAAGTAACAGATAGTGTGATTCTGGATAGTGACACTCTTCTTGCGCAAATAATCGGTGTTCGTGTGGACAGAAATTTGCTCCCAAGAATGCATAGCCTCTATGTGGACATTGTCATTAATATTGAGTTCCCCCTCATCGGAGAACCCGAAACAATCACAAAATCATAAAAAGAAAGGCTATGGGGTTGCCCATTGAGCACAAAACTTATAGTGCAATTTCCCTCATAGGCCTCAAGATCATCGTGGAACGATGACAGGAACTCGTGCATCACGAGCTGGTAGGTGTCGATGGAGAAGTGGGTGAACGAGACCATGCCAACTTGCACGATCATCTGCTCGAAGTCCTCCAACAGACCTTGGTGGTAGAGGAACTCACGGCTTACCCGCTTAGTGCGTAAAACCCTGTGTAGGCTCACCCTCTCGTAGTCCTTGTTCATGGCGACTCTCAAGATGTCCGCCTCCAAACACCTCTTCTTCGACCCCGGCGGCCTAGTAGAACCCGAGGCTCCTTCCTTTCCTGAGCCCTAGCCCGAGCGGAAAATCCTTCTAACATTATGCATTGTGCTGCGAAATTTTCAAGGAAAACTATTGGCATCAATTTTCTATCATACAAACAATGGATTATAGGCAGAAATTATGAATCCTAACGTGAGCAATCAAAAATAATCTCAAAATATGATGAACTCATCTAAGTAGTGAATGTGAGGAATTCAACCATGGATTTCAGAAAATAAAGCATGGACCAAATGATAAACTTACTGATGTGAAGATTCCCCCACTAAAAAATACGAAATCAATCAAGCATCATAGGTTCTAGGAGATTAGGGTTTGAGGTGGAGAGTGAAAGAGAAAGAAAGAATGAGAAAGAAGAAGAAAGGGGCTGGCTGGGAGCCAACCGCCATCGGCCTTTACCTGGTGATGTAGCCGGTATAGGCGAGCAGTATAGGCACATCCTGCCCGTATAGGTGGTCGTCACCATTGGATCAAGGTTAGGGATCGAGATCAAACCTGGAGGGCCTGGTATGAGCGAACGGTACGGGCTCGTCTCGACCGTACACGTGCTCTTTATCGGTGTAGTGATCTTTGAAGTCATCGAAGTTCAGTATGGGCGGGTGGTACGGGTACCTCCAACCGTACTGGTGCTCGTTATGAGTACTGATGAATCCATTTTTTCGACTAGATTATCTTTGACTGTACGGGCAGACGGTACAGGCACCTCTGGTCGTACCACTGCTCTTTACGCAGTCTAAACCCAGTTTAACTCTTCCTTTTGCTTTCCTTTCACTTTTCTTTAAAATTCAGTCAGGTAAAAAAATTCTGAGGGTCTCAAAGATTGAACATAATTATTAAGACACACACAAAATAAAACAAACAAATTTAAACTTAACTTTTTTAAGAATGGGTTGACTTCCATTAAGCATTTTATTAAGGAGAGTTAGCTTATCAACCAACCTCCATGTTGTTAGCATTTACCTTAAGCTATTCTTCATCAACGGTTTTCACCGCTTGGATACGCTTCGGTGGTGGAACATATTTGCCATTGTGCTCCTGTTTCTTTCAAAGATAACAAACAATCTGACCATCATAGATATTGAAAACAATCTTCCCCCTAGAATAATAAACATTAGCTCCAGTAGTGCTAAGAAAAAGTCTTCCAAGGATGATTGAAAGTTTGTCATCTTTCGGAACATCAAGTATAATAGTCAGTGGGTATAACATGTTGGTCAATCCTATGTAAGACATCTTTGATCATACTGACAAGTTGTTTAGTTGTCTTATCATCCATTTGCAAAGTGATTGAAGTAGGAGAATAATCTCCATGGTTCAATCTCTTAAACAAGGAATATGGGATGACACTAACACCTGCCACTAAATCACAAAGAGCATTAACAATATTAGTTTTTCTGATTGCGTAAGAGATAGTTGGTATACCTGGGTCCCCAAGCTTAGCAGGCAGCTTATCACCAAAACTGCTACAGTCTTATTTGCCTTCTTTTTTCTATTAAGAATATCTCGCATAAACTTTTTTTAAGTAGGAACTTGAAGAACATCAGTTAAACGGAGTTCTAAATGAAGGCTTCCCCGTGATTTGGAAAAAGAATCATAAATGGCTTCATTCAGTTCATATTGAACTCGATTATGATAAGGGATTTTATTTTTAGTGGGTATTACCTTCTCCTTTACCTTTGCTGCTGGTTCAAAATCCTTTTTAGTTTCCTTATTTGCTGATGATTTTTGGCTTATCAACTCGTTCTTCACGTGGAGTGATAACCTGCTCTTCTTTTTCCTTTATGAGATCAGCCTCTTCCCTTGAGTCAAACGTCTCAGCATCTGAATCATATTGTTTATGTTTATCTCCTCCTCCTTCTTCTTCTTCTATAGATTTGGAAGCCTCAACTTCTCTTTTCTGAGCTTCATAATCAATATCATCTTGAGGATCAACTAAGTCCTCTTATTTTTGACTAATCTCTTGAGTCCCTCTTGCTCTGCGGGCTTGTATTTCTTGATACCAAGGTGGCCCTTGTGGTTCATGCGTTTCTATACCACGTCTAGTGACAATGTTAGTAGAAACAATATAAACATTTCCTTGGATGAAAATCAGAGTTTGGGTTTCAATTATTTGATCACATTATGATTTAACCATACTCAAATATCTATCCAAATGCTTTGTGGCATGTCCTAAAACATCAAATACTTCAGCTAACTCTTTTATATTCTTTTCTTGAGTCATTAGACGTTTATAATATTTCTCACGGAACTGCTTTTGTTGATATCTAGACTTTTGCATGATAATATTTATTTCATCTTCCATTACATAAGCTTGAAGAATGTCAATTTAGTTTCTTTAACAAGGTCTGAAGCTATTCCTTTTTCTTCCATGGACTTTTTAACTTTAGATATAAGATCTGGGGGTATGTGAATCATACCTTTTCATGGTTTAACATCCTAAACTAGATTGTATTGATCATCACTGAAGGATCTTACGTCGAAAAGCTTTACACAATCTGGCAATGTTAAATTACAAATATCTCCCCCGTATACAAATCACTCATTTATTTTGTATCATCATTAAGACCATTATATAAATATTGGATAATTAATTGCTCATGGAAACCATGGTTCGGGACTTTCATAATCATTGCATAAAATGTATTCCATGCTTGATAAATGTTTTCTCCAACTACTTGAAGAAAGTTTGTTATTTTATGTTTAATCTACATGATTTTAGTGAACGAGCAATATTTATGCGTAAACTCTCTAATGCAATCTTCCCAGCTTTTTATATTATGACTAGGTAATGATTGTAACCAAGTAAAAGCATTATCTTTCAGAGACTAGTGAAAAAGTTTGAGTACAAACTCTATTGGTAAACTTGCTGGTTTAAGAGTAGCACAAAGGTCATAGACCTTCGTCAACTGATAACTAGGATCTTCCTCTTCTTTGTAAGTGAGTAGGCAAGCAAGCCACATACCCACTGGAAGTCCTCATGGACAATTCTTCCTAGTCTCAATATGATTTGTCTGCCTGTTAGCACGACAATGGTCAGAACATCAATTAAGGTCTTCCGACTGGATCAAGGCTTTAATGTTGATGGTTCCTTGTTGTCCTCGAGTAGTACGGGCTCCTCATTGATATCGGTTGTGTCACTCGGGGGTTGTTGATTTGCTAGCATACAAGTTCATACCTATGAGATCTCTAGATCATGTTACCTAGGCCCTTAAATTAGATAACAAGCGTTTGGCGAACATAAATAATCATTCTCACATTTTAGTAAACACTACAACAATCACTAATAGATGGAATTAAAGAAGGCACAACACATCTCACCAATCCCCTACATCTCCCATGCCTATGAGGATATACTCAGACATGAGAGGAAGATAAATCAATGGCATAGTTGTATTGCAAATGGAGATCATCTCAAAGTTATCTAGTAAGCCACAATACTAGTTGAAGATCAAATCAAATACAAACCAAAGGTAGATACAAGTATCAAACCCTAATCTTACAATTGATAATATCTCTCTCTAAGTAACAATGGAGATGATGATGGAGTGGATGGTGTGGAGGCTAGAGATCATCGAAGAATGAGATGGTGTTCTTCTCCTTCTCCAGATCTGATCTCTCCCCTTCTGGATAAGTTTGTGGCGGCTGTGTTCTAGTTTTCCTCGTCTCCCTTCATGAAAGTTGCTTGTATTGATATAACGGAGCCGACGGCAGGTAGTACGGGTGGACGGTACAGACGCACCCTGATCGTGCCAGTGGTCGTTACGCACTCTGAAAGCCTCCAATGAAAGGGGCTCCAATTGGGGATTTTCTTCTTTAGGTGTAATTAGCCCATAAATGCTATTAGATCTTCCATAAATGTTCATTGCCTGAAAACCATCACAAGAAACCAAGGATTCACTAATTGTGATGTTAATGTTATTAGAAAGGGTAATCTTCAGTGAAATCCGACAATAAACAAGAGGAAAAACAATGATAAAAAGTGGTGCAATTTGGAGCTATCACATCGCAGGCCCAAACTTTTAGAAATTACATCTTAGGTTTGTGACCAAACCAGAATTCATACGATGTCGTTTCAATGGATTTTGATGGTGCCCTATTTAAATTGAATGCAGTTGTATCTAATGCATGGCCCCAAAATGACAGTGGAAAATTGGTAAGGGACATCATAATATCTAAAAGAGTTCGATTACGATGTTTGGGTACACTATTTCATTGTGGTGTTCTAGCGGGAGTGAGTTGTGAAACAATTCCACATTGCCTCATGCGCGTTCCAAACTCGTAACTAAGATATTCTCCTCCATGATTGGATCAAAGAAATTTGATATTTCTTTTACGATGATCTTCTACTTCACTCTGAAATTCTTTGAACTTTTCAAATGTTTTAGATTTGTGTTTAATTAAGTAAATATACCCATATATACTTAAACCATCCGTGAAGATTACAAAATAATGATATCCACCGCGTGTTGACACACTCATTGGACCACATACATCGGTATGTATTATTTCCAATAAGTCGGTCGAACACTCCATTGTTCCGGAAAACGGGGTTCTAATCATCTTGCCAATAAGGCATGGTTCACATTTCTTAAATGATTCATAAACAAGTGATTCCAGTAGTCCATCAGAATGGATCTTCTTCATGCATTTAACACCAATATGACCCAAACGGAAATTCCAAATATATGCAGCAATATCATCATTCAGCTTGATTCTTTTGGCATTCACAGTATGAATATGTATACTACTAATATCAAGATTCAAAAAAAAACCATTCAACATAGGTGTGTGACCATAAAAGATATTATTCATATAAAAGGAAGAACCATTGTTGTTGGGGATTTGCTAAATGGGTATGACCATAGCATGTCCATAATCCGGATAACCCGGGTGGCATACAATTGGTAGCAAGGCCTATGGCCTCCTGGGTGGCCTAGTTAAATGGATCTAGAAGGGAGGCCCATGCCGGATAAAGGAAGGCTACGCAGGAGTCACCGACGTACCCAGAGCCTTGGAGTGCAAGACACGAAAGACTAGTTAGTATTACTGTAGGACTCTTTACCTTGTCGGGCAAGGTCCTTTCCCTATAACCCTAGGTTATGGTGCCTTTATAAACCAGATCTGTGGGAGCCTTTAGGGCACAACCGGTCAGATTGCTATGTACAACATGCAACACCTCGCACAACAAACCTATATCCATAACTCGACGTATTGCCATTATAGTGATTTATAGCAGGAGTAGAGTTCTGCCACCGTTGTAGGACTTGAACCTGGGTAAGCTGTGTTACCTCGTACCAGCCAACTCTCCGCCTTACCCCACATCTCGAAACACACACTGTGAGGACCCCTCCATGGCGTACTTGTCGGCAATACCACGATAGTTGGCACCCACCGTGGGGCAAAACGTGCTTCGAGCTCTATACCGGGCGACGTCCAATCTCTTCGCGGGAATCAACGACATTGTAGCCTTGGGACACGTTCTCTTCTCTGGCAGCGTCCTGATCGTCCCCCTAGACGAGTTCTGGGTGCTGGCAAATATGAACCCTATGCCCTGCTCCATCATCCCCTTCGGAGACATCCACGTCTTGATCAGCAAAACTGACTTGGGTCCTAGCTCCCAGGAAGTCAGAAACTCGTCAAGCCCCACACGGACCGCCTATGAGCAAGACACGTTCGTCAAAGGATCTGGGCCATACATCTCTTTGGAGTATGGTAGCTCGGATCAGGAAAATTCAAGGCCCACCCAAACTGCCCCTGTGCAGGATATAAACGTGGAAGGATCCTGCAAATCCGCTTGGCTTCCCTGAGCATTAGAGATGTGCAGGTCACACTTTATCAGGATCGTCACCATCTTCGATCTGGCCAGATGCGTTCAAAGGGACGGAGAACCTCCCCGCGAATACCTCACCAGATGGATGAGGGTGAGGGAAACCCTAGTGGGCGACCGTGCCGACAAACTCATGTACCATTTCGTGGAAGGGCTCACATCTAGAACACTCCTCCGGCATACCCTCTGAAGGTGGCAGGCCACATGTCCTCTCACCCTTTGTGAGATGGTAAAAATCGTCAACGAATACGCAGACGCCAATGAGGAGGCTAAGGCCACGATCGCTGTCATGGGCGGAGGAGGTAACAACAACAATGGCCTGCTTCCATCACCCTCCACATCCGCCATCAATAACACTGAAGCCAACTCTGACTCCGTCCTCGACGCACTATACGCTGACATCAATATGGATGGCGGCAGCTCGGACGCTAACTCGGAGGAATACAATGCAGTTATGAGGGAGACCGAGCAGGAGATCGAGAAGGAGGAGCGTGCTGAGAAGGCTAACACATCCCACTAGGTGCTAGTCGCCATTGGGAGCGTGTTGGAAGAAGATAGATAGGAACCAGAGCGTGAGTGAGCTTCGCCCACACCTGCAGTTACTAGAGCGGCAGCAGCCAACAAAACTGCTGAGCCTCCGGCTCCGGCCAAGGCTATGCCCTCTCCGGTTATCCGTCTGTAGCAGGCGCAGGAACTCACCACGGCCCCTAGTACTGCCAAGTAGTCAAATCAGCCACCAATGTCACCGTCAATGTCTAAAGCTGGCAACCCATTGGTTACTCCCGCCGACAAGATGATCTATGGTGCACTCCCTGTTGAGCCCATTACCATAGCCCATATTCGGAGCTTTACGAAGCTTGATGAGAAGGGTGCAGCAATCCTAGTGGAGGCCAAGTGCATCACGAAGCAGGGTGCTAAGCTAGACGAAGACATGGCCAAGGCGAATCAATATATCAAGGCGGCAAGAGCTATGGAGGCTGAGTACAAGCAGTTGCTGCTGAAGCACAAGGCAAAGAAAGCGCCACCTCACGTCATCGAAGACCCCGACATTCGGCACAGGTTGGGATATGGCGGATCCAAGCCAACCAAATCCACCCCATACATTGATTCAGAGGGGAGGCAAGTAATGCCAACTCCCGCCCTCAACATCGCCGTCAGCAAGACCCTCCTGGAGTAGGACAGGTTGCCAGAAGCATTCACTCAGGTGTATGACCTCATCGCCAAGGCATGCAAGTAACATGAAAAGGCTACCTCGTAGAGGCTTGAGTCCAACACGGAGCTTTGCCATTCAACCCTGAACAGCCGCAGAAGGCTATGATCTCCCCAGACGAGGGATCCCATACAGGCTCCATGGAGCGAAGACGGAGAGGTGCACACAACAGGGCTAACACCATACCCATACCTTCGGACCATGGAGAAAAGGCTCGCCCTCGTCGGTCGCCGCCTCCACCACCATCCCAGCCTCACAAGGAACCACAATCGCGCCACCGTACAAGCATGCCACCGCCTAGGCGTTCCCAGGTTGGCATCGTTATACGCGACCAGGGCGAGCAGCCCCGACATACTAGAGAGCGCAACAATATTGAAGGACATAGGAGCAGATCCTACAAGGAACTGCCACATTCGACAAGCAACCGCGACAGGCGTGAGGAGTCACAGGAGGGTAACAACAAGAAGACTAACCCACCACCTCCACCACCACTGTCGCCACCTAGCAGCCATCATGGTGGAGAACACGGTGGATCTCATAAATCGCACCACAACTCCCCTCCCAATGATGGAAAAGGGTAGCAACCAGAGCTGTACGACGAACATTCATGGCTAGACAAGATCCAAGAAGCTCACGGATAGCCCTAGGAGGGTCCCTGATACTATTCTTCTAGATCTGAGTTTCTCTCATGGCTTGAATTTCTCTAAGGATGTGGAATCTGAATTTAATTCTGAAGTGCATCCTACTGATAATTCTGAACATTTTACGATGGTAGTCTCCTTTGGTAGAGCAACTTTTCATCTGAATAAAAGTAATATGAGCATTGCGCTGGAGTCTGTTATTGGGGGTGTTCGTGGTAGTCTTAAAGTATCTTATATCAGAGATAGGGTATATTCTTTTTGTGTTGCCTCCAAGTGGGTTGGTTTTCATATCCTCAAGATGCGTCGGTACATCTACTCCCACTTGAAATGTTTCTTCCATCTTTGGGGTAGAGGGGGTCCTAATTGGAGACGAGAGTTTCATCTTTGGAAGTCTGAAGTTGATGATGAATGGACTCTGATTAGTCCATCTAAGAAGAGGGCTCAGTTGGGTTTAGCTGCTATGAAATCTATCAAGCCAAAGTCCAATATCAAATCTGGAATTACAGTCAAGAGGAATTTAAATTTTGCTGATACTCTCATGTACCCTGCCCGTAAAGGATATGCTCCTAGCAGTTACAAAAAGGCTGTTTTAACAAATACTATTGGATCCTCTGAAAGCTGCAAGGATGTTTCACATGCTCTAGAGTTTGAAATTTTGACTAGTTCTAGTTTAATCAAAGACCCAGATTCATCTGACTCAGAGGATGAGGTTCAACAAGATCTCACTGGTCTTGAGGATATTGTGGATGATATTGCGTTCCGATTCTGGGATTGTCGCAAATGCCTGAGTATGGGCCATACTGTGGAGGCCTGTACAGGAAAAGTCCGGTGTAAACAATGTTTTCATTACGGCCATATTAAGAAGGACTATTTTAATCGTTTCTAAAAAAAGCAGAGATGGGTGCCCAAGAAGGTATGTTCTGGTAGGGTTGTAACCGACACGGCACAGACTTTGTTGACCGCTGTCGATACAACTGCTTCGGCATATTTAGTCTCCAGCCCTGATATAGAACAGACCCCTCTACCGCCTTCGCCCTCTCCGCCGCCTTTGCCCTCTGATCAAGTTCGTGCAATGGCTAACTGGGAGGTAAATCCGTTTCGGTGGTTACCTTGGGGCCATGAGATCATTGATGGAGGGGGGACGCACCTGCCCCGCACGTACTACTTTGCTACGCAAGACCCACCTCCTCAGTATCAAGCCTGGTGTGTTGCGATCGTCGATCCAAAGCCACCAGAACCTCTGACAGAGCATTGGAGAACTCAGGTACATAATTTTTTGGAAGACCACTCAATCGCAGCGTGGTCGAGAATCAGCCTAGTCTTTTTGGTGTCAGCCTGTTTCAACTTTGTGGCCCCAATGCTTGTCATGCGCTTGTTCAACATGGGCAATATCAGTTAAATAGAAGTTTAGTCAGATTTGTTTATGCCAATAATGCTGAGAACCATAGATCTGAACAAGGTTTTAGACCAGGTTGGTTGATGTTTCTGGGGATACCACCTGATTATCGTAATGACATTGACATTGCTAATGTTGTTTCCACCTGATTATCCCATTAAGGATAGGGTTTTGGTTTACGCATCATTCCTTTCACATGCCCTTGTGTCGAGAGATGTGTACTATGGTAAATTTGCTTCTATGGGTGGGGTTATTGAATCATGGACTGCTGCTGTATTCATCTTGTCTACTGATTTTGCTGATTCCCTACCTCCTGATATTGATCAAATGCCTCCGGATGGTAATCCTCATCCTTTACCTGGAAACTTGCTTGTTAACAACAATTTGTGGGTGGGTCCCCAATACCCAGAGATAGGTTGGGATCATGCTTTTTGGCAGGCTGATCATGACGGTCAAGACAATCAAGAGGATAATCATCACCACGATAATATGCATGATGAGCAGGATGTATAGGAAGAACTAGACTCTCAGGAATCTATGGTGCTTGATGACTCCATTCAGGCTGTATCGTCTGAAGATTTAGAGGTTGATCAGAATCAGGATCAACTTAATCTTGCATTGGGTGTGCTGCCAGGTCCCCTTAATCAAGCTAGGCATGGGCCAGTTTTCTTTGATTTCTTACATATTGGTCATATGCAACATGCTTTTGGGCCAGCTCTCCCTCCTGAATTAATGTGGCGTAGACTGTTTGAAGGTATGTTCCCGACGCAGCTATCGCATACGTTGCCTCTAGGGCTGCAACGGTCTCTGTTCTAGATGATTACGGCGAAGCGTTCGTGGAATGCTGCTTTCCTACCTTGGACAGAGGTCTTCGAAAAGGACTAGGAATTGGCACCAGCTCATATGATACCAGACGGACTCTTGTCCCCTGTTAAGAGTCCACAAGGTGTTTGTGATCTCAGTTTGGAAATCTTGGGACACCCTGCTGTAGGGGAGCTCTCTTTTAGTGCCATGCCACATTCAACAATAAAAAAGCGTGCTCTGAGGAAGAAGAGACACATTGTGCAGCCTACTGAGAGACACTTTACTAGGAGTACTCTGGTGAAGGAGGGTACGCGTCCTAAGTCGGTGGCTGATGTATCAGTGCGACCCAGGAAGAAAAGTCGCGCGCAGTTGTGGGTTGTGCAACCATCTAGTTTGAACACTTCTGAGGATCAGCATGAGAGTATGGGCGAGCAGTCACAGCCAGGAGATGCGCCGATTCCTATTACTCCAATTAGGGTGATGCAGGAGGTTGGTCAGCAGCTAGGTATTGCTCCGGAAAATCTAACAAGGGAGAGGCTTGAAGCTATTCCCAAGAAGAAGAGAGAAACGGTACACGATGAAGATAAGTGAAATCAGTACCAGGGTGACAAGGCCTCACCCTCTTAATGGCCCGTATCTGTGTCTCGTTTAGCTTGGGTTTCAGTTATAGTGCTTATGTTTGAGCAGGTCAGCATTTGCCCGAGTCTGCTTTATTGTCACATTTATGTTCAGTGTCAGGGTGTTTTGGGTCAGTGTGGTGTCAGCCTGTTACTATGTCTCTGGTGGGTTGATGTCAGTAATGTGGGTTTTTATGTATCGAATTACTAAATGTAAGTGGCGTGTGCTTTGCTAGAATGTGCGTGGTTTGAACTCAGATATCCGTCAGAAGGAAGTGTAACAAAATAAATGTAAGTGATTGTGATGTGATTTGTTTGCAATAATCAAAATGTGAATCTTTTGACTAGCGATTTATTAGAAAATTCTGCCCTAAGAGGTTTGATAATTTTGCCTTTTCTCCTTCGATTGGAGCTTCGGGGGGTATTATCATTGTTTGGAACTCTGCGGTTTTTGCTGGCACGTTGATACAGATGCAGCGGTTTGGGGTTGTGATTAATTTTGTCTCTGCTCATAATAATGACAAGTGGGTGCTGGTTTGTGTTTATGGTCCATGCTCGGGACAGGAAAGAGATCAGTTCGTTACCTGGTTATACAATCTTCAGATTCTGACTGACGAAAACTGGTTGGTTCTCGGGGATTTTCATTTTATTCGATCTCCTGAGAATAGGAACAAGCCAGGGGGAATGTCAATGCCATGTTATTATTTAATGACATTATAGGTCACCTGGGTTTGCTTCAATTACCTCTGAAAGGGTGTTCGTACACTTGGTTGAATATGCAGATGTTTCCTTTGCTAGAGCAGTTAGATTGGTTCTTCACCAGTTCTAGATGGATATCTGATTTTCCTAATTCCATGGTGCTTCCTTTGGCCAAAACGGGTTCTGATCATGTTCCATGTGTGGTAAACATATACACAAATATTCCTAAGGCAAAGCTATTTCGGTTCGAGAACTACTGGGTTGATCTTCCTGGTTTTGTTGAATGTGTGAGTACTTCTTGGCATAAGCAGTCGAAGAAAACCCACAGCTCTGCTATCATGGTAGATAAGCTTAAGACTCTTCTCTTTGATCTTAAGAAATGGCAAAACAGTCTTTCTAAATTGAAGTCATTGATCCAGTGATGCAATTCAGTTATTTTCTATTTCGACACTTTAGAGGAGCACAGGACTCTTGACAGAACTGAATTTAATTTTAGACAGGTTGTTAAAACTCATTTAGATGGTTTGCTGCTAGCAGAATGCAATTACTGGCGTAAACGATGTACTATTCACTGGATTCAGCAGGGCGAAGACAATACTAAGTTTTTTCACGCAATGGCCACCGAGAGATTTCGTCGAAACAATATATCGATGCTTCGAGATGAGAATGGTGTGGATTACACTGATCATGATATGATGGCTGGGCTACTGTGGAGTAGTTATAAAGATAAGATGGGCCGATCTGATGGAATATCAATGCAGTTTGACTTGGATCAGCTTTTGCCTAGAGTGGATGGGCTAGATGATTTAACGAGACCTTTTTCCAAAAAGGAGATGGATGATGTTGTGGCTGACATGCCAACGGACCGAGCTCCTAGGCCGGACGGCTTTAATGGCCTTTTCATAAAGCGATGTTGGTCAATTATTCAAACGGATTTTTACCGCCTGGCGAATGACTTTCATGCTAGTACTTTGAATCTGGAAAATATCAATGGTTCATATATTACTTTGGTTCCTAAAACTCAGTCCCCTATGGTAGTTAATGATTATCGCCCTATGTCTCTGACAAATGTTTGTCTCAAATTCCTTACGAAACTCGCAGCTAATAGACTTCAAGATAATAACACAAGAATCAGTATGGGTTCCTTCGATCAAGATCGATCGAAGACTGTCTTGCTTGGTTGTTCGAGTACCTTTTCCTATGTCAAGCATCCAAGAAGCCAATCATTATTCTTAAACATGATTTTGCAAAGGCGTTTGATACTATTGAGCATGAGGCCATTTTGGAAATTATGAAATATAAGGGATTCAATGAGAAATGGATTGGATGGATGAAATCTATTCTCTCTTCTGGTTCTTCTGCAGTCCTTCTTAATGGCATTCCAGGAAAGCAGTTTGTCTGTAAGCGTGGTGTTCGTCAGGGAGACCCTTTATCACCAATTATGTACACTTTGGGCTCGGATTTATTGCAATCTGCTGTGAATGAGCTAGTTAGACTTGGGGGCCTGAGTAAACCTATTTATATTGGCGAGGAGGATTTTCTGGTGATTCAGGATGCAGATGATACCTTATTGATTATGCCGGCTGATTTAAATCAGACTCGGGATCTCAAAACTCTGCTGCAAAAAAATTCCCTCTCGACTGGACTGAAAATTAACTACAATAAATCTCAGTTAGTGCCCATTAATGTTCATGATGATTTTGTGAAGATCTTGGCAGATGAGTTTGGTTGTCAGGTTGGGGCTATGCCGTTCACATACTTGGGCCTGCCGTTGGGGACAACTCGCCCTACTATTGCCGAAATGCAGATCCTTGTGTGTAGGCTCGAGAGGAAACTTACTTCTAGTTCCAGTTTTTTGTCGCAAGGAGCGAGGTTGCAATTAATCAACTCGGCTTTAGCTTCAATGCCACTTCATTTTCTGTGCACTCTTCAGCTGGTTAAGGGGCTCACTGCCCAGCTTGACCATGTTCTGCGACAGTGTCTTTGGGGGAGGAAGCATGATGAACCCAAGCCTACTTTGGCCGCTTGGGATATTCTCTGCTTACCAAAAAATAAAGGTGGTCTTGGAGTGGTTGATTTCCAAAAGAAAAATGTCTCTCTAATAATCAAGTTTTTGGACAAATATTATAATAGCAAGGATATCCCTTGGGTGCACTTAGTTAAAAATGCATATTATTCGGACAAAGTTCCTCATGCTGAAAACCATTGTGGATCATTTTGGTGGCGAGACGTGCTTAAGCAAGTGGACAACTTTAGATGAGTGGCTACTGTAAGTCAGGGGAGGGGTGATTCTTTTCTTTTCTGGTCAGATAATTGGTCTCTGCAGGGATCAGTTCACCCATTAAAGGAGAGGTTTCCTAGATTGTTTTCCTACGTTCTGAATGAGAACCTTTCGACAGCCAAGGTCTACTCAGCGCAAGACATTCATAGTCTTTTCTACCTTCCACTATCTGTTGAGGCTTTTCAGGAACTTGGTGAATTACATTTGCTCATGGCTAGTAACCCTCTGTCTAATGAGGCTGATGTTTGATCCTATTGCTGGGGGAACATATATACCTCTAGTAAGTTTTACAAACAGATAAACACGCACATTCAGGTGCCAAAGGTGTATGATTGGCTTTGGAAGTCTAGTTGCACTACGAAGTTGAAAGTCTTTGCGTGGCTGTTGTTGAAAGACAGACTCAATACTCGGGACTTGATGCAAAGAAGGCATTGGCATGTCATCGACGACACTCATTGTGAGCGATGTCCAGCTAGGTCTTATGAGGATAGAATTCACTTATTTTTTGAATGCAATTTTTGTGCTCGAATATGGAACTACCTTCAGATTGTTTGGTTGCCCCTTGTGAATCTGCAGCAAATCATTGCCGAGGCCAGGAGATCATTTGGACACCCATTTTTTATGGAGGTTTTAATCATTGCTTGTTGGAATATTTGGCTACTGCGTAATGATAAGATTTTCAATCATCAGAGGCCTACCTTTGCCAAGTGGAGAGCTAGATTTGTGCATGATATTAGTCTTCTCCAATATAGGCTCAAAAATAAGTATAGAGCAGCTCTTATGTCTTGGGTGTATAGTCTACACTAGTTGTGTTTCATTTGTACATATTTTGGTGCCCCTGTTTTGGTCCTGTGTGTAAGCCCCTCTACTTTGTAAATTCGTTATATAACACTCTTTCTATTGGTTAGTTTTAATAAATTACTGTGGGGCTCTTGCCTCACAGTCCGTTTATTCAAAAAAAGATCCAAGAAGCTCGGGAGCTCCCATACCTTGGGCCACGTTGTTTTTGACTAGTAATACGGGCCACAAACTACCCCTAGGGCCTCCGGATAGACAAGACTATCAAGCCCTATGACGGTACCGCCAGACCAGTTACATGGTTGTAGGACTACAGCGAAGCAATTCACATCATAGGGGGAAACCCTAATGTCGCCGTCAAGTACCTCCCACTTATGCTCACTGGTATCGCCCGACAATGGATTGAGGACTTACCGGAGAAATCAATATGCAATTGGTTGGACATGCATGAAGCATTCACCAAGCACTTCGAGGGTACATACAAACATCCCTGCACTATTGGAGAGCTACATCGGTTCGTACAAGAAAAGGATGAAACCTCTCGTTCCTACCTCTCTCGTTGGCTAGATATGAAAAATTCCAGCGCAGGGGTGCACGAACAAACCGCTATGGCCGCCTTCATCGATGGTCTAGAGAAGGGAACTTTGCTCCGGCATACGTTGAAGCGCAAGCAAGACAACAATGAGCTCAACCTCAATGCAATGATCGCCATGGCTAACGAGTTTGCCGCTGCTGTTGACGATGCGTGCGGATCGTTGCCAGCACTAGCAATCCCTACCCAGGCCCGAAAGAACAACAATAACAAGCAGAAGACTCCGCCCAAAGAAAAGCAAACAGCCGACATGGTCGCCACAACATTCATAGGCCGAGGCATAGGTGGATAGCGTGGACGCGGCCGGGGGGCTATCCATGGTTAGCAGAGGAGTGATTCTATACCCTCAGCACCCCGCATTCCCCAAACGTACGAAGAATACCACGATATGCCGTGTTTCATCCACCTCGACGCAAATGGCAAAGCCACCCACACCAACCACCAGTGCAAGTTTGTCAGTGACCTCAAGAAAGACCCTCAGTCCGGCTACAAGAGAAGTCGAAAGAACAGACCTTGAGGAAAGCGCAAAGGGAAGAAGAAGGAGGAGGAATCCAAGGAATCAAGTGACATGGACGAAGACGTGGAACCCAAGTCCGCCGACAAGGGTGATGGCAAGGGCAAGAACCCTTCGAGAAGAAGGATCCGTGTTACCATACCTTCGTTGGTACCCCCACCGTCCAGCCCAGAAAACCTCACTGAGGATACTGATGGCTACAGTCCCTCCAATTCCCCATTATGTCAGGTTGTCAGAGATTCTAATTACTTGGGATAGGAAGGATCACCCAGATCTTATCCCAACAGAGAACCAGTATGCCATGGTCATCAACCCTTTAATTGACGGCACAGAGTTCACCAAGTGCCTCGTGGATAGTGGAAGCAGCATCAACATCATGTACCTGGATACACTGCATAAGATGAACTTGACAGAGACCTAGCTAAGGAAGAGCAACACCGTGTTCTATGGCATTGTCCCTAGCCGACAAGAAAATTCACTGGGCTACATCACCCTTCCGATTAATTTTGGCGATGTCAACAAATACCGCCAAGAACGCATGACCTTTGAAGTGGTGCCTTTCAAGAGCGTGTACCATGTCATCTTTGTCCGCGACATATTCCACTCCTTCCTTGCAAGGCCATGCTTCGTCTACAACAAGCTCAAGATACCTAGACCGAACGGCATCATCACTGTTGATGGAACCTTCACCAAGGCACGGGAGTGCAACCTCAGTGAAGCCGCCTTCACCGAAGCAGTTCTCTGTGGTGAGGAGTTAAAGGAGATCCAGACCCAGGTCGATGCCTTAGAAATGCTGGCTTCTAAGAAGCAGACCACTACTGCTGAACCCTCATTCAAGGCTGCCATCAAGACCAAGCAGGTGGAGCTTGTTGAAGGAGATTCCTCCAAGACCACCACCATTGGCACAGACCTGGATCCCAAATAGGAAAGCGCGCGCGTTAAGTTCCTCCGTGAGAATAGGGACATCTTTGCCTGGCAACCTGGCGACATGAAAGGTGTACCTAGGGAACTTGACGAGCATAGCTTAAATATTGATCCTAATGCTAAACTGGTGAAACAAACTCTATGGTGCTTTGGTGATGAAATACGAAGGGCTATAGGCAAAGATATAGCTAGGTTACCTAAGCCTGGCTTTATCTGAGAGGTTATTCACACCCGATGGGTGGAAAATCCTATACTTGTCCCCAAAAAGGCAACCAATGAATTAAGAATGTGCGTTGATTACACCGGCTTGAACAAGGCGTGTCGGAAGGATCTGTTTGCTTTGCCTCGCATTGACCAAGTCATTAACTCGAAAAGTGGCTCGGATCTTTTGTGTTTTCTCGATGCCTACTTAGGTTACCACCAAATCCGGATGCGAAAGTCGGACCAACTGGCTACTTTGTTCACCACACCTTACGACTTATGTCATGATGCCCTATGGGGTGAAAAATGATGGTGCCACTTACCAGTGGACAATGCAACACTGCCTACACGACCAAATAGGTCGCAACGTACACGCTTACGTGGATGACATTGTGGTAATGTCAAAGAAATCATACGATCTTATCGCTGATTTGCAGGAAACCTTCGACAATCTCCAGAAATACAACATGATGCTGAACCCTAAGAAGTGCGTCTTTGAGGTATCATCCGGCAAGCTGTTGGGCGTCATCGTTTCACACCGTGGAATTGAGGTGAACCCGGAGAAGGTCAAGGCCATCCTCGACATCAAGCGTCTGACATGCCTGAAGGACATACAAAGGCTCACGAGCTGCGTAGCAGCAGTAAGCCGTTTCATCAGCTGACTTGGGGAGAAAGTTATGCCGCTCTACAAGTTTCTCAAGAAGGCGGACAAATTCATATGGACAGATGAGGCTAACACAACACTTCAGGAGTTGAAGATAGTACTCTCCTCCCCACCAATACTTGCGGCATCAGTGTCAAGGGATCCTATGTTAGCTTACATGGCGGGAACCAATCGAGTCATCAGCATTGTCATCGTGGTGGAGCGCAAGGAACCAACACACGAATACGGAGTTCAGCGACCTGTTTACTATGTAAGCGAGGTCTTAACGGAATCCAAGCAGCATTACCCGCACTACCAGAAGATAGCTTATGGAGTTTTCCTTGCTTCACGTAAGCTAAGGCATTATTTCTAGGAGCACCCAATCATAGTGGTGACCAAATCTCCACTGTCCGACATTATCAACAACAGCGATGCTACAAAGAGAGTGGCAAAATGGGGAATTGAACTTGTCGCCTTTGAAATCACCTACAAGAGATGGGATGCTATCTAATCACAGGCATTGGCGGATTTTATTGCAGATTGGACATAACTGCCAGAAGACACTCCTGTGTAGAGCCAGAATATTGGGTCATGCACTTTGGCGGATCAAAGCTACTCAATGGCTCGAGGGCTAGTGTATTACTACAATCACAAAAGGGGAGAAGTTGCAATACGTCCTACAGATCCACTTCAATGCTACCAACAACATGGCGGAGTATGAGGCCCTCATTCACGGACTACGAGTAGCCAAGCATATTGGCACCAAGAGCATAGTTTGCTGTGGAGATTCCGGCTTGGTTGCCTAGCAAGTAGTTGGCACCTGGAACCCGCGAAACCTTGTGATGGCGGCATATCAGGATGAAGTAGATGAGTTTGCCAAGTGCTTCGGCGGCTACAAAGTCAAGTACGTCAAAAGAGAGGAAAATGAGGCGATGGATCTGCTGTTAAAGCTTGGATCAACTCGCGGACCAATTCGGCCAGGCGTTTTCCTGGACCATTTATGGACACCATCTGTGAAGGGAGCGGAGCCCGACAACCCGGATAGAGTGGACTCATCCATTAACAAAGTAACAGTGACCTCTCAGCTTGGACGAAAACATTCATGGACTATCGACAAGACAGAACTTTGCCTGCTGATGAAGTCAATAGCCGACATATAGATAGTAGAGCAAAAGGCTACATCAATATTGACGGCCAGCCATACAAAAGAAGTAGCACAGGAGTTTTCCTTCGATGCGTCTCCCAGCAGAAAGGTACTGACATCCTTAGAGAGATACATCTCGGAGATTCTTGGCACCACGCCGCTCCACGATCGTTGGTGGCTAAGGCCTTCCAACAAGGATTCTACTAGCTAACTACCAAGGCGGACGCCGACAAGTTGGTTCAAACATGCTTTGGGTGTCAGTTCTACGCAAGACAACCAAGTGTTCCAGCTGAAGAATTATGAACCATACCAATAACTTAGCATTTACAATCTGGGGACTGGACATGGTGGGACCTTTGTAGACATCACCTTGTGGATTTACACACTTTCTAATAGAAGTGGATAAGTTCACAAAATGGATTGAAGCTAAAACCATTAGAAAGCTCGATGGGGAAACAATCCTAAAGTTTGTACGAGATCTAGTGGTGAGACTTGGTCTCCCACACAGCATCATCACCGGCAATGGTAGAAATTTGTCTCTTGGAGAAGTTGAGGAGTACTGTCATGAAAAAGGCATCCGCCTTGACCTGGCATTTGTGGCACATCCATAGTCAAATGGGAAAGTTGAAAGTTCCAATGGACAAATTATGTATGGTATCAAGCCACGCTTACAAGCACCGCTACGTAGAGCAGCTAGAGCTTGGGCAGAGGAATTACCATCTGTCTTGTGGAGTTTACGAACAACACCCAACAGATCCACCGGCTTGACTCCTTTCTTCATGATTAATGGAGTAGAAGTTGTCCTTCCATCCGACATCCTTCAAGATGCACCTAGAGTCGCCGCCTATGTGGAGGATGAAGCTGAAGAATCTAGACGCTTATCTGTGGACCTACTCGAAGAAGAGCACATGCTAGCATGCCAGAGATCCGCCGTCTACCAGCAGAAGCTACGTGGCTACCATAGTTGCCGTGTTAAGAATCGCTAGTTTAAAGAAGGGGATTTTGTGCTTAGACTCAAGGAGGATAAATCACATAAACTATCCCCACCTTGGGAAGGACCATGCGTCATAAGCAAAGCATTGCTCAATGGTTCCTATTACCTCGTCGATATTCGCGAGTTGAAATATAGGCCAAAAAATCGCAAGCGCAAGCAACGTGACTCCAATGATGATTACCCGGAGACAGATCAGCCATGGAACATAACACAGCTATGTCCCTTCTACACTTAGCACATTTATATTATGTAATAAGTTTCTTATATGATCAATGAAATAAAGAATTTGGTTCACCCATATTCTCTGAGTCTTTTACCTCGTTTAGTTGTTCATTTTTAGGTCATATAAACCCTTTATGCGCAAGTTTGCATTTGCACTTGTGAAAATTCCACCTACGGGTGTTAGCTTAAGTTTTCTGGTCTACACGTTTTCTGAAGTTTTTATGTGGATTCCGGAGTAGTGACTTCTCGGCACTCAAAGCCGGCGATTTTGCTCTTAGGTTCTTGACGGTGCTATTAAGCATCATCACATGAGAGCATAGTTCTGTGTTGCGAGTCTTCCGTCTCACGAAAGGTCAAGCATACGAACTAGAATAATGGATAAGCCAGCACTTTCTTAAAAAATATATGCATGCTAGAAACAAATAAGTAGCAGGAAGCTTGAGTACAAGTTTTTCCGCCTTACAAATTCATCAGTTCTTTCCACAAACACAATGCAGAGATACATTTAATACAAAAAATGTTTTTTATGGCTCTGCTGCAGGGGACTTCATGGTGGTATCATCAGCAGCAGGAGAGCTAGGACGAGATAACTCATCAAACTTGGAAGGAGAGGGGCTAGACTCAGAAGAAGCCATGTCCTCATCTAGTATCTCAGCAGGCACGAAGACGTCCGCCTTGACCATCTTGGCAACTCTGGTGTCGTAGCTGGCGATGGTATTCCAAATAGCATCGCTATCGATTTATTTCCCTTCCTCGTCTAGCTTGGGCATGCCAGAGGTCACCAGATCGATGTCGGTGTTGTCGTAGTGTGCTTTTACCAAGGACAGGGTCATCCTTGCACCAGCCTGAACACAAGAGGCTTTCCAGTCCTTGACTTTCTCGGGGGCTCAGCACGGGATTTCTGAGAACTTGGCCATTGAGTCTGCCGCCTTGATGTTTATCCCCAGAGGCTAGGCTATCTCCTTCGCCTGGGCAATGGCGGTGCTGAAGAAGTTACCGGCAAGAATATGCATTCCTTGGGATCCAGAGCACCTTCACCCAAATTGGCCAAGCCAATAGGAGCTGTGGTTTGCATAAGATACAAGGATCATGAGTATAAGCACATCAAACATTTGTCCAAGGTACATAATTGACCAAGACGGATGAAACATACCAAAGATGCTAGATTTAGCTTGCTTGCATGTCTCTGCCAAGATGCCATGCTCATCCTGAAGCTTCTTATATGCCTCAAGGCTCGGAGAGTTTTGCTCTTGGACAGCTTGATTTTGCTCCTTGAGGCGCTCAATTTCTTCCTTTAGGCGTTGCATCTCGGCATCAGCAGACTCTTGCATAGACTTCATCGCCTCCTCATGGCCTTTGACAGCATCAGCCAGGTCTTTCTTCAAAATTGTATTCTCATCTTCAAGCTCTTGAATATGCTTGGATTGCTGGACGATGCTCTTAACTTTGGCAATGGGCTCTGTAAGACGAAAAATGGAAAACACTATGAGAAAACAACAGAAATAAATCCATGAGGAAGAGTAAGGAACCGTTAAGAGAAATAAACTCTTGCTATTTTTGATCTGTTGCTTCAAGAAGGTTGTTTTACCCTGTTCGAAGTCCAGTTTCTTCCGCAAAGCAGCAAACTTATCATTGGCGGCTATTCTCTGTCTATTCTCATTCTGCAAAGAGTAAACATGCTTAATTTCTCTAGAGCATCTAGTCAGAACTATCTAGTTTCAACTACACGCTTGGGGCCTATAGTATAAGATTTTAATCAACTAGTGTTCTCTCTTAGAGTGTCTAGTTGGAATTATCATTCTATACTAGAAACTTGGGGGGCTACACGGACAAGTTCTACAACTAGTGATCAAGATTTTTCCTAAGAGCTCAAGGGCTACAGTGGAATACATTACAAAGTAAAACAAGTGAGTTTAAAGAATTACAATGGCAATAACTTTAAGATTGTTGGCCAGATTGGGATATGCAGTATGGAAGATGCCGCCATTGTTATACATGCCATCTGCCTGTGCAATAAGGTCATCCAAGCACAATATCACAGGAGTCGCGGCTAGAGGAGTTGTTGAAGAGGCATGGCTGATGCCCTAGCCGCCTGCTGCATTATCATAGAAGTTCATGGCTTAGAGGCTCCCGCCTTGTCATCACCACCTCGTTGGAGTTTTCATCGCGCTTCCCTCATTCTACAAGGACTACATTTGGGAGTGCGTGAGTGTAGTTGACAAGACCCTCTCCAAGGTGTTATTCCTTCTCCGCTCGGGATCGAGGGAGCATGTTGACCGATCTTTCCTTGCAATGATTCTATCGGACCGGTGGCCACCGGTGGGAGCAATCGGCCTTGTATCATGTGTGTTTTGCGTGTGTTCATCATGTTCTTTGCAAGGTGTGAGTACTCTTCCACTATGTTTCCCCTTTCCCCTCGCTTTCCAATCAATTTGACCATGATATCCATGAAGATCGGGCCACCCATGAGGTTACCCCTCAACATCTGGTATCAACAGCTTTTGGTTGCCACAGATTTCTCATCGATTTGGTCTTTTCCCCCTAATTCGAAAATCCCCAAAAACAATATCCCCAATTTTGTGTTTTGGATCAATCTGTGATTTGAGTGAGTTTTGGTAGGTTTTGATCTATGGATTGCTTCCTAAACTTGTTGATCTACCTTCCCCTGCGTTTCCATAGCCTAATTCCTTGATTTCCCTTACCAATTTGAGGTTGTGGTTCGAGTTTTTTCTGCCCAAAAGGCGTCCCGTCCGAGTTCTGAACACACAGCAGACCCTGAACCCAAAGTCTCCATCCTCGGACCCCGGAGCTGCCCCCCCCCCCCCCCCGAGTCTCCGGCCCTGGACCTCGGAGTCTCCGCCCCCCTGCAGACAACAAATCTGTTTCAGGGTTTTGAGTATAACTTTTGCATTTGAACTTGGATTTTGGTGTTCTTTAGATTGTTTAGAATAGGAGAAGGAGATCAACATCATCATCCAATTGGTTCATGCTATCTACTCCATCCAAATTACGTGAGCAAGGCGGAATCCGCCAATAAATGGTGAAGATTAGCGACAGAAGGTATAAAAATTCTGTGACTTTTCCCCACTTGCTTTCCTTTGTGAGCTACACTATCTTTGTGATCAACAACAGCTATTGAGACTAGTTCTATTATTGCCTAGGCTATGCACATTTGATACCTTGTAGAATTCTGAGAAAAAGTTGTGAGCGTGCTATCTCATATAGTTATCTTGTATAGTTGTTGGCACAATGAAGAGGCAAGTGAAAAAGAATAAAAATAAAGAAAAAAAGTGAAAAATAGAAAAATAAAAAGAAAAGAAAGAAAGAAACAAGTGCCTCTTAAAATACAAAGCGCAAGCTCGATGAACATCAAATAGGTGGTACTTATTATGCATATCTTGTAGACCACCAATTTATTGCAATTGAACTAGCGTCTCTCCTTGCACTTGTGTGACACGAGTTTATAGTCTTTACTAGGTAATCATTTGGTTCTTAGCTCACTTTCTCCGTCGCACAAGTCCCATTTATCCCACCGTGTGTGTTCCTGTACATAATTCCTATGTCTTAGGGATTGACTTGTTTTGCTTTGTGATCATCGTGGTTCTTTACTTGCCTTTACAATATCTTGATTTCAGATGGTTCATGGACATTCCACCTTCCATACCCATCCACCATAAGCTTTGTGCGTGTACGTTTGTAGTGGTTAGTTGGTTTTGGTGTTCCACGTGAACTTCACTTTGCTTGGTTTATTATTCTCAATTGTGGCCACTTGCATGATACTATCTTCCAAGGTAAAGTAAGGTTTGACATTGCGTCCCTAACCCCTACCACTTCCATATACACCACTTGGTCCTGTGAATCATGTCTAGGGACTCCGGAACCGATGATGATATCTATGAATAATCCATGACGAGACACCATGAATACGACTCCACAATTATAGAGGACATGACGAAGCACTACACGGACAATGGATCCGCATGCTTTGAGGATCCGGAGAACTACACTTACAACGACTCCACATGCATGGAAGACATGGAGCACGTCATCAACTATGGCTCCTCAAGCATGGAAGAATTGGAGCTCTACATCGACAATGGCTCCTCGTGCATGGAACACTACTCTAACAATGGCTCCACATGTTTGGGTGATATGGAGTACTACATCAACAATGACTCCCCAAGCATGGCCGACTTCGAGTGCTACAATGACGACGCCTCACCAAGCATGGAGGACATGGCGAACTTCACCAACTTCGAGGGCTCTTCCATGAGCCATGAAGAATACCTCCACCGCTTAAAGATGGAGGACTACTACGCCAAGCAAGAAGAGCATCATCAAGAAATCATGACCTTCAAGGCCAAGCATGCCACACCTAAGGGCACCACCTAATTCGATGAGCCACCTCCAAGGTGTCAAGCGCGACCACCTACATGGCGTCATGCGCCACCATCTCCAAGGCGACAAGTGCCATCACCTCCAAGTTGTCAAGTGTCACCATCGCTAAGGAGCCAAGCACCACCATATCCAAGGCGTCAAGTGCATCTACCTCCAAGGCATAAAGTGCCACCTATTCCAAGAAAAGTGGTGCCCACACATAATCTTCAAAAAGAGGCGCCACGAAGCATTTCATAGACATACATCCTCTTGTGATCATCTCCAACATCAAGAGGTTACAAGACGTCGTTCAAGGCATCTTTGCCATGAACACGAAGAACACATGTTAAGCCCCATCCATAATGCTCAACCAAGCTCAAGAAGGCACCACCATCACAAGAAGATTGCCCAGGAAAAGGATCATCGTTGCGAGCATCATGTGGATGACCAAGTACTTCACCAACATAAACCTTCGGCAAGGCACGCCAATGACCTCTGTTGACACCATCATACTGTTGGGTCCGGAGCATAGAAAACAATAAATTTCCTACGGTGTGAACTACATGCCAAGATCTATCTACTAGGTACAAAGCAACGGGTGTACATACATCCAACGAGAACGTACCCTCTAAGACAACGAGTTTTGTTAACGAGTAGGAACTTGTGGTTGATGTAGTCGTACACTTGTCGATCTCAAGATCATGAGGAAGTCCGAGCGCCGCAACTCAGCAGCGCATCCGTACTTGCACACACGTTGAAGCCACCGGACAACCTCCACCTCCTCGCTCCAGCGATCCACCGAAAGCAGCAACTCCTTCCAGACGAAATGCCACCGGGAACATGTATCTCGCTAATCCAAGACCATGGGGGAATAATTCTAGAGGGGGAGAGAGATCCTTCACAAGGAGGTGTGGGGATGAAGGAGGAAGAGGGGGGCCTTTTATAGGAGGAGGGGGGTGCCCCTCCTTCATGGTCGGCGCATGGAGGAGGTGTCTCTTCACCTCCTC
This sequence comes from Avena eriantha, assembly GCA_910589775.1. NCBI lineage: Eukaryota > Viridiplantae > Streptophyta > Magnoliopsida > Poales > Poaceae > Avena > Avena eriantha. The sequence goes on from OU342745.1 coordinate 152,915,401, forward strand.
CATTCATGTGGTGGTAACCCCTCCACATTAGAATGCCTCTTCACATTCCCAATTAAAGTCTCCACTTTAAATGCATTAAATTTCTCCAAATTTAATGCTCTCATTTAATAAAACTCTTTTATTAATTTTATTCAGAATTTTGTTAATTACTTTAATTAACAAACATTCACATAAAACCCCTTGCAATATTGCAATATCATATGCAGAACCACTTTCTGCAATTTCACCCAAAACAATTTCCGGTTTCTATCGAAACAATTCCTGCGCTTTGCAATTCTTTCATCTGAAACATATGTGCTCCAAAATGGTGTCCGGTAACTCTTAAGTGTGCCACCCTACGGTTCGCGAATAATGCAGACATGATCGAGACCTTTCTCCGATCAATAATCAGTAGCGGGGCCTAGAGATCCGTACTGACTCCTACACATTCAACGATGACTTCTGTGATCGTGAGAACCTTTAACGCTTGTAAATAAATCCCTTTGTCTCTCGATATATTACATGTCCGAGATTCGATCATCGGTATCTCCATACCTAGTTTGATCTCGTTAGCGACATGCACTCTTTTCTCGTTCCTGTGATATAACATTCTAGTGATCACATCACTTCCTTGCAAGCTATCTCAATGTGATATCACCGAGAGGGCCCAGAGTATATCTATTCGTCATCGGGATTGAAAAATTCCACTCTTGATCCATGAGCCTCAACATAACACCTTTGTAGCACTGAACCCATCTTTATAGTCACCCTGTTACGGTGTGACGTTTGATGTTATCAGGATATTCTTCCGGTGTTAGCAATTAACATGATCTCATGGTCTAAGGATAAAGATTACTTCGTATGATGTTATAGCAATATAAACATAATGACTTTGATCGTAATGCTATACTTAGGATGAATGTTCATCACATCATTCAACTAATGTTGTGACCTTGTTATTAACAACATCCAATGTCTATGATCAGGAAACCTTGGTCATCTTGTTAATCAACAAGCTAGTCTATAAGAGAGGCATAACTAGGAACCCTTTTTGTTTATTAAACACACATGTATTGATGTTTCCGATCAATACAATTATAACATGCAAAATAAACATTTATCATAAATATGGAATAAGATAATAACCACTTTATTATTGCCTCTCGGGCATATTCCCTTCAGTCTCCCACTTGCACTAGAGTCAATAATCTAGTTTGAAAAACTTTGCGTATTGAACACCTATGGCTTTCTGGTGTTGCATATACACGTTAACATAATCTCTGGATCTGACAGTTTCAAGTCCATGTGTCTTTGCATGTCTTTGCGTCTCTACGCATCACTCATTCTCAAATGAGATGGCATTGTATAAATTTGGTCCTTTGGTGAGACCTTTAGTTCGTTCGGCTCAAAATATGTTGATATTATTGTCACACAATATATCTTCTTAGTATTAGCCCACTTCGAACCACACCTAGTTTGATAACAAACTACTTAACACAAATGCCCTCCTTTGCTGCCACTATAGCAGTTATATACTTAGCCTTTTGTTGTAGTATCCGTCACAATGTCTCAACTTTGGAACTCATCCAAATCCATCATGGAACATCCTTTCCATTACATTGTGCCACCCATAGTCTAAATTGAGATAAATTTAATTTTTATCTTGTGACAAAATTACTATCAATGCAACACTTTACAATGAACTACCTTTAACTATTTGGCACGTATACATGATATATTCTTAGTTCTTCCAAAGCTCATAAGAATATCTTTACTATTTTACAATGATCATCTTATGAATCATTCTGGTATATTCTCATAACATTTAGAGCATAGGACATTCTGGATATATACATATCATGGTATAATCGATCAAAATCTTCATGTGATTTTACTCACCAAGTGTTGAAACATTTGAATCTTGATACAATTCTTTCCATGCAGCAAGAACCTCTATTGTTGTTTCCATATTGAACCCTTTCAATATCTCATATATGTATGTCTGGCACAACCATATTTGCGCCTTAATCTATCCATATAGATATTGATGCCAAATATTCCGGGTTTGCCCAAGTCTTTCATCGAAATCTTATTTTAATGAAATTCTTAACTTGTGTCAATACAAGATACATCATTTCCAATCAACAATATGTCCTCTAAATAATGTATTAGAAATATGTCTCAGCGCTCCCACTTAATTTCTTTCAAATGCAAGCATCTTCATCATCTCCGATGAATTTAAACTCTTTTAACAGTTTCATCATGGTGAAGATTCCAACTCCGTTATGCTTACTTCAACTATTGAAGTTTGCATGTCCTTTTAGCATCCTTTGAATCAACAAAACTCTTCGGACCATGTCATGTACACGTCCTAGGTAACCGTTCTATTAGAAGAACATTGTTTTGTTTATTCAACTACCATATACCAAATTATATGTAGTGGTTACTACATTAATCCGTCAAGACTATATATCGCTATGAAAGGTCAAATCTTGTCATAGTCAACTCCTTGAACATTGTCGTAAACTTCTTTCCGACATGTCGACTATTTCATAGATGTTAAACATCCATGTCTTATTTCTTTATAGATCCAAACACGACCGATAGTTTTCATGCCTTTCCGGAGGGTCTTCCAAGTTCAGAAACTTGATTTCTCGTGTATGGATACTATCACGGATTCTATGACTTCTAGTCATTTTATGGAGTCAGGGCCCATCATTGCTTCTTTGCATGTATTCGGTTCATCATTGTCAAAACAATAACGACTTGCTTATCAAATCCTACTATTTGATTCTTACCGACCCACACGGTTCTATAGGAACTCTAATCTCCGAGATCACACCTTGTGTAATCACAGGAGCCATGAGCATTGTGGCCGCCACCGGGACACTTTCCGGCGCTGCGCTACTTAGCACATATAGCTAAGGTTCAACAACCTTATCAAAGTTCTATTGTCCTCCCACTTAACTTTTCGCGAAAAATTCCTTCTCAAGAAACTTGACGTTCTAAGTGACAAACTCTTTTGTCCTTGGTGTTATGGAGAAATTCCCAACAAATTCTTTGGGATAACCTACAAAGACGTACTTATCCGACTTTGGTTGTAAACATTTTACTTATGCATAGCATACCAAAATTTAAGAAAACACAATTCGGGTTTTATACCAAACCATAACTTATATTGTGTCATTTCAATGGATCACGATGGTGCTCTTTTTAGTGTAAAAGTGTTAGTCTCTAAAGCTTTAATCCTTAAAACATAATGGCAGTTTTATAAATGACACCTTTGATCTTACCATGTCAAACATGGTTTGATTTCATCTCTCGAATATGCCATACTCCTATGGTTTATCGGGAAACACAAATCTTGGAACAATTCCTCAAATCTTAAGTGTTTCGCTAAACATGTAACTCAAATATCTTCCTTTATGATCGAATCATAAACTCTTTATTTTCTTGTTACAATGATTTTCCACTTCATCTTGAAAGTCTTTGAACAATTTTCAAATGTTTCATACTTCTTCCTTATTAAGTAAATATACAGATATATTCACTCAAATTTTCGGAGAAAGCATATGAAGCAAAAATATCCATCGCATATGGCTACACATAATGGACTATGCACATCAGCATGCACAATTTCCAATAAGCTAGTCATTCGTTCCTCTCTGGCCTATGGACAGAGTTTCAATTATCTCGAGGAAAGTCTCACATGCGTCAATTGATCAAAATCAAAGACTCCAAAAAATCCATCAACATGGAGTTTCTTCATGTTTTCTTTCCAATATAATTTAAACAGCGATGTCACTTCATAAGTGATCTTTCAATCATTTGTCTTGCGATATTTTAGCAATAGTGTTTATAGATGTGATTTCAACCACTAGACTTGTAAAAGTTCATCCATCCTTTATGGAATACGGTAATTATTTGAAAAACCATTGTTCTCATATACCGGAACAAAATAACAATTATTAAAACAAATCTTGAAGACTAGGTTTGACGACAACGAAAAACACAATAACACTTTATTTGTTTTCGATGAACATCATCACTCATTCTCTTGCTAGTTACTTAGGCCATTGTAGTTCATGAATTGCGTTGTTCTGTATGACACTTCATACCAACCAATTAGGTATCCAATACCTAAGAGCCACATTGTTTAACAAGCAACGAATACAGCCATAACATGTATATCTTCTATATACCTAAGTTGGACATCTCCAACCTTTTATTTTCTGCCAAATATTTATAGATTCTCTTTCAGCAATTCCTTTTCTTTTAAAAGAATCTATCAACATCAATAGTGGTGTCATCAACATGACACATGGTACAAAGCTTGTATATAGTCAAATACTAGTACCTTTGACCTTGCACTTTGAAGTGGATCACCATCATCAAATGTTTGGTATTCTTTCAAAAATCCATTCTTTAGTAATCTATTAGTGTAGTAAACATTTTACTTACATCTTCTATTCATCCTTATCATGACAACTTTCATGATCAAGCTACTATAACCTATAAGGAAGAATCACGAGTATAATATCAGTTCCCAAAACCTTTTTGGTAGATTAGGACGCTTAGCGTCTCCAACCTTCACAAATTCTCATACAATACGAAAACAAGTATTTTGCTAAATTATACTCTATCATAATGCAACCAAAAACATTGTTTCAGATATCACAATATCTTTCACACATGATGGTTTCTGAAACAATTTTCAGCTCCAATATAATCTTGATATTAAAACAACTTTTTAATATCAATAATCATGGAGGAAAACATGATACTCTAGATACTAACATTGGAATTCTTACTATTGATTTAATACTACTCATTAAACTTCATGGAGTAAATAGAGTTTGCTGAAAGTTTGGAATAGGACTTATAAACTTTAAATTGACATTCAAAACAATACGATACTAGTTCGTAAAGTAAATATCCAGAATTCTATAGTTCTATTATCTCAAATAAAAACTAAGCATAAGGTAGAAAATGAATGCCAATGACTACAACAAACTATGCAAATTCACTTTGATTTAATTTATGACAAATTTGGTTCGACTAATCCAAATTAGAAATGAACTCCCACTCAAAAACGACATCCCTCGTGTCCTTTTGGTGATTACATGAACAAAATCCACTACACCAAGTCCGATCATCACGTGAGTTGATGTAGCTTCAAAGGCGAGCATCTATATGGGCATCATATCAACTATATGACTCATGCTTAACCTTTCGGTCCGTGTTCCGAGGCCATGTCTGTACATGCTAGGCTCGCCAAGTAAGAACCTTAGTATTCGCGTGTGTAAAACTGTCTTACACCCGTTCCTATGAAAGCGTAGATTCGAGTACACCCGATCATCACGTGATGTGGCAAAACACGATCCACAGAAAGGTGCATACTTAAGGAAGAACACATTTTTATCTTGATATCTAAAATAGGGATCATCTTACAATGCTACAGAAAGCGCCAAACTAGCAGTATAAGATGCTAACATCTAATGTGTAAAGTGAGATGATATGGTCCATGCATTTGATCTCTATCACTTGCATCGTGGTATGATCTCTATCATTCCTTTGTGTGTAAGGCCAAGGTCTATAGAACTTACACGTTGAGAGTGTTGTAAGAGTATCTATCATACATCTACTTACAACAATACCATATCAAGACACTAGCCAAGCAACGATCTAAACTAGACGCCTCTAATTTATCAATTGCAAGTTTTACGTGGCTTAGGGCTTTCGGAGATAGAACCGTTCTTACCTACGAACATGAACCACAACGAGGATAACCAAATTATTAGCAACTCGTTGTAAATCAGATATTGACTATAGAAGGAGAGACATACACCCGCCAGCCACTTATGCAAAACAAGTTGCATGTCAGTCGTGTAACCGGTCTCATGTACGATGACATGTAAGGTTGGTCCGGGCCGCTTCATCCCACTATGCCACCAATATCCAAAATACATGGAAGATGCAATAACATGATCATCATCGCCCACATATAAACATATGTGTACTACCCGTGCAAAGCACCTACGCATAGATCAGGCTCTGATACCACTGTTGGGTCCGCATCATAGAAAACAAAAACTTTCCTACGGTGTGAACTACACACCAAGATCTATCCACCAGGTACAAAGCAACGGGTGGACATACATCCAACGAGAACTTACCCTCGAAGACAACGAGTTTTGTTAACGAGTAGCAACTCGTGGTTGATGTAGTCGTACACTTGCCGATCTCAAGATCGTGAGGAAGTCCGAGCGCCGCAACTCAGCAGCGCATCCGTAGTCGCACACACGTTCAAGCCACCGGACAACCTCCACCTCCTCGTTCCAGCGATCCAGTAGAAGCAGCAACTCCTTCTAGATGAAATGCCACCAGGAACATGTATCTCGCTAATCCGAGACCATGGGGGAATAATTCTAGAGGGGAGAGAGATCCTTCAAAAGGAGGTGTGGGGATGAAGGAGGAAGAGGGGGGCCTTTTATAGGAGGAGGGGGTGCCCCTCCTTCATGGCCGGCGCATGGAGGAGGTGTCCTTCACCACCTCCATTCATGTGGTGGTAACCCCTCCACATTAAAATGCCTCTTCACATTCCCTTTTAAAGTCTCCACTTTAAATGCATTAAATTTCTCCAAATTTAATGCTCTCTCATTTAATAAAACTCTTTTATTAATTTTATTCAGAATTTTTTTAATTACTTTAATTAACAAACATTCACATAAAACCCCTTGCAATATTGCAATATCACATGCAGAACCACTTTCTGCAATTTCACCCAAAACAATTTCCTGTTTCTATCGAAACAATTCCTGCGCTTTGCAATTCTTTCGTCTGAAACATATGTGCTCTAAAATGGTGTCCGGTAACTCTTAAGTGTGCCACCCTACGGTTCGCGAATAATGCAGACATGATCGACACCCTTCTCCGATCAATAATCAGCAGCGGGACCTAGAGATCCGTACTGACTCCTACACATTCAACAATGACTTCTGTGATCGTGAGAACCTTTAACGCTTGTAAATAAATCCCTTTGTCTCTCGATATATTACATGTCCGAGATTCGATCATCGGTATCTCCATACCTAGTTTGATATCGTTAGCGACATGCACTCTTTTCTCGTTCCCGTGATATAACATTCTAGTAATCACACCACTTGCTTGCAAGCTATCTCAATGTGATATCACCGAGAGGGCCCAGAGTATATCTATCCTTCATCGGGATTGATAAATTCCACTCTTGATCCATGAGCCTCAACATAACACCTTCGTAGCACTGAATCCATCTTTATAGTCATCCTGTTACGGTGTGACGTTTGATGTTATCAAGATATTCTTCCGGTGTTAGCAATTAACATGATCTCATGGTCTAAGGATAAAGATTACTTCGTATGATGTTATAGCAATATAAACATAATGACTTTGATCGTAATGCTATAATTTGGATGAATGTTCATCACATCATTCAACTAATGTTGTGACCTTGTTATTAACAACATCCAATGTCTATGATCAGGAAACCTTGATCATCTTGTTAATCAACAAGCTAGTCAATAAGAGAGGCATAACTAGAAACCCTTTTTGTTTATTAAACACACATGTATTGATGTTTCGGATCAATACAATTATAGCATGCAAAATAAACATTTATCATAAACATGGAATAAGATAATAACCACTTTATTATTGCCTCTCGGGAATATTCCCTTCACATACGACACCTTCCACTAGTAGTGCCACCACCAAAATGGCACCAAGAGCAAGCCTTCTCCCACGCCATCAAGCTTCAATGCCAAAACTTCAAGTTCAAGATGAAGCATACAACTACAAGAGCTTCAATGCAAATTTTTCTCCAAGCACTCCAAGAATGTCATTCAAGCAAGAGATGGACCTCTAGTTCGCCAAGTTGGACGAGGCCGTCAAAATTATGACCCCCTAAGAGATAGAAGAAAACAAGTTGCTTTGCCAACAATTGGATGCAATGGCAAAGATGGCGTCAAGAACTAATGCTTCCTATATGAGTGCCACCACCACACGACAAGGTCGATGCTAGGTTTCAGAAGATCCTCAGCAGGTTACCTACACCTACACCTACACCCGCTACTGCACCATGTCCCCAACCGCGTTTACCTGACCAAGTAGGGCCTGCACGACGCATCCCATGCATGGATCATGGTACTGCTAGTTTGTCTGCTCCTGCTGCAGCTGCACCACCTCCTGCTCCAACCGCTGAAGTTACTACACCACCAGCTACCACCGCTACCACAGCTAACGCTTTCGTGGAATATGAAGAGGATGGTGAGTATGAGTATGAAGATGAGGATGAGTTCAACTAGTATGTCAAACAACTTGCTGGCCGTCCTCGGCATTACTACCGCAACGCTCGACCATCGGTACATAATGAAGATCATGTTGCTAAGATTAAGCTAAATATTCCACCTTTTGAGGGTAGATATAATCATGATGCATATCTTACATGTGAATTGGAAGTAGATCAACGTTTTGCATGTTTAAGATATCCTGAGAATATGTGTGTTAGTGTTGATACTTGCGAGTTTACAGATTTTGCTTCACTTTGGTGGTCTGAATATTGTCGCATAAATCATGCTAATATTCCTAATACTTGGACTGCTTTAAAAATTACTATGCGTGTTTGTTTTTTACCACCAACTTATCAACGAGATTTGCTAAAGAAATTGACTTGTTTAGAACAAGGCAAAAATTATGTAGAATAATATTATCAGGAATTATAAACTAGGATGGTTTGTGCTGGTATTGTTGAAAATACAGAACAAAGAATGGTCTGCCTCTTTCTTGGTTTAAATAAGGAGATTCAAAACATCTTAGACTATAAGGAATATCGCACCATTACTCGTTTGTTTCATCTTGCTTGCAAAGCTGAACGTGAAGTGCAGGATTGTCAACCACCATGGAGAAGATCTAACAATTCTACAGGTTGTACATCGTCGTGTACGTCCAGAAAATCAGCGCCTTCTTCGCGTGATACACCACCAACACCTACCACATCCAAAGCCACCACACCTTCATCATGAACGCCTTTGGCTACTCCTCCGCCATCATCCAATGACCATGCTCGTAGTTCTTATTCTATGGCCTCCACAAGCAAGACAAAGGATATACAATGCCGCAAGTGCTAGGGATATGGTCATATTGAGAAGATGTACACAACGCAGCGTGTTATGATGGTACATGATGATGGTGAATAGGATTCAGCAAGTGATTTTGATGAAGAAGGTCTAACAATTCTATAGGTCATACATGGTCATGGACGCCCCGATAATCAATGTCTTCTTCGCTTGGTACGCCACCAGCACCTACCGCGTCTAAAGTCACCACACCTTCATCAAGAACGCCTTCGGCTGCTCCACCGGCTTCATCCAATGGCCCTTCTCGTAGTACTTCTTATGTGGCCTCCACAAGAAAGATGAAGGATATAAAATGTCGCAAATGTTGGGGATATGGTCATATTGAGGGGATGTGCACAACACAGCGTGTTATGATGGTGCGTGATGATGGTGAATATGATTCAGCAAGTGATTTTTGTGAAGACACATTAGCTCTTATTGCTACACATGATGGGGATAATTCAGATTCTTAAGAAGAGACGGAGGTAATGGGAGCTGAAACTGCTGATCAATACAAGAGCTTAGTTGCATGTGTGTTGAGTGTGCAATTGAGCAAATCTGAGCATGATCAACGCCACAACATATTCCAAACACGAGGTGTTGTCAAGGAAAGAGCTATACGGATCATTATTGATGGAGGGAGTTGTAATAATCTAGCTAGTGTTGACATGGTAGAGAAGCTTGCTCTCCCAACAAGACAATGCACACATTCATATTACATTAATTGGTTTGAGAGTTCTCGTAAGATCAAGGTAACAATAACGGTACGCATGCATTACTAGTACATATTCTGATTTTGTTGATTGTGATGTTGTGCCGATGCAAGCTTGTTCTCTATTACTTGGTAGACCATGGAAATTTGATAGAGAATCTGTTCATAATGGTAAAAGTAATCACTATTCTCTTATGCATTATGTGAAGAAAATTGTTCTCAAACCCATGACTCCTGAACAAATTTTAAAAAATGATCTTGCTAGAGATAGTAGAGCTAAAACTAAGGAGAAACAAAAAAGTGAGAATCAGATTGTTGTTGAAGATTTTGTACCACCAAAGACCACTAAATCTGGTTCTAAACATGCTACTGGAATTTGTTTGAAGGGTTCATGTATGCTTGCAAATAAAATTTATATTGTTGAACTAGATGTGAACAATACTCAATGTTAAGTAATTGTCTGCAAAGAGGTTTTGTTTTCATTTGAGGATACGCCCCCTTCTTTGCCACCTACTGTTGCTAACCTTTTGCAGGAATATGAGGATGTTTTTCCAGATGAGATGCCACTAGGACTACCTCCTATTAGAGGAATTGAATACCAAACTGATTTCATTCATGGTTCCACGTTGCCCAACCACGTGCCATATAGAACCAATATGGAGAAGACAAAGGTGATACAATGCCAAATTCAGAAACTACTTGACAGAGATCACATTCGTGAGTCCCTTAGCCCATGTGTTGTTCCTATTATTTTGGTACCTAAGAAACATAGTTCTTCGTGCATGTGTACTAATTGTAGAGCTATCAATAATATTACTATTCGTTACCGTCATCGTATTCCATGTTTAGATGATATGCTTGATAAATTAAGTGGTTCTACCATGTTTTCTAAAGTTGATTTGCATAGTGGTTACCACCAGATTCGTATGAAATTGGGAGATGAATGGAAAACAACATTGAAAACTAAGTTTGGTTTATATGAGTGGTTAGTAATGCCTTTTGGATTAATTAATGCACCCAACACATTCATGAGATTAATGAACGAATTTTACGTGCTTTCATTAGATGTTTTGTGGTAGTCTACTTTGATGATATTCTGATTTAAGCAAATCTTTAGAGGATCATTTGGAACATTTGCGTGTTGTTTTCAATGCTTTATGCTATGAATGTTTGTTTGGTAATCTTGAGAAGTGCACCTTTTGCACCGATCGAGTTGCGTTTCTTGGCTATGTTGTTACATCACAGGGTATTGAAGTGGATCTAGCCAAGATTAAAGTGATTGAGAATTGGCTGCAGCCCAAGACGGTCACACAAGTGAGGAGTTTTCTTGGCCTCGTTGGTTTTTATAGGCGTTTTTTCAAAGATTTTGGATCAATTTCTACGCCGTTGAATGAACTTACCAAGAAGTATATCGTTTGTTTGGGGTGATGCACAACAACAAGCCTTCATGATATTGAAAGATAAGTTAGCACATGCTCCATTACTACAACTTCTTGATTTTACTAAGATTTTTGAGCTTGAATGTGATGCTAGTGGAATTGGTTTGGGAGGTGCCTTATTACAAGAGGGCAAAATTGTTGCATATTTTAGTGAGAAATTGAGTGGGGCTAGTCTGAACTATTCTGCTTGTGATAAAGAATTATATGCGCTGGTTCAGACATTATAAACTTGGCAACATTATTTATGGCCAAAAGAATTTGTTATACATTCTGATCATGAATCTTTGAAGCATATTCGTAGTCAAGCTAAGATGAATCGTCGCCATGCAAAGTGGGTTGAATTTATTGAGTCTTTTCATTATGTTATCAAACAAAAAAAGGGTAAAGATAATATTATTGATGATGCTTTGTCACGACATTATACTTTGTTATCTCAACTTAACTTCAAAATATTTGTATTGGAAACTAATAAGAAACAATATGTGCATGATGCTGAATTTAAAGATGTGTTGCAGAATTGTAGAGATGGTAGAACATGGAACAAATTCGTCTTCAATGATGGATTTGTGTTCTGTGCTCACAAACTATGCATCCTAGATAGTTCCGTTCATCTTGTTAGTGTCAAGAAGATGGAGGATGTTCTTGCTGCACACTTCTTTTGGCCAAGCATGCGTAGAGATGTTGAGAGATTCGTGGCACGCTGCACTACTTGTCAAAAAGCCAAGTCTCACCTTAATCCACACGATTTATATATGCCTCTTCCTTTTCCTAGTGTCCCTTGGGAGGATATTTCTATGGACTTTGTTTTGGGATTGCCTCATACACAGAAGGGGAGGATAGCATTTTTGTTGTTGTGGATCGGTTTTCTAAGATGGCACACTTTATTCCTTGTCATAAGACCGATGATGCTATGCATATTTCTTATTTGTTGTTTCGTGAAATTGTTCGTTTACATGGTGTGTCAAATACTATTGTTTCTGATCGTGATACTAAATTTCTTAGCCACTTTTGGAGATGTTTATGGGCTAAGTTGGGGACGAAATTGTTGTTTAGTACTACATGTCATCCCCGAACTGATGGACAAACCGAAGTAGTAAATAGAACTTTGTCTACTATGTTGCGGGCTATTGTAAAGAAGAACTTAAAATTGTGGGAAGAGTGTTTACCTCATATTGAATTTTCTTATAATCGTTCGCTGCATTCTACCACAAATATGTGCCCATTTGAGATTGTGTATGGTTTTGTTCCTTCTGCACCTATTGATTTATTTCCATTACCTTCTCTGGTGCAAAATAATTTGGATGCTACACAACATGCTGAGCTGATATTAAAATTGCATGAGACTACTAAAGACAACATAGAACGCATGAATGCTAAGTATAAACTTGCTGGGGATAGAGGGATAAAGCATGTTGTGTTTGATGTTGGTGATCTTGTTTGGTTGCATTTGCGCAAAGATCGTTTTCCTAATTTGCACAAGTCCAAGTTAATGCCACATGCTTCTGGTCCTTTTAAGGTGTTAGAGAAAAAAATGATAATGCATATAGACTTGAGCCACCTGTAGATTTTGGTACGGTTAGTCCAACATTTAACATTGCAGATTTGAAGCCTTACTTTGGTGAGGAAGATGAGGTTACGTCGAGGACGACTTCAATTCAAGAAGGGTAGCATGATGTGGACATCCCATCTATTGATACAACCGATGTATCTACAACTACACAAATACAAGGACCTATCACTCGAGCTCGTGCCAAGCAACTTAACTATCATGTACTTCCGTTTCTTGGATCTATTCCTCATGTACATGAGAATATGATGTTGCCAAAATCAGATGTGTTTGATACTCTTAGGAATGATGGACCTAGCATGGACAAGAGGGACAAACATTGGAGCATGGTCATGCATGGAGATGGCAACACACATGTGAGGATTGACGAAGATGCCACAAGTGGATATTCTAGAACTTTGAAGCCACCATAATGATGATTGAAGACTTGGATGAAATATTGAAGAATATTACTTCATAGATTCATCCATAGATTAATATGGTGTTGCGTCACCTTTATTTTGGGATAGGCCCATGTTATTTTCGCAGGATTTTTAATAGGCACTTTTTAGAGTCCGTATTTGAGGGGAAAAGGCCTTTTAGGGTTGGATTCGTCCACCATACCTCTGGCTAGCCGAAACCCCACCTTTTCCTCCTTAAATACTGCCCATAGCCTTCACTTTAGACTCTGGTTTTTTAGACTAAAAGTTAACCATGATTGCAACTTCGCCAAGATTTGAGTGTCACAGAGACCTCCTATACTTCGCACCTATTCAGGATCCCACCTTTTCAATAAAGTTTTCATCTTTATCCGTAATATCTTGATTGTAATATTAGTTCTACTTGTTCTTGATTTCAGGTAGAAATTAAGACCCTCGCTGGTCAGGTTGATCATGCTTCTACAAGATCAGTAACCTCCAGGAGATTGGCCTAGCGATTGCATTGGCGCTCGTGCTCGCATGTGTAGTCGGATCGTCAAGCCCAAACTCCACCCAAATCGCCTATCACCATCTCATCGAAAGATCAAACACCTTTTCCCTATCAGATTTTGTTTAGACTAAAAGTTAGCCATCATTGCAACTTTGCCAAGGCTTGAGTGTCACAGAGACCTCCTATACTTTGAACCTATTCAAGATCCCACCTTATTCAATAAATCTTTCATCTTTACCCGCAATATCTTGATTGCAATATTAGTTCTTACTTGTTCTCGATTTCATGTAGAAATTAAAACCCTTGTTGGTCAGGCTGATCGTGCTTCTGCAAGATCGGTAACCTCCAGGAAATTGGCCTAGCGATTGCATTGGCGCTCGTGCTCGCAGGTGTTCGGATCGTCAAGCCCGAACTCCACCCAAATCTACTATCCTTGTCTCATCGAAAGATTGGACACCTTTTCCCTCTCATAATGTGCATGGAAATCATTTGAACATCATCCAAATGTGGAAAATCAAACACTCCATATAACGTCTTCGTGTGGCACTCAAAGCAATTGACTAAAATTTTGATCAACTTCTTTGATGCGAGACTAGGAGAATTCGGCAAAAAAACATGAGGAAGGATATCCAAAACAACATCATTATGTGTGCAAGCTAACAATTGGAAAGAGAAATTGCTTGACATGTTGCATGTCACACATAAATCATAAAAAGCAAATATCTTGGAAAAATGAGTGTCACAAGCGGAAGCAAAAACAACATGTTTGCAAACAAACCATATGAAATAGAAAATGTTCCTTATGTTTGTTGCAACAACAATACGAGATACTTGGAAGCTCTCATGACAGTACATGCTCATAATGGCATTATGGTTGCACACAATACATTGGAAAGAGAAATTGTTCAATATTTTTGTTGCAACACAAAAAGCATCAATATCCTATAACAAAGAAACACGATTTTCACAAGGTGAAATAATACCATCAACATGGCTTGTTACTTTGTGACCCCAAAGTTGTTGGGTGAGTTCATCGTGGGGTCCGACTTGCTTGTAATTGCCGGGTTTCGGAAAGTTGTGCTGCCAACTACTGAGAGGGCCCGTTTCAAGGAAAACTCATCTCACCCTTACCAAATTCAAAAATTCCATCAACTGTCCCGTGAAGTAGACGATCGGGACCCTCATGTCAGTACTCTGCCAATGATGTGAGTGCCAACATGGCAACCACATAGGAAAAACAAGGAACTAAGGGCCTTGGTGCGTTGACCAAATTCATAAATTCACTCCCTCCTTTCGCATGAACCCTAGCACCAGCGGCGGTGAAATGCACCCTCCAACCAGAACAATCCCTTTGGACATTTACTTTCTAACGCCAAGTTGCTATGCCCACTCGCTGCTCCAGAGCTCAAATGCCACATGCCGTGCCCGCCGTTGAGAGACTCTAACCCGCCTCCATCATCGGACAAGCTGAGCAGCACGGAGGATGGCAGATCCTACTACCAAGGAAGAAGTTTAGGCTACATGCGGGTGAGATACTCTTCTCTTTGCTATTCGCACTAACTATAACTACTAGCTGGCTATTGATATTGAAGAGATAGATTGAACCTATAATTGTTTGCTAGCCCAATGCTGACAAACAATTCTTATCTTTTGTCCCCAAATTTCTGTCAAGTAGGATCTCCGTGGACCAATCTTACCTAGTTACGGTAACCCTGTATAGCTACCACTCTAAATTAGAAAATGGGAAGTGTTGAGGGCTAACCTTGTTGGTGGCCTGATCTTCACGGATCTCGTGGTCAAATCGATGGGAAAGCGAGGGGAAAGGGAGAAGGTAGCGGAAGTGAACTCATACCTCGCGAAGAACACGATGAACACACGCAAAACTCACACGATACAAGGCCAATTGTTCCTACCGCTGGCCACTGGTCCGATAGAATCCTCGTAAGAAAATATCGGCCAACGTGCTTCCTCAATCCCAGGCGGAGAGGGAAGAACACCTTGGAGAGGGTCTTGACAACTACTCTCACGCCCTAGCGAACGTAGGCCTTGTACAACAAGGCGGGTGCGATGCAAACTCCAATGAGGTGGTGACGATAGTCGGTCCCCTTTGGTAAGAGGATGAGGCAAAACTAGAGATTCTACAAAGGAGGATGGCTTTAGTCTATCATCTATTCCTAGGGATACATGAGGGTGGGGGAACTATATATAGGCCAGCCACATAGCAAGGGGTAGTTTGGGGAATAATTCTAGGGTTTGGAACGGAATAGAGGGGTACATGGGCCGAAGGCCCAAAGGCCTTAACATGCCTGGCGTCGTGGACACCGGAGACTCCGGTGTCATGGGCCAGAGACTCTGGTCTTTCTCCTGTGTAGACTGGGAGTGGTGTATAGAAGGGTCCAGTCCAGGGTTTGGGGATTGGTCCGGAGTCCGGCCAGAGACTCTAGGGTTGCAGGTCGAAGACTCTGGTTTTTAGGGCCAGATACTCCAGTGCTTCAATTGTTGCTTCTTCCATCTTCTCTTCCAAGCCTCCATCTTGTCGGGCTTGGTGCTCCTGGCTTTCTCCCTTGCCCCCGTACTTGTCGGTATGAACCTATCATAAATATGGGACGGAGTATAAACTAGTATATCATTCTAGAGGGTAGGAAGTGGGCTCGCATAGAGGAAAGGATTCACCTTTGGAATCCATGACGACTTGGTATAAGTTGGAGACCTTGATGTGGTAACGAGCGTAGGTCAGGCTACATCAGCCCCCCCTTAAAAAAGAGTCGTCCTCGACTCTTCATGCTAATCACTAAGAAGAGGATGTCGAGAGACCTTCTTGATCCTGGGGTTCACCGTATAGTCATCCTCGGGAAGATTGAATTGACAACATGATGCAGCTCGTCCTACGGACGCTCCTACATCTACACCACCAAATCCCTCAAGTGGACCGATGACTCGTGCCCGAGCCAAGCTCCTACAAGTTAAGGTGAATTCTCCTATCCTCGTGTGACTTCGATACATCCTTGGATGGCATGCTACTTCATACCTCGACGTTGTGTATTCTCAAGTATCAATACGCGAGCCCACGGGACAGAGCAGCATCGACCGAAGCCTCCAGCAACTGTCAGGCACCACCGGTACTACCGGCTACCAACTACGGTACTACCGCCCAAGAGGTACTACCGCCCGGAGACAGCAGTACTACCACATGGGATAGAGACCTTCCGCCTCCAGCTCCAGACCTCTCCGGTACCAGAACGGCGCACGACCGCTCCAAACGGTACTACCAGACCCTGTGAGCAGTACTACTGCTCGCTACTGAAGAATACGCCAACTCCTCGGGCCGCTCCGGTACCAATGTGTGGTACAACCAGCCGCCACCGGTATAACTGTTCCCCAGTTCCGGTACGACCGGACGTCACAGTGCCTGCGCGTACCAACTCGGCCATTAGGCCTTGTAACGCACCCTTTTATATTTTCAGTTGCCCAAACTACCCTTGAACTAGTTGCTGGCCTATAAATAGCCCCCACCCCCTTTGTAAACCCTGGACTTGGATAATTGAAATTAGAAGACACCCTTGTGGATCTTCCTAATTTCTAGTTTCATGCTCCTTGAGAAAGGAGCACCAATTATCCCCCACCTCGTTGGAGTTTGCATCATGCCTTCCTTGTTATACAAGGCCTTGGCATCAGAGCCCCTTGCCAAGATGTCAAGATCTCACCAAGACTCCCCACTCGCCGTGCCGGTTCGAGAGAGAGAGAGATCTTCGCCCGACGCCGACCCTAGGGATTGCACCGGACCGGTAGCCGCCGGCGTGAGCTATAGGTGTGTAGCGTGTCTTCGTGTGTGCATGTGTTCATCTTGTTCTTCGTGCGTGAGTTCACGGATTCCATCCTCTTCCTCATCCCCCATTCAAACTCCGCCTCGATTTCAAGGGATTCGTGAAAGATCGGGCCATCCACGAGGTTTGCCCTCAACATATTGGTATCAGAGCTTCGTTGCTCAGGAATTACCAACAAATTTTTCTTCTATCCACCAAAATTTCGAAAATCTCCTAAAAATAGCCCTAAATTGCCTTTGGAACGATCTCTGGATTTGGTGAGTTTTTCGTGGTTTTGGTCCATAGATTTGTTGCTTGGGGTGTCGATCTATCTTCCTTGTGAGTTTCCAGCCCCATTTTTGGTCAGATTTCTACAGATTTAAGGATTTTCGGACCGAATTTGTGCCCAGGAATCGGCAAAGCGGTACTACCGCAATTCGAGCGGTACTACCGGCTGCCGACAACGGTACTACCGGTCACCAGTACCTGTAGGCTTCCAGTTACAACATTATCAAGGGGGAAAATCCATACTAGATAAACCAATAATAGGCGTTGTTAATACTAAGAACGATCTGATCACTGCTAATTTGGTGTATGGTCTAGTTGCTCCTAGTACAGCTCAACAATTAGTAGTACATGCAAGACATGATTCCGTACATGACTCTCAAAACACCGAATTAGTGAGCAGTTTAGAACCAAGCGATTGAGAAGTTCTTTTGGTTAATCATTTAAAGGATCCAAGTCGTACGAGAGATAGGAAAATTTGGCAACAAGCTTTAAAATATATTTTGTTAAACTACGAGTTATACCGCCGAATTACAGATGGGTTACTTTTAAAATGCTTAGAACCTGATCAGTCTAAACTAGCGATGGGTGAACTGCATGAAGGTATACGTGGGACACATCAGCCGACTCATAAAATGCGCTGGTTAATAAAAAGAGCGGGTATTTTGGCCTACTTAGTTAGTAGATTGTTTTAGATACTATAAGAGGTGTGAAGCATGTCAAAAATTCGGGAATATACAGTTAGCACCCACGACTATGTTAAATCCTAAAATTAAGACGTGGTCGTTTAGGGGATGGAGATTAGATTTTATTGGTGAAATACATCCTTCTTCTTTTAAAAAGCACCGCCTCGTCCTAGTGGCTACTGGTTATTTTACCAAGTGGACTGGAGCGGTTCCCTTGAAAATTATGACTCATGTAGATTTGATTAGTATTGTCTTAGAGCATATTATTCATAGATTCGGTATTTATAGACTTGGTACGTGTTTATTGAAAAGTTATGTTTGTCTTTATATTATGCATGTACCAAGTTTTGGTCTTATCTGGTTTCTAGTACATGTGGGGTAGCTTGTCAGGCCGACGTAATTACATATATGTTGCAATGACTAATTCTTAGTGGTAGGATTGGAAAGTGGAATTATATGCTAATAGAATACAATTTAGTTTGTGAATCGCTGCGTACTATCAGGGGTCAAGTTATCGTCGATTTTATTGTTGATCGTAGAGTGAAGGATGATGAAGATATTAGTTATGTTAGTGTTTGTCATGATGGCTTTATTTTGATGGAACGTTTTTTAGAGATGGACAAGGCATAGGTAATATTTTAATTTCTCCTATCAATATTGTCTATGAAACATCAGTCCATTTAGAATATGGCTGTACAAATAATCAAGTTGAATATGAGGATTTGTTGTTTGGATTAAAAAAAAATAGTATACATGGTGTGAAGGATATAAATGCTTTTGGGGATTCTCGTACGGCAATAAATTAAAGGTGAATTTGAGTGTCTTGATGGTTTACTAAATAGTTTCTTGACCGATGTCTAGATATAATTAAAACTCTAAATACATTCACTATTAATCATATATCTAGAAAAGAAAATTGTAGAGCTAATTGTTTACCTAGCAGGCTTCCGTTTACAACATTACCAAGGGAAAAAATCATACTAGATTAACCAATAATAGGATTTGTTCATACTAAGACCGATCTGATCACTACTAGTTCGATGTAAGGACTAGTTGCTCCTAGTTCAGCTCAACAATTAGTAGTACATGCAAGGCATGATTCGGTACATGACTTGAAAATACCGAATTGGTGAGCAGTTTAGAACTAAGCAATTGGAAAGTTCCTTTAGTTAATTCAACATTCAGCGACAAGCTTTAAAACATACTTTGTTAAATGACGCGTTATACCATCGAACTATAGATGGGTTACTTTTAAAATGCTTAGATCCAGATCAATCTAAAATAGCAATGATTGAAGTGCACGAAGGTATATGTGGGACACATCAGTCGGCTCATAAAATGTGATGGTTAATAAAAAGAGCTGTTTTTTTGGCCTACTTTGTTAGAAGATTGTTTTAGGTACTATAAGGGGTGTGAAGCGTGTCAAAATTCAGGAATATACAGTTAGCCTCCGCGGATATGTTGAATCCTAAAATTAAGCTGTGGTCGGGGACGGGGATTAGATTTTACTGGTGAAATACATCCTTCTTTTTCTAAAAAGCATCGCTTCGTCCTAGTGGCTACGGATTATTTTACCAAGTGGACTGGAGCGGTTCCCTTAAAAAATATTCTGATCCTGCTACTGTAAAAAAAATATGCGAGGCGTTCTCAATTAGGGCAAATTTTTGAATTAGATCGAGCTACTTTGAAATCAGACGTGACTCATATAGAGTTGACTAGTTTTGTCTTAGAGCATATTATTCATAGATTCGGTATTCCTCAAACTCTAATTACTAATCTAGGTTCTTCTTCTATGTCCAATCATTTTCGTGAGTTTTCGGAATATTTTAGAATTAAGTTGTTGAATTCGTCGTCTTATTGTGCTCAAGCTAATGGGTAGGCCGAATCTAGCAATAAGACTCCAATTATGCATATAAAGAAGAAATTTGAGGAGCATCCGAAAAGATGGCATGAAGTACTTTTGGAGGCTTTATGGGCTCATTCGATATCTAAGCATGGAGCGACTCAAGTGACACCATATGAGCTAGTATATGGATTGGAGGAAGTGTTGCCTGCGGAGATTAATTTACAAGCTCTTAGAGAGGTCTGACAAAATGATTTATCGGCTATAGATTGTAATAATTTGATGATGGATAGAATAGACAATGTTCCAGAAGAAAGATTAAGAGCCTTGTGAGAGATTGAAAAAGAAAAATTAAGATTAGCTAAGGATTATAATGAAAAGGTAAAGGAAAAACCATTTCAAATAGGATACTTAGTATGGAAAACAATTTTACCTATTGAAACTAGAGATACAAAATTCGGAAAATGGTCAACAAGTTAGGAAGGGCCATATACTGTTGTACAGATTGTTCATGAAAATTTATATTTTGTACAATCTTTATAGGGGGTGAATTTGTCAAAAGATCTCAATGGAAAATACTTGAAAATGTATTATCCCAGCATGTGGCAGCAGGCTTAATGATGCCATGGACGATATATTATTTAGAGTATCGCCCTAAGAAAACTTTGGCCGAGATGTTCTTAAAATATCATCTTAAGAAAATTTGGCTGAAGTGTTTTTTGTACATCGCCCTAAGCTATATATGTGGCCGATGAATTGATCACTCAACATCGTCCTAAGGTAATGGTACGGTGTTTTTTATAAATATTATTGTACCAAAAACGGGGGGCATTCGCTGACGAAACGTGAAGACAAAGATCTGCTTGTTGCTTGCTCTCGTCGATCTAGCCTGGAGAGGCGGGTTCCGGAAGTCTCCATCAGCGAACTCCCATGGGTGCATTATGCCTGGAGATTGCTAGATCGGAAGGTATTCAGTCGTTGGCACCTTGTTTTTTCTAGCCATTTGGTTTTAGCGGGAGCGTTGCGAAGCTCTGCTGTTTGTTTCCACCAAGTGCCATTCAATGGGCCATGGTGAAGTCAGAAGCGAAACATGTGAGGAAAGCGGAAATATGACGGCAGCAATGGTGATTTGAGTCTTTGTGGCGACGGGGAACTGGCTGCGTGATCTGTGACATACAACAGCGACTGTTTATGGGGGGAGACAACACATGAGGAGTTCTAAGTCTTATCTTGCAGGGTGAAAAACCAAGGTCTGCCCTTAACTGGTTGTGCCTGGCAATGGCCTTGTTGAAGGCATTGTTTTGCGAAAGAGGACTTTCTACAGGGTGAAAACCTAAGATCTTTGATCGGGCAACGACAGCGCTTGTGCACTGTTTCCTTCTTGAATGCGTTGTTATTGGAGTGGTGGACTACTGGTGTTGTTTTGGTGGTGTCAGTGTCGTTGCTTTGAGTAATAGCTCTTTGTAGCGGGACTTTTCTTCTTTTTTGTAATGTTTTTTTCTTGTTTCTAGGCTGTGTGCATCCGTAAGGCCGCTAGGACATGCGTTGTTGCAGAGGCTGAGTGTAATTGGTATCTCAGTGATATTAATATATACTATTTTCCAAAAAAAAAGCTAAAAATTTGGCTAATAGAAATATATGGGCCAGATTAATAGTCTATCAAGCTAATCAGTTAATTGACAAAATGTTTGAGTACTGCATCTGGATAAAGTGCTACTGCCAAGTTTCAGACGTCAAGTTGAAATTTTGTGATGCATCCAACTATTTTGCTAGTACCAGGGACATGTCTCGCTGGTTTCGGATATCAAGCTGAGTATTATTTGCAGAGGCAAAGCAGTCACGCAAGGAAAAGTGTAGCAGGAAATCACATAACCGATCACCTGTTTGATAGTAATTATCTATTGTCATTAGCGTCGGGCCAGAGTATTTCATTGTTTCTAAGAATATTTTACACGTAACCATATTTGCATTTGTTACATGCTAAAGAATAGATTAGGCAGGTCACATGTGGTAACCGAATCGAGGGAAGTGAAGTCCTACTCGGTTTTAGTTTTGTAGTTCCGTACAAAGTCCCGCGGCCTAATATATAGGTCCTGGCCTATTGGAGAAACAATCGCTATTCAACAAAAATAATCTACTTTTTCCCGTATGATTTTCTTTATTGTTCTTCTCTGCCAACCCCTAGAAGCCCTATGATTGTCTCACCTCCACGAAAGCGAGGATCCTGTTCATCGTCGCGAAAGTACGACTGGTTATCCTCGTGTTGACGGCAATTTCACGTGCCAACATGAACGTGCATATGGAGACAGTGGTTTATTCACCATACGCACACCGTCGTGCTGCTAGACTTTCCGTCTGGATCAATATTCATATGTTCCTTAGCTAGACCCATGTCCGGACGTCCCTACACCGGATGTGTGTAATACCGTGGAGGAACTGCTAGTTGTGGTACTCGTCGCTTGGAGCTTGGAGCTTGTACGCTTACACGACCTTGAGGTCGGCTACACCGACGACTACATCATCCAAGTTTTTCATGAAACGTCAAGCACTTTCAGCTTTTAAAGATATGAACACTGAGTCCCTTTGTTACCTTACATCTGCATAGACTAGATCTTGGCTATGTCGTTCGCGTTGCTAGGAATTTTTTTATTTTTGCTACGGAACTCTTCAAATTCGGCATAAATTCATCACCTCAAATATAAATTCGGCATACATTCGGCGAATGGTTCGACCAAAGCTAGAAAATAGTATAAAAAGTCACATGGTTAGAAATGAATTTAACAAGTTTTGAAACACAAATTAGAGCACATCAAACTAGGTCTTTGCGCCTCCATAGGTGCTCCACCATACTCTGCTGCAATTGTTGATGTGTATTTCGGTCTCAGATCTCCTGATGCATAGTGAGGAAGGCACCCATGATGTCGACACCTCGTGATCAACAACTACAAAAGGACCTTGTCTGAAATATTGTTCAGTGTCAATCACCGTCTCTTCCCGCTCACTCTTAATGATCATGTTGTGCAAGATCACACAAGCATTCATCACCTCCCACATCTGATCTTTTGACCAGGAGCAGGGTACCAGACAACATCAAATCAGGCTTGGAGCACACCAAACGCCCGCTCGACATCCTTGCTCCTTTAAAAACACCATCTTGGATAGATGCCATCTGCCATGTATTATTCCTTGTTATAGTGTTGCCCATTGCATAGTCCACCGGGGAGCATGACCTTAAACAAGATTGGCAAAGACATTAGAGCACTAGAGGACATTGATGTTGTTATGATGACATCCATACTATTCCACTATCTCTCCTACTCCTATTGAAGCTAAAGAAGTTGTTGCGAAAAACAAGTCTAATGTGATAAGGATTGGAGCCATTACAAGAGGTAGTGCCAAGCTACTTGAACAACATGTGAACTCACTCTTAACTGAACCTAATGTATTACTTAATAAGAACTTTATACAGCCTAAAGCTATGCATCTATATATGATTAGGTTCATTGATAACCACAAGCATTCCACGAGGAATAGGAGAGATGCAGCAAGAGGAGACATAAGCATGGATCACCAATGCATGCGTGATGGCCACAAGAGCACATATCAGTTGTAGCGACTTTAAAAATAAGAGTGTCGAACCCACATAGAGCTATTTGATTGAGGTCTTTATGCCCCTTGTCACTATCTACCAAAGTATACTTGTAAACTTCCTTTGATTTCAAGTAAAGGATGTTTGAAAGGTTTTGTAAAAGTGTGCAAGAAAGTAATAAAATCAAGAAAAGTAAACAATAGTGAAATCATTGGGAAACGGTGTTGGAACTCAATAAGGCTAAAGCGTTCTCGGGGATGTAGGATACACCACTAGTATAAGGTAATTATTTGTGATTAGGATAATCTATTTATTATGTCATGACATATGTGGAGAGAGCTCAATAATAAGATGTTCACCGCAAGACTCGTGATCAGTCGATTCTTGAATTAGGTATTGAGGTCATCTCTAAATAACCACTGCGATGCCTGTCACGTCCCAAGACCGGCCCCGGTAGAATGACAACCGCCACGCGTATATAGACCTGGAGGCCTATATACCCGTAAGGCCAAAAATACAGGCAAAAACCAGTACAGTGAATCTCGAGAAGCTCATATGGATTTTATTACATGTTTATTTACATTTACAAAGGAATACAACTATATTCTCTATTTTGCTTCCCGCCCACCGGTCTAGCCTAATCTTCTAATGACGACATCTTCCGCAGCGCTAACTCTGATAAAGACATTGGTAACAAGGGGTGAGTACAACAGGTACTCCGCAAGCAGGTCACACTAACAGTCATATAAATTGTAAAATAGACTTTGCTTTTCAAAAACAGGTGAATAAAGTAATTAGACAATTTAAAAATGCATGGTGCCATACATGAAAGTAATCATTCACAAACCCGGAAGTCACAGGGGTTAATATTAACGCTTTTATACTCTACAGAGGGGTACTCCGATATCGACAACCTCAACTAGAACCACACAGGCCTCTAGAAGAGCAGAGCTCTTTGACCCACTAAAACCCGAACACCTGAATTTACTTATATAGATGGCTCCTGCGGATCCATCACCGACACGTTCCGTTTCAGGGTCATCCCAGCGGAGAACTCAACCAGTCCCATACCTGGACTGTGACCGATACAATATAATTACCTTTGTAGCACCACGTTTAACTTTAGGAAACAATTGTTATAAATTATCACTTTCCAAATTCATATTCGTGCTAAATACCCGGCTTGTATTGGTGGCTCCGACGGATCCATCACTGTATACCGATATCTGCGTATTAGCACACGAATATTTCAAGGAAATATCCACAACTCTCATATCAAATGGTATATCATAATTTTAACAAAAAAATCTACTTTACGAAATATATGAAAGAGATATGAAAAGCTTTCCTTGAAAAAGAAATCCATACGATATAACCCAATAGATAAACTGGCTATCAAATATATCCCAACAGTATAAGCACCCATCTCTGGATCGGCTCTGGTCTCCATTTTAGAAGCACCGCTCTCTATGTATTTCCTCCCATGCATGACATATAAATTTCCATCGCACGTCCAAGTGGCTAGCGCGACGTCTATTATTCTCTCCTTGCCTCGCTCTTCAGCAGATGGAAGTTGCTCTTTATCCTTTCTAGCTAGCACTGGCTTGCTCTCGATGCTGAGAAAAAGAGCTGCTCCGATGCTGCTATTTATAGCTAGTGGTAATCGGTTCAATGGAGCTAAAATATCTGGCCGCTTGTGCTCAGAAAAAACGTCTAGGTGTTTCCCTATGGTGTGAGTCAAAGGTCATTCCAGTACATGTGTTGTTCAATCATAGGCTTAGTGCCATGCACAGGTACACGCATGCAGACTGCCGACTAAATCTGGCGAGCACATCTCAAGTCACTCTAGTAATAGGGCACGTTGCATTCTCTTAGCCAAAATATCTCATATCACTAGAAGTAGTACCGGACATGCATGGTTCGATGCATCTATGAGTCAATGACATCTTCTAAAAATACTTGTATTCTTCTTCTCTCACCTCAGATAGCACACACAAATAATAGTACTAGGCTACTAGCTAGTTAGTGATTCAATATACAAAGCCAGTTCACATGCACAAGGTAGGTTCTTACTTTATTTTTATGAACTCCTCTAATTCTCATTGCACGCAGAAATTTACTTCCAGCCTAAGCATTGAACTTAGCCAAAATCAGATTTTTTAAAAGCTAATTATTTTTTTGACTTAAATTAAATAATAACCTAAAATTAGGGTTATTACACTGCCTGAGAGCAATAACTCGTACAAGACACCACAATTAAGGGTTTACCCAAGGATAACGTAATAAGCTTAGTGAGTCCCTCGTAATTCCCCATTTTGACTACGAAGGTTATAAGCCAATTCCTACTATCACCGATTTGCACTGGACATACTCCCATACACGTCCAAAAGGGTATCTCTCTCTCTTTACTCTCGGAGGAAAATTATATGTGGCTGACTTCACATACCATCTAAAGAGAGAGATCTAACACAATACCATAGATCAATGGATCATGGAAAAAGTTATAGATCATCTTTATTTCATTTTATAATAAAGATAGGGTTTCTCCATCTCTCTAAGAACGAAGGGAACTACTCACACATGGAGGCAATCAACAACATTATCATATTCATATGGATGGGTAAAAAGTATAAAGATAGATCTAATGCAAACCACAATTGTATTTGGAATTACAATAAGATCTAATGTATGAAGAGGGGAAAAGTAATGGTAATGTAGATGCAGTGGTTGATGATGAAGAGGATGATGTGATCTCCTCCAATGATCCGTGAAGTAGCAAGGATTCACCCTTCTCCTAGTTCCTCCTCCAGATCACTCTCTAGTGTGGTGTTTTGAGGCTGAAAGTTTTTGTGAATGTCGGATCTCTATGTTGTCTTCGCGAGGTGAGAATATTTGATGATGCGGACGCGCTGACAGGTGGTACGAGCAAGCTCAGCCCGTACCGATGGTCATTAAACCCTCTGTAGCCTTTCCTAGCATACTCTCTTCTCCCATGTGCATGAAAAATTATTTAAATGACATTTATTACTTAGAAATATCATATTATTACATAACATGACAGTTCCAATTGATATATGCACAAAAGACTTAATAATTTGGGATCGTATTGAAACAAAGGTAAAATATGCACGTGAGCACCGTAAAATACCAAATTACTAAATCTACTTATGCAAACACATAAGGTAAATATGCTTCAAAAACAGACTGATCAGTGCGCAAGGGAGGAGAGGGAGGGAGGCGCGCTACAATAGGAGGATATCCAATCCTAAAGATATGTCCAGGTGGCGCACAAGAAAGCACATGACACATGTACATGAGTCCAATGCATGCAACCACAAGTGGGTCTGTGTACCCATTCGGCCGAACCCATGTTCGGGTCGGTTTATATCTAGTCTAAGTCGAACCGAGTCATGTCCACAGTTAGCTGCTCGCCCCTACTATATAAGTTACTTGGGTCACCATAGTAGAGGAGTAGACTATGTTTAAGATAAACCCTAGTTCCATACAGATTTGTTATAAGCAATCATTTGAATTACTCAGCACCAATTCATATCAATCTCGTGTATTGCTACTATAATCAATTGTGATTAGTTATTTGATAGCTGTGAGATTTAATATATTTTCTATGGTTTTTATTGATGGTTTTCTTCTAGATTTGATTGTTTTCTAGCTTTATCTAACGCTAATACTTTGGTAGAAAATAAAACTTGGTTTTTAATGTGTGTTTCAGGTTCTGAACATCAACATAAGGTTTTAACAAGAGAAACACAATATTCAGGCGAAAACAAGCAAGTCTCTTTTTGGAAGCAATCAAGGGAGACAGACATAAGCTTTAACGAGCAACTATACAGCGGGAATATTTTTCTGGACGTATAGTTCTCGCCGCCTCCGACTTGTCAAAAGGGACAACTTTTGTGCAGAGGCCAGACGTGAAATCATAACATAACAGCCGCCATCCCATCCAGAAAGAAGAAAACAGAGATCTGGAGAAGAAGGGGAAGGAATTGTACATCTCGCTCCACGATCTTCGACCTCCTAGCCATCACACCCTCATAGCCATTACTTGTACTTGAGAGAGAGAGAGGGAGAGATATCTTCACCTTGCAAGATTAGGGTTTGAGATTTTTTCTTCCTATCTTGAATTGTGTTGGATTACCTTTTTATTCTTATTGTGGATCTTCACGGTAATATCGAGAAGAACTCCCTTTATTTAATTATATCGATGATGCTTTCTTCTATCATGTGTGAGTAACTTACTTGGGCATGGGAGATGTAAGGGATTGGTGAGATGTGATGTGCCTCCATATATTTTTCATTAGTTTGTGATTGATTTTAATCATTATACTATGTGTGCTTGACTATCTGTGGGATGCCTAATGATTGTTGTCCAATTAAGGGCCCAGACAACATGATGCTTTGTTCTACATAGATAGGATATTGTTCGCTAGTAGACCGGCGACCCCCCGAGTGACACGGGGATATCAATGGGAAACTAGTTTGACTCGAGGATAACGAGGAACCACTATGCTTATTGCATTAGTCTGATCTAAGGAGCTTAATTGCTAAGCAACCTGAAGGATCTTAATCGTCTAGTGATAGACCATGGTTTTGGTAACATGCTAGTATATTGAAGTTGGGATGGAATCTACCAAGAGGAGTTCCGGCTAATTATGGGTTGCTCGCCTACACATATATTTATAAGATTATAATTGTTACACTTATCATTCGTCTACCTGGCACAGTCACTGTCACCATGAACTGTATCTCCCTGCGCCTTCTTTGTCATGTGCAAAAAACCACAAACAATCAAATCGTTCTTTACTTTTATGCTTTTTATTCCTGAAGTTCACATTTTAGTTTTATTTAAATATATCCAGTTTAATCCAAATTTCATTCTTATTTCCACACTTGCAGTCAATTTACTCGAAGACCTGTGACAACTTTGAGTGTGATAGAGACGTCACTCATAAACAGTTACCTTTGGGCTCCCTGTCGGATCGATATCTATACTTTGAAACTAGCTACAAACGATCTGTGCACCTGTAGACATCAAGCTATTTTCTGGCGCTGTTGCCGAGGAGCTAAGCGCTAAGTGTTTGTCTCCTGACATTTCTGGTGTTACTACTACAAAATGGTCTCCCTAGGAGACAAAGGGTCTACACGCTCTGGTAGGTCCTATTTACCAGATTATTTTGAGCACGTGCCTATTCAAAGGCGCGAGGAAATTATTGAAAACTTTTAAGATCAGACAAGGTTGATGTTGAAAACCTAAGTGATTTTATGGAAATCATGTCCATTTATAGGACAACTCCCAAGAAACCTGAGAAAACTCTCAGAGAATAGAGTGCTCCAAACTTTGCTTTACTTAAACAACCAATATAATTTCCTAACCCTGGAGTTAGAGAATATCGGTTTGATGGTGGAATTATTAAAATTTTGCAGGAAAAAGCTTTCAGTGGAAGGGAAGATGAAGACCCAGGAAGACATATTAGAGAGTTTGACAATGTGATGACAACACTTGGACCAAAAGGTTTGCCAAGAGACTTCTCTCATCTAAATATTTTCCGTTTGTCTCTTAAAGGTAAGGCTCTAGACTGGTTATATTCTCTCCTCGTCATTACAATAAACATTGGGAAAAATGTATTGTCAAATTCATAAACAGGTTTAATCCTTTTAAAAAGGTAACTGAAACTAGAAAGAATATAGGAAACTTTAGTCAGAACGTGGGAGAAAACTACCCACAAGCATGGGATAGATTCTTTGGAATGATCAATAGAATTCCTAATCATGGCTATTATGAATCAACTATTTGCCATTTATTTTACCATGGTCTTAATACTCAAAGCAGAGAATTACTTGACTTATCAGCAGGAGGATTGATAAATACTTTAACTATTAAAGCATGTTTGGAATTGATGTCTACTAGGGCTAAGAATGATTCTTTATATAATCCTGATTTTGACACTAAGCTAGAAAAAGGGAGGCTTCGTATAACTCCTGCTCTTATGCCTGAAGTATGGAAAGAAATGAAATAAAAAGGTATACCTTCTAAACTTGTTAAGGAGAACAAAGTAGACTTGTTACAAGTTTTTACTGAAGATGATGAAACTAGAAAAGTTTTTCAAGAATTAAAACATCGACAAGCAAAATCTCATAATAACCTGCATAAGCATTTTCAAAAACATAAAAATATTTTGGCGGAACTCATGGAAAATTATGATGAGATTGGCCAAGAAATAAAATTATTTCACAAGTATGTTAGTATGATTGAAACCCAATGTGAACAAATAGCATCTGGTTATCAAATTTTTCTTCAAGATGATATAGATATTCATGTTTCTACTAATGTTGTTACAAGAAGAGGTGCAATTGTTACATGACCATTAGGACCACCAGAATATGAAGCTAAAAAATATCAAAAGGAAAAAAGCCTTTCTCAAAGCAAGCCAAGAAGATGATACACTGGTGGACCCTCAAGATGAAATTGCTCAAGAAACACAATATCAAACCAAGGAGGACCAAAATGATGCATAGGATGACCGTTATGACTTTGATGCAGAGATGGATGATCCAAGAGAAGAAAAATAGACAAGCAATGAAGATGAAGTTGTTGTAGTAGAAAAGAAGAAAATCGATAAGCAGCAACAAAAGAGCCTGATCCCCCACAAGAGGTAAAAGACAAGAATAAGAAAGGTGAGAAAAAGCTCCCTTATCCAGATCGAAAAAAGAAAGCACCGGATCAGGTAATCTATGATTCTTTCAACAAGGAACTTGGTGATCTTCGTCTAGAAATTCCATTTGCGGATGCAATAAAAGTTCCTACCTATTCTAAATTCATCCGTGATATTCTTAGTAGAAAGAAAGAAATAACTGAAACAGTTGCCATGGTGACTAGTTATCCTGCTAACGAGAAGCTACTTTCTAAATCGGGAGATCCCATAATACCAACTATTTCATGCTGAATTGGCAAAACAGATATTCACAATGCCTTGTGTGATTTAGGTGCAGGAGTTAGTGTATTTCCATATTCCCTCTATAAAAATTTAGGATTAGGGGATTATTCCCCTACTACTATCACTTTATGGATGGCTGACAAATCCATTAAACAACCCATTGGTATGATTGAGGATGTTCTACTTAGAATAGATGAGCATGTTATTCCCACTGATTTTATTATTCTTGAAATGCCAGAGGATGAAAAATTATCCATAATACTTGGAAGACATTTCCTTAGTACCGCAGGAGAATCGGTTGATTGTGCTGAGGGAAAAATAATCTTCAATGTTTATGATGCTGAAATCATCCGGTATTTTCCAAAGAAGCTAGAAGCAGGAGAAAGATATATTCCACCGGCAAAACGAGTTCATGAGGTAAGTGCCTTTGATAAGGGGCAACCCAAGGCAAGAATTCGAGAACAAAGAAGGGGTTGAGTTATTCAACCATTCTTAATAAAATGCTTAATGGGATTCAACCCATCACATTAATAAAATAAACTAAAGAATAAACTGTTCATCGCATTCCTACAACTTTTTCACTGACATTCTTGTGGAAGCGCGCCCGTGAAGATGCAGCTGTCAAAAAGTTATAGAAATATCGATTGAACAAGCGTAGAATAAGTATAAAAATAAAAGTTTGAGTTTTATCTACAAAAACTAGCTTAATCATTTTGTCCATATTAAAAAGTGAATCTCCAGCTGAGGAGAAGAACTTAGGTAGTACTAAAAATCCTGCTCTATACATGCTGTTATTGGTCGAAAATTTTTACTATCATTTTTTGTCAAAAACAAGGTGTTTCACTAAGTTTCAGGATAAGAAAGAATTCTCGAAGAAATAGAACATATTTGATGACTACTGAAGGTTTAACTAGTCACCATGGCAACTATATAAAAATTCTGGCAGTATAGTTTGGCCGTATAGATATCTTTGCCATCAACAAATTTTCTTTCGTAGGTATAGAATATTTAACGACCAACTATATGGCAGGATAAAAATTATTGTCATATAGTTCCAGCCGTATAGATATCGATGCCTTCGTCGAATTTCTTTTCCAAGGTACTGATGGTTTGATGACCAACTATACAACGGGAATAAAACTTCCGGCCGTATAGTTATCGATGCCTGTCTAAGAAAATTTATCTCGAGGACACAGAAGTTTTGACGACCAACTATACGGTGGGGCTATTATGATCCGGCCGTATAGTTGCGCCCGTATAGCTTGTTCTGGCATAAAGAAACCCTATTTGTCGATGCCGCCGCAACTATACGGCAGGAACAATATATCCCGCCCGTATAGTTCGGCGCGACCATTTAATCGCACCGGGGCGGCTAGGGTTCTTCCTCCTCCTCACTTTTTCTCTCATATTCTCTCTCAAAACCTCTCAAAACCAACCTAGAATTGTTGATTCTTCATGGATTTCGTTCGTTTGAGTTAGGGAATCAACAGATCAGTATGTTTCTCTCCGTATCCATGCTTTATTTTAAGATTTCCATGGTTGAAACTCTCACATTAATCTAGTGGATGAACTCAAGCTTATTTTGTTTTTTCCTTTTGATTTCTCACATTAGGATTAAATTTCTCCACGTAGAATCATTCGTATATCATGTAGAAACTATATGCCTAAGGTTACATGGTGAAATTTTTCAATGCATCAAGATGAACAAAGTTGGTAGCATTTTTTGCAAGAGCAAGCACCAACGTGGCGAGAGTTCGGGGCACCGGGCTAAGGTCAACACCAAGTTGGCCATGGTTTCATCAAGGAGGGTGATGCCCACACGTTGGGCCGATGATAGTTTTCTCACCGCGGCAAGGTTGAGGGTGGACTTCGACCTTAGGTGTGCAAATTCAAGGCTAGCAATACTTGCCTACGCAAGCCACAATACCTACACCGAGCTCACCTATGAGTTCCTTGCCTCTTTCTATAATGACCACAAGGAGAAAGGTAATGCGTGCACGGTAAGCTTCACCATGAACTAGCAGCATTGTGAAATAACTTTCAAACAATTTTGTGATGCTTTTGGGTTCCCTCACGATGGGGAGTCAACTGTTACAAATTTATATAGCGTCTCAAGTGGAGAAACTTGGGAGGTTATTTCTATTAACGGTAGCAGGGACATATACCAGAAGAATATGTCTACCATTTAGAACCAACAATTCGCTACTACGCCTTGTTCCTCGCCAATACACTTCTAGGAAGAGGAGATACTGGTTCCATGGCCAATGCGGACATGTCCATGATCACCAAGGCACTTTCCCCCAAGGCACCGCAATGCCCCAATCCCGCGGCTCTACTCCTCCAACACTTTCGTCACTAGAGCAACAAAAAGAAAGGTGACATTCGCATTGGTGGATTAACCCACCTTGTACATGCATTGAACATTATATTACCTGTGATGCAACCTATTGACGGCTCCAAACTTATGGATGTCAAATATTTAACTGCTTGTGGTTTTCTCGGTGTTTACCGAGCTAACAAGAGGCTCCGAGCATATCAGTTTGGTTATCTTGGTGATGCACAGGTTGAGCAGTTCTGTTGCCCTGTCCACAAGCCTTCATGATTATGGAGAAGGACAACTAGATCCTCACCAAGGATCAAGTGGTGGAGATCATGGCTGAATTCCAGCCTGATCAAGAAGAAGATGAAGAAGGAGAGCAGAAGGATGAGGATGAGCATGAGTATGAGCAGGAGCAGGAATACAATCGTGCTTCGGAGGGACAGCAGCAGGAACAAGGGGGATCCTAGGACCCATGGCCCAATCAGTCGCAGTAGGGGTTCAACTACATCCCCTATCAAGAATTTCAGTAGCTCAACCAGCGCGTTGGGGAGATTGACCACATTCTACAAGGAGCGAATGAAGATGTGAGTGCCATAGTGTAGGGGATCGCAGCAGAAAACAAAAAAATTCCTACGATGTAACCCCAAAACTGCCTAGGATCTATCTATGTAGTAATGCAGTAACGGCCAATGCGTAGAGAATACATACCCTTATAGACCGTACGCGGTTAACATTCCGCGGGGAACGTGGTTGAAGTAGTCATACTCGCAGCCGACCTCAAGGTCGCGAAGCTCCTCACAGGTCACCCCTTGCTCCTTCTTCATCTTCATCGTGCAGCAGCTCCGGCTCATGACATTTAAGCGCCCCAAGTGTTGCGCCTCGTGTCTTCGTACACATCCGGTGCACGATGAGACCTCTGGCTCCCCGATCCCACCGGGAGTGCGGAAGTTGATATCTGGCTAGGAACCCTGCAGCGCCATGGCGTACTACAGGTGTGCCTCGATCGCATAGCCCAGACTTGGGGGCATGGTCACAAGGTATAGAGAGAGGGAGGGAGAAAGTCAACCAAAGGACTTCTCTGATTGTGTCTTCTCCCACCCATGGGCACCCCTTTATATAGGCGGAGGGGGTGTGCCCTCCCCATTAGGTTAGCCATGTGATACTATTAATAAAGGGTAAATATCAGGTATTTTTGTCTTGACCGGATGGGCCAAAAGAACTCCACCCAACAGCCAAACAGAAAATAGTTGATAAAACGAAAAGGGGGAGCTGTAGCCTGGGAGGAGGGCGTCCAGGTGGGCCTTGGCGCGGCCCACCACGCGCCTGCCTCTCTCCCGCGCGGTGGCGACCTAGCAAGCCAGCCTAGGTGGGCCGGTGCCTTCCGCGGCCTAGCAGCTCCCTCCTAGAGGCGGCCTTTAGCGAGCAGCCTAGGTGGGCCGGCGTGTCCCCGGTGGCCTAGCTCACCCAGTGCTCGCGCGGCAGCTGGCGGCTGGCGCCCGAGTGGGCCGGCTCACGCGGCTGTGGCCCAGCTCGGTGTGACCCGACGCCTGGCGGAGCCCAGTTGCACGCCGCCCTATGTGATGGAGGTTATCCGCCGCCCATTGGGCTGGCTATTTGCCTTTTTCCATTTCTTTTTCTGCAGTTTAATTTCTAGGCCTTTTCCCTCTAGGATTCGGCCTAATATAAAATTTTCTTTTATAAATCTTAACTTAAATATTATTTAGAATATATTAATTCACAATTAACATATAATAAATATATATTTAAATTCCCATTTATCCGAAAACACTTTTCGGGTCTTTCCTTTATTCTTTCTCCGAACAACTTCGGATCTCTCTGCGGAACATTTCCAGCTTTCTTTCTTTCTCTACTGTGATTCTGTCTTATGAATGATCGCTCTCATCGTACCCTTAAGTGTATCCTCTCACGGCTCGGGAATGCTCTAGACATGATCTAAATCAATGATCAATAGAGGGACCAGGGATATCCTTGTGACCCCTATGCATTCCTGATGACAATGTCGTTTGAACCGCTAAATGTAGCATCCTCTTCCTTTTGTTTCCTAATACGAATTGTCCGAGATCTGATCATTGGTATCTCATACCTTGTTCAATCTCGTTCACAACAAGTTATGTTTTCTTGTTACCGTGATATTACATCCCCGTGACCTAGTTACATGTTGCAACATTTATGGATGTAATCTCACCAAGCCGGTCGTATGTATCTTTACTCGTCATGTGGGTAAACAAATCCCGGTCTTGCACTCACATGTCATCTACTATTCCTTCGGAATACCCAACGTACACCTTTATAACCACTGCATTACCAAGTGGCGCTTGATGCAGTCTAAGCCGCCTCGGGAAACAGTGAGTAATATGAGCTCACGGTCAATGAGTCTAGGTATAACTGTTGCAACAATGAACTATATGACTTGATCGTGTTGCAATCCTTCGAGGAATGTCCAATCACATGATTCTCCAATGATATGATCCCGTTGTCAGTCGGCATAAATGTCCATGATCTTGAAACCCAGATCATCTTCATGACCAACGAACTAGTATGAATAGAGGCTACTATGAACATGGTTGTTTCATACCACACCTGTACCAATGTTTCTACTTGGCATAGTTCTAGCACAATATGAAACTATTATAAACTAATTGAGATGTGACAATTAAAACCTATTTATTATTTGCCTCTAGGGCATATCTCCTTCAGTCTCCCACTTGCAGTAGAGTACAAATAATCCAGCTTGCATTTTACTCATATAAACCATATTCCATATGCGTTTACAGATCATGCATGCTCATGGGAAACGTCATGTCCATGTTCTGTTTTACTAGATAATTATGTCTTTTGCAAATCGTTAATGTCTTCCTAATTTTGACATTCACACCATTATCTTATAATGGGTCGAAGCATTTGTTTGGCGACAAAGTGAGACTTTGTTTCTAGTGTTTATGATGACGGTCATTTTCACCATTGTCATCTAAACTTCGAAACACACTTTGCTATCCTTTGTGTATATACTATAGTCATGGCAGCAGAACGAGGCCGGATTCCAGGAGCTTACAGTGAATTTAGATCAACCTCGAGGGCTTTCTCATGCGCACTGGGCCCTGGAACACATCATTCTACGTTAAAAGCGAACTAGCCCCGCCATAACATTATACATCACATCAGATGTAGCCTTTATACTTCTATATCTATGTAGATCCTAGTGCATGAAATGCAACTATGCCACTTACATTGCTTCTTGCCATTTATGTACAAACTTAATACTGGTTCAGTGATCAACTTAGGAATCACTTAAAGACACATTCTTACAGTTAAGACTTTGTCCTACCAACCAGAATTTCGGGTCACTTTATATCGAGTATATAACATGGTTATATGGAAGAACCTATGACCGAGGCATAGGAGATGCAACACATCTCTTTCTTTCAACCATAGTTGCAATACTAACTCAATGCTTCATATAGTAAGAACTAATTTCTTACCTTGTTCCATTCTGAGCTTCTTCATAATCTTGCTTAGGACCTTCTGAACATCTTTCAGTATCAAGTCTAGGAAGCATTTGACATTTAGTGTTTATTAAACTCACTAATCTATCTCGATAGATCTCTTTGTTTAATAACTTCAACTTCATCTTTATTTATCTAACTTAAATATTATTAACACCAATCACATCATTCACATATGTCGTCCACATATCCAGAATGATTTCACGCTCCCACTCAAATATGACATTCATATTTGAGATCCAAGGATTTCACTTAGCTCCCACTCAAAATATGCCAGCTACATATTATGAATTAGCCAAGATGATTTGCTCACACTCAAATCTAGGTCCTCTCTATAGTATTGGACATTCCAAAATTCTTTGATCATCATCAAATCGAGAATTCCACTAACGAGATTTCAATGACCATTCATTTCTCGTACTTAGGTCCATCACACTTCTTTTGTAATTCGTAGGTATGTCTTGTTCAAAACATGACAACTGAATCAACAATATAATTCCACGAACTGGTAGAGTATATAGTTGAATCCTACTTTCTTTAGTAAAAGTATTCACTAAAACATTATGATCATTATCATTGGTTTCTCCTCTATTTGCAGAGTTTGGTTTCACGAAACAAATTCCGATGCGCCACTCAACAATTCGGAGGTAAGGTCAAATACCTTGTTTTGATCTTTTATTTTCTTCCACATGTATCTTCATCAAGACACATCAACTTAGGACAACAGCAGGTTTGCCCTTTGTGGATGATGCATTCATAGCTTCCTAAGAATGTTGTACAAAGACTTGTTTATTCGCTACGATTTCGACTTATTGAAATCTCCAGAAACTCAAACTTGCCATAACATTTATGGTGTTGTTTCCACGAATCTTTAGATGTTCCTTTGTATTTCAAATGAGTGTTTGCTTATTTTGATCTCTAACTCTAAACTATAACCCTGATAAGAGATAATATTATACCATATGTATCTAATACAAATGATTATGATGTTTAGACATTTCAACATATTTTGAATTTTTCCAATTATCATAATTTGTGAAACATCTTTCACAAGTCCCTTTTATGCTAAACTTAACTTGAATACTTTAGTCATGTCGATCAAATTGAAGAGACTTGTTAATTCAATATCATCATTTGTTGTGAACTCATTTGAACAATTCAAATCGTTTCAAAACTTCATGTTTCATTAAGTAAATACGATTATTCACTTAAGTCCACAATAAATGATTTCCACTACTTGTTGAAAATACGATACATCACTATGTATAAGATTCAACATTTCTTCGCATATCACCGTTTTACTAGAATGCGGAGTTTGTCATTCTGCCCAAGAGGCATGGTTTTGCAAAGTCTCTAGATTAAGCATTTGGGACCCCGATCTTCATAAAGAACATGCAATAACCAAAATGATTTAAACTATAGTGTCATTTCATTATTAAACTTTGGATATGCCTTTAGCATTCTAATCCTTTTATAAATGTTTTAAACCATATAGTGATGCGAATAACTTATTTGTAATCATAAAATGTGACCATAGCGGTATTGTTCATAAGAATAGTACAAACTGGCTTGTAACTTGTTCATATGAATAATCGTCTTGCCAAAAGCAAGACACACAAACAAGGATTACAAATTATATTAAAGTCCACTACTCCAAATGATAAACTTTTGAGGAAAGAGGTGATGTCGGCCATCAACTGATTTGCTTGCCGTCATCAAGCCATGTTGCCTCAAAGCCATCAATTCTCAAGCAGATCATCCTGTTTTCACAAAGCAGGACAAGTATCAAATACTTTGCAAACTGCAATGAGTTTTGCAAGAACCACATTTATAATTTTTATATCTTACATATACCTTTTCATCCATGATCTCCATTTGCAATCAAGCCCTTCCAAGAGTTCTTAACTCTAATGCAAGATCGCTAAGTGTTTTTCCAAACATTCCGGAGTCAACGAATTATCTCCTAATGGTTATTGTATCAAGAAGAGAAGATCACCCTTTACGAGGTTATCCCTCAGGTGTGGGTATTAATCTATGAAGTTGGACCCTTTTGCTAAGTTTCAAATTAACCAATATATTCCCATGGTCGCAAAGGACCTCAATGGGATAGACTAAGTCTAATAAGATATTTGAAAACAGACATCTATACTAAGTTTATAATAAGAGATCAATTTATAATTGGTTTCCATTAAAATAGTCATCCCCTGGACGATTTTAGTGATCGCATGATCCCTATCCTCTGCACCTCCCCGATTAACACGGCCATCAGTGCATTATCAAAGGTAGACATTCACTAATGCCAATCACATCATCCATGTGACTCATGCTCGATCTTTCGATCTCTTGTGTTCCGAGGCCACGCTTCTATTGCGTGCTAGGCTCGCCAAATCTAACTTGTGTGTATTTACTGTGCAACATGGCTTACACCCACTGTATGCGAACGTAGATATGTCTGACCCCTACTCACCACAGGGCGCCTCATACCGAAGAACTTTCTTGGTGGTGCACACACAAGGGGAACACGGAACATTGGAATTCAATAGGGATTATCTTATTTGCTACCATTGAGTATCTAAATACTAGCACACAATAAGATGTAAAACAGGTATCAACATCATATGTATAATGTGATATGATATGGTCTTTCTTGCGCCTTGATCTCCATCGAGCGCTCCGGCATGATCTCCATCTTGCCCTTGGTTTGACGCCAAGTCCACGACGCCACCACCAGGTCGTCCATCGTAACGATGACTATTACTATACTACTTAGCAATAGAAAAGTAAACTACTTTACCTTTGTAACGACAATACCATATCATAATCACATGCCCCCTGCAAAATAAAGTTAGACGCCTCTACTTTATCTATTGCAAGTTTTACGTGGTTGTTAGGGCTTTCGCAATAGAACCGTTTCTAATCTACGAACTTTCCAACCACAACATGGATCCGATAGTTGTCTCTACTACACCCCTTTCGGGGCCCTCCGTTGTAAATGCTATATAAACTATCGAATGAGAGACAGACACCTGCTAGCCACTTATACGGTACAAGCCGTATATTGAGCGTGGAACCAGTCTCTCGTACGAATATGCGTAAGGTCGCTCCAGGTCGCTTCATCAAACAATACCACGATATAAACAAGTACAAGTTAGAGGGTAACAACTAAGGGATATATGCCCACACAATACTTGTGCGTACTGGCCGTACAACACTCCTACGCATAGATCGGCTCTGATACCACTGTAGGGGATTGCAGCAGAAAACAAAAAAATTCCTACGATGTAACCCCAAAACTGCCTAGGATCTATCTATGTAGTAATGTAGTAACGGTTGATGCGTAGAGAATACATACCCTTGTAGACCGTACGCGGTTAATGTTCTGCGGGGAACGTGGTTGAAGTAGTCGTACTCGCAGCCGACCTCAAGGTTGCGAAGCTCCTCGCAGGTCACCCCTTGCTCCTTCTTCATCTTCATCATGCAGCAGCTCCGGCTCATGACATTTAAGCACCCCCAAGTGTTGTGCCTCGTGTCTTTGTACACATCCGGTGCACGATGAGACCTCCGGCTCCCCGATCCTGCCGGGAATGCAGAAGTTGATATCCGGCTAGGAATCCCTGTAACGCAACAGCGTACTGCAGGTATGCCTCGGTCACACAGCCCAGACTTGGGGTCACAAGGTATAGAGAGAGGGAGGGAGAAAGTCAACTAAAGGACTTCTCTGATTGTGTCTTATCCCACCCATGGGCACCCCTTTATATAGGCGGAGGGGTGTGCCCTCCCCATTAGGTTAGCCATATGGGACTATTAATAAAGGGTAAATATCAGGTAATTTTGTCCTGGCCGGATGGTCCAAAAGAACTCAGCCCAGTAGCCCAACATAAAATAGCTGATAAAAAGAAAAAGGGGAGAAGCTGCCTGGGAGGAGGGCGGCCGGGTGGGCCTTGGCGCGGCCCACCATGCGCCTGCCTCTCTCCCGCGTGGCGGCGGCCTGGCAAGCCAGTCAGGGTGGGCCGGTGCCCCCCCCCCCCCGCGGGCCAGCAGCTCTCGCCTGGAGGCGGCCTCCAGCGAGCAGCCCTGGTGGGCCGGCGTGCCCTCGGCGGCCTAGCTCGCCCAGCGCCCGCGCGACAGCTTGCGGCTGGCGCTCAGGTGGGTCAGCTCGCATGGCCGTGACCCAGCTCGGTGCGACCCGGCGCCTAGCGCAGCCCAGTTGCACGACGCCCTATGAGGTGGCGGTTATCCGCCGCCCATGGGGCTGGCTGTTTGGCTTTTTCCATTTCTTTTTCTACAGTTTTATTTCTAGGCCTTTTCCCTCAGGGATTCGGCCTAATATAAAAGTTGCTTTTATAAATCTTAACTTAAATATTATTTAGAATATATTAATTCACAATTAACATATAATAAATATATATTTAAATTCCCATTTATCCGAAAACATTTTTCGGAGTCTTTCTTTATTATTTCTCCGAACAACTTTGGATCTCTCTACGGAACATTTCCAGCTTTCTTTCTTTCTCTACTGTGATTCCTTCTTACGAATGATCACTCTCATCGTACCCTTAAGTGTATCCTCTCACGGCTCGGGAATGCTCTAGACATGATCTATACCAATGATCAATAGAGGGACTAGGGATATCCATGTGACCCCAATGCATTCCTGATGACAATGTCATTTGAACCGCTAAATGTAGCGTCCTCTTCCTTTTGTTTCTCGATATGACTTGTCTGAGATCTGTTCATTAGTATCCCATACCTTGTTCAATCTCGTTCACAACAAGTTCTGTTTTCTTGTTACCGTGATATTACATCCCCGTGACCTAGTCACATGTTGCAACATTTATGGATGTAATCTCACCAAGCCGGCCGTATGTATCTTTACCCGTCATGTGGGTGAATAAATCCCGGTCTTGCAGTCACATGTCATCTACTGTTCCTTCGGAATACCTAACGTACACCTTTATAACCACTGTATTACCAAGTGGCGCTTGATGCAGTCTAAGCAGCCTCGAGAAAAGTGAGTAATATGAGCTCATGGTCTAAGGAGAAGGAGTCTAGGTATAGTTGTTGCAACAATGAACTATATGACTTGATCGTGTTGCAATCCTTCGAGGAATGTCCAATCACATCATTCTCCAATGATATGATCCCGTTGTCAGTCGGCATAAATGCCCATGATCTTGAAACCCAGATCATCTTCATGACCAACGAACTAGTATGAATAGAGGCTACTAGGGACTTGGTTGTTTCATACCACACCTATACCAATGTTTCTACTTGGCACAGTTCTAGCACAATATGAAACTATTATAAACTAATTGAGATATGACAATAAAAACCTATTTATTATTTACCTCTAGGGGATATCTCCTTCACTTAGCTCACAACTTCAGTCACTTCATGACCCACTTCCTCGACTACTACCAGCAGTAAGCCGCCGAATGACGGCAACAACTGCTTCTGGCAATAGCCTAAGGTTGGGGGAGGTTTGAAAACCTCAAAACCTTGCATTCATATTTTTATTTCTTCTTTTTGATTTATTTTAGTTCTTCAAAATTGCATGTTTATTTTCAGTTTGCATTCCTAAACCAAAAATACAAAAACAAAATTAGTTGTAACTTTTATTGCAAATTTGTTTCTTTGTTTCTCTCGGAGATTTCTCAATTTCAGGTGACTTGGCAATAGGGAAATATAGAGGGGGTTCGACTCAAGTACGAGAACAAAGCAAGCAAGAGGAGGTATCACATTCCTTTCATCACGTTTTCTACAACTATAAATTGATCCTACAATTATTTACTC
Organism: Avena eriantha; assembly: GCA_910589775.1. Classification (NCBI taxonomy): domain Eukaryota; kingdom Viridiplantae; phylum Streptophyta; class Magnoliopsida; order Poales; family Poaceae; genus Avena; species Avena eriantha. The sequence continues at coordinate 152,957,955 of OU342745.1, forward strand.
GCTTGCACTTGAGTCACTCCCCACTTAGCTTGCTATCCTATAAATTATATTCCTTTGCTAGTGTCTACTTTTTAGCTTTGAAATAATGAGCAATAAACTTGGTTAAAAATATTTCTTAAATTTTTACAACAAGAAAAAGTATCCAAAAGATGACTTGAGCTTAATGTAAATAGACTCGATAGTACCCTTGAATGAAATTGTCTGATAAAATGGATGCTTCGAAGTAGTAGAGATTATGCAACTACTTTTACTAAAAATTACAGTAAGATATTTCTTTATGCGTGTCATTACAACATTGTCGTGCTCCATGGGGAACTATTAACTCCGCTGGCTAACAAATGATCTAAATGTGGGAAATCACTTGATTTTGGCTATTGAGTTATGTAAGCATCTGTAGCAGCAATGCTATGACAGGTAAACTTTTAGTCTCCTCGTGGTTTCACGTTCCAAGATAAGTTGTAGTACTCCTCTGACCCATTATTGCTCAACAATTATTTATTGGCATGGTCACGAGTGCGCAACATAGTTCCAATTAACATGTTAAAAATAGTGGCATGATTTCTCTATGAAAGGGCTGAAGTTTTTGAAAAACAAGGAAAGGAAAGAGGTTCTTTGAGAGTCTTGAAATTTTGACGTGGGAATAGATGAGTTGTTCTTAAATTGAATGTTTTTGGTGCCAACTTGAGTACTCTTAATTGATTAAAGAAACAAGAGAAAAAAGTTTTCATCTCTCAACAAAGAGAGACACCAAATGAATTTGTATCAGTTTCCTGGCTAAACTTTTGACACTTGCTCGGGCATATGATTTATTTTCTAGAAAGATATATGTGGTTAGGAAGTGTACTCAGTGTAATCTTGTGAATACTTGTATGATCATGTTTAAGATTGCATGAATTGTGAAGAAAAAAATTTGACACCAATTCGAGCTTGTAAGTTCTTTTATTTCAGTCTCGAATCTCCGCTATTCTTTCTTATTTTCTTGTCACTCGAGGGCGAGCAACATCTAAAGCTTGGGGGAGTTGATAGTTGTGACATTCGACATATTTTTGATGGTTTTTATTGATGGTTTTCTTCCGGATTTGATCATTTTCTAGCTTTACCTAACGCTAATACTTCGGTAGCAAAGAAAACTTGGTTTTTAATGTGTGTTTTAGGTTCTGAACATCAATAGAAGGTTTTAACAAGAGAAACACAATATTCAGGTGAAAACCAGCAAGTATCTTTTTGGAAGCAATCAAGGGAGGCAGACAGAAGCTTTAACGAGGAACTATACGGCGAGAATATTTTTCGGGCGTATAGTTCCCGCCATATAGCTTCCGCCGCCTTTGTCTTGTCAAAAGGGACAACTTTCATGAAGAGGCCAGATGCAAAATCATAACACAGCAACCTCCATCCCATCCAGAAGGGAGAAAAGAGAGATCCGGAGAAGAAGGGGAAGGCATTCTTCATCTCGCTCCACGATCTTCGACCTCCTAGCCATCACACCCTTATAGCCATTACTTGTATTTGAGAGAGAGAGAGAGAGATCTTAACCTTGCAAGATTAGGGTTTGAGATTGTTTCTTCCTATCTTGAATTGTGTAGGATTACCTTTCTATTCTTATTGTGCATCTTCACGGTAATATCGAGAAAAACTCCCTTTATTTAATTATATCGACGATGCTTTCTTCTCTCATGTGTGAGTAAGTTCCTTGGGCATGGGAGATGTAAGGGATTGGTGAGATGTGATGTGCATGCATATATTTTCCATTAGTTTTAGATTGATTTTAATCATGATACTATGTGTGCTTGACTATCCATGGGATGCCTAATGCTTGTTGTCCAATTAAGGGCTCAGACAACATGATGCTTTGTTCTACATAGATAGGATATTGTTCGCTAGCAGACTAGCGACCCCCGAGTGACATGGGGATATCAACTGGAAACTAGTTTGACTCAAGGATAACGAGGAACCACAATGCTTATTGCATTAGTCCTATCCAAGGAGCTTAATTTCTAAGCAACCTGAAGGATCTTAATCGTGTAGTGACTGACCATCGTTTTGGTAACAGGCTAGTAGGATTATTGAAGTTGGGATGAAATCTACCAAGAGGAGTTCCAACTAATTATGGGTTTCTTGCCTAAACATATATTTATCATATTATAATTGTTACACTTATCATTCGTCCACCTGGCATAGTCACTATTACCATGAACTGTATCTCCCCGCGGCTTCTTTGTCATCTGCAGAAAACCACAAACAATCAAATCGTTCTTTACTTTTATGCTTTTTATTCCTAAAGTTTACATTTTAGTTTCATTTAAATACATCCATTTTAATGCAAATTTCATTCTTATTTCCACACTAGCAGTCAATTCACTCGAAGACCTGTGACAACTTTGAGTGTGACAAAGACTTCACTCATAAACACTTATCTTTGGGCTCCCTGTGGGATCGATATCTATACTTCGAAACTAGCTACAAACGATATGTGCACTTGCAGACATCATTATTCCATTGGGAATTATCCAATTGCAAGTTTGTGTGTCATTAGTTGTTCCATTGAGAATTAGTAGATTGCAATACCGCTTCATGTTCAGCAACTATGTGCACAAGTGTGTGGAGTTGCGAATATCCAAAGGGTTGAGAGTTGTTGCATCTGGCAACAAGGATTAGCTAGAGAGTTCATGAGCGTCATATAAGATATCTACCATTAACATCATTGCCATCCACCCTGTTCACTAAAATGATCGGGCCATATCTTATCATCTTGGTATTACATTCCAACATTTCCTCGGTGAGCATCCATAATCCATCCATAAATTAGTTGCCTGTAAAGAAAAAACCATAAAAATTAGGGTTCATAGCTTTGCCATAGCCTAGATTGCATCGGAGTTGAGTCATAGTTGCTGGTATTTTTTTCTTCCATTTTTAGATTTGTTCTAGTCTTTTTCCGAGTCGTAGTTGTCTAGGATTCCAGTCGTAGTTGTTTTATGGTGTTTGATCTGAGTCCTGCCGTGGCACGGTTTGATCACTTTTCCTGCATACCGAGGTACTGAGTCTGAATCGGATCTTGCTGCGCCTGCCACTGCCAGCTGCTACACCGCACTTGAGCTCTATCGTGAGTCTATCGCGAGCTTACAGCGTGCAACCGATCCGTTGCCGTGCATCCGCGATTTCTGTCGTGCATTGCCGAAGCTCTATCGCGACGTGAATTATCGTTTCTGCCGCGTGAAGTCTCTGTCGCGGTACGTGTTCTCTGCTGCTACATGTTTTCCTGCGATGTGTGTTTTACCGTAGTACAAGTTTAGTGTTCTTCATTTTTCCTGCTATTCTTAATCCATGTAGCGTACCTTCTGCATATTTTGAGAACCTTAGCTAGAGCCTTTCTACAACATTGTGTTAGGAGCTTTCCCACGAGACTAGTTGACCTTTTCATTAGGTTTTTCGAGTACTTTGTTTTTGTGGCCAGATATAAAGAGGAGCGAGATAAAACTAGTTATAAAAAAAGAGAAAAGAGAAAAGTGAACCAAAAGGTTCTAGTACAAAAAAAACAAAGTTACAACAATTTGAGAGAAAAAGTTGCTACTCCATAACAAATTTTTGGAGGCCTAGTTACTATCTTTGCACTATTAGATTGAGCAATCTTGTGCTTTTTACTAGTAAGATTTTGCTAGCGTCTCTCTTGTGCATTGCAACACGAGCATATACATGCTTTTGAGCTCTTTTTCAGAGTTGCTTTGCCACATTTTCTTCATTGTGTGTGTTTTCCTTGGGTGTTGTGTGTCATACAATCAGCACTAGGACGATATTCTGGTGGAGTTAGGTATCCATACCAAGCTTGATGCAGCCCGTCCTACGGACACTGATACATCTACACCAACAGATCCCCCAAGTGGACCCATGACTCGTGCCCGAGCCAAAATCCTTAAAGCTAAGGTGAACTCGCTCCTCTCCTCGTGCCAATTTGATACATCCTTAGATGGTGTGCTACTTCATGCAACTACTCTATGCATCATCAAGTACGAAACTCCTACACAGCACCAAGCACCCCAGGATGGAGAACAAGGAGCAGGGCGTGAATCTGAAGCCACTGGAGCTGCTCAGGCCGGAGTCTCCGGTCCGCCAAAGTCTCCGGCCTAAAGACCCCGGAGACTCTGTCCCACCTCTGGCCTGACCCCAGGACCAAGCTCAAGGTCAACCAGATGGCCCCTCGGAAGATGGACCAGAGACTGACCGGAATCTCCGGCCCAGACCAGAGTCTCTGGTCTGCACACCGGAGTCTCCGGGCCGACCGGCGCCAGGCATGTAAAAGGCCTTGGGGCCTTTGGCCCATGTACCCCTTAGTCCGTCTAGAACTTATCTATTATCCCTAAAGTACCCCTGACTTTCTGGCTGACCTATATATAGTCCCCCACCTCTATTGTAAAGCCTAGGCATGATATTTGGAATTAGCAGAAACCCCTTGTGGATCTATCTAGTTCTTGCCTCATGCTCCTTGACTAAGGAGCACCAAAAATCACAAACCTCGTTGGAGTTTGCATCGTGCCTCCATGTTGTACAAGGCCTATGCATCGGAGTCCCTTTGTCTAAACGTCAAGACCTCACCGAGTCTCCCTCCTCGCCGTGTCGGTTTGAGAGAGAGAGAGTCCTCCGCTCGACATTGATCCTAGGGATTGCGCTGGACCGGTCACCGCCGGTGTGAGCTATTGGTGTGTATCGTGGTTTTGCGTGTGTGTGTGTTCATCACGTTCTGTGTGCGTGAATTCGTCGTGATCATCCTCCCCTCCTCTCCCCGTGCTCCATCCTCAATTTGAAAGGGATTCGTCAAAGATCGGGCCACCCTAGGGGTTTACCCCCAACATATTGGTATCAAGAGCTTCGTTGCTCACGAATTCCCCCACAAAATTTTCTTCTATCCACCCAAAATTCGAAAATCCCCAAAAAAACAGCCCAAATTTTCCTTTGGATCAATCTCTTGATTTGGAGTGTTATATGTGGTTTTGATCCGACCAAATCTTGTCTAAGGTGTTGGTCTAGCTTTCTCCTGCGTTTTCCCAGCCCAATTTGGCCAATTTTTCATGGATTTGAGGACCCAAGGCGTGAATTTCCGCTCAAGAACATGAGCAGTTCGTGATCTGACTCCAGAATGGAGTTTTCGGCCTGCAGACCAGAGTCTCCGGCCTACACCAAAGTTTCCGGCCTGTCCACACCGGAGTCTCCGGCCTGGACCAAAGTTTCCGGCCTGAGACCCCGGAGTCTCTGGCCCTGACGCCTGGTTTTCACATTTTTGCCTCTTATCGTGCATTGGCTAATTTCCTCTTGTTTGTTTGTGCCCGTGTGCGTGTCGTCAACTAACAACAAGCTTCCGCATCGACAACTCCCATGCTCATCGACACCACGGCCCATGAACATCATCCCGCACCACTGATGGCAAGTTCATCATCACCAACGAAGGTATAACTTGCATCACCTTGTTAACCCCTATCTTGCTTTGTGTGTACATATCCCACGAGAGTGGCTCATCTTGTGTTTGCTTGAGCATTGTGCATTTGTCCTTGGATAGTGAGAGTGCAGGAGCAATATCATGTGTGACTAGGTAGCATCAAGGGAGAGCAAAAAAAAGATAAAAAAGAAAGAAAAAGATACAAAGCAAAAGAAAAAGAAAAATAGTCTCCCATTGCACAAGAAAGTCACAAATCTTGTAAGCAAGAGAGAAAGAAGAGCGCCCAAGACAAGTGCACAAATTCGTTGCTCATTTTTCTTGTTTGCAAACGAGCCTCGATCTCTCCTTGCATTTGCACGACAACGTGCTTACTCTTTGTTAGGACATTTTGTTTGCTCATTTTCATAGTCGTGTCAATCCCAACAATCTCCATGTGTGTGTATATAGTCATAGGTTCCCGTCAACCTTTTTAGTTGTTGACCTTCGCTTTTGACTTGAGTTTTGTTTGGATTGTACCCACTTTTGACTATCCCTTTTCTTTTGATTGGTTCTTTGGCATTCCACAATCCTAACCTACCACCAACAAGCTTTTGAGAGATAGTTCTTTCTTTAGTGTGAGTTTTCTTTGCGATTCCACTTTGCACGATTATAGCTCTCACTTGTGGTTTCTAGTTTGGTGCAATCCCCAAGGTGAGGTACAAGGCTAACACCACCATATTCCACTTCCATATACAATACTTGTGTGTTTTGCATGATGGATTGGCATGGTGAGTCGAGCCAACCACCTCCTCAAGAAGAAGAACATGGACCATACATGATGCGCGCAAGTCACTTCATCGTCCGATAAGAGTTCCGTGATCGTTGGCAAGCCCTTGATACGCGACAAGATGAACAATTTAGCGAGACGCAAGCCGAGTTCAAGAACATCGACAACCGCTTCGATGGCCTCGAAAGGCAAATGCAAGCAATGCATCACAACTTCGGCCATCAAAAGGAAGCGCTCCAAAGCTCCATCAGCGAAACAAATGACAATCTTCGACGCCTCATCGACAGAATGGAAAGACCGCGTTCATGTGCATCAAGCTCTTTAATTTCTTCGCGCCATCATGCTCCTCTTCAACAAGATCTACATCCAAGTGCTCCAAGACGCAATGACGCCCCCGTGGTTGAAGATGGAAGCTCTTTGAACTATGTACCTTCCCCACGGCACACCGCAACGTCAAGCTATGATGGTGATTTCTCTTCAAGGCCACAATCAAAGCAAGAAGCACACCATCATCACACAAGGGCACTAGTGATCCAACAAGCACAACCACAAGAAGAACCGCGAGTGCAACCGCAAGTCTACCACCATCGACCCCGACACATAATTGGCACAACAAGTGATGACACCAATTTGGAGAATCAGCTCATCATCGACGTGAAGCTCTCCAAGATCCTCCTCCTCGTCATCATCGTCATGAACGTCTACACCAACACCATGGTCATCACGAGGATCCTCCTCCACCAAACCAAAACATGGAGCGTCAAGTGGTACAAGTTGAGCGACGCCCACCACGTCATGAGGCTCAAGACCATGATCTTCACCATGAGGCCCAGGTGCCTAATCATCATCACCAACCGAGGAACGAGCCTCCTCTTCGTCATCAACCGCGTCATGAGGCTCAACATCCTCATGGGGTCCAAGTGCCTCAACATCGTCAACAACCGTGCCAAGAGCAAGAGCAAGCTCCGCAACAACAATATCAAAAGTAATCTCCACAACAAGGTCACGAGAACCATGTTCCACAGCTTCAACACCAAGATCATCAACAAGGTCACCAAGCTCGTCGCAATGACCGCAATGATGAAGAAACTTTCGGCAAGCTCAAGTTCACAATGCCCAAGTTTACCGGATCCAATTACCTTGAAGCATACCTCTCATGGGCACTCAAAGTCGACAAGATCTTTCGCATGCACAATTATAGCAACGAGAAGATGGTCACCATAGCTTTGCTTGAGTTTGATGATTATGCCAACCTTTGGTGGGAACAAGTTCAAGTTGCTCGAGATGCAAGATAAGAACCGCCAATCACAACTTAGCATGACATGAAGGCTCACATGAGATCCCCGTTCGTCCCCGTGCACTACACGCGTGACCTCTTCAACAACCTTCAATCGCTTCGTCAAGGGATAAAGATCGTGGAAGAGTACTTCAAGAAAATGGAACTCAACTTGATTCGCACCAATATTGACGAGCGCATGGAGAAAACTATGGCACACTTCCTTATTGGGTTGAACCACCCAATCAAGCGCATCGTCGAGTTCCAAACATACAACGACATGGTTGAGCTTGTGCACATCGCAACAAAGGCCGAACGTCAAGTGCAAGAGGACATAAAGTACAACAAGCCCAAGACGTATTTCACCTACAGGCAAGCTTCAACCATTACGCCAACAACCTTCAATGGAAGCTCCTCAAGTGCCTCCAAGCCTTCCTTCAAGCCCACACTTCCTCAAGGAAAACTGCCCCCAAGTGGCAAACAAGCAAAGAGTGATACACCTTTCAACAGTGATTGCTACAAGTGTGGAGTCAAAGGACACAAGTTGGCCAAATGTGGAAAAAAGAAGGTATTGTTCATCCATGACAATGGCAACAAAGAGTACTTTAGTGGAGATGAATTTGATGCCCGTGTCAAGGAAGCAATGGCAAGGCAACGAGTGGAAGATGACCAATAACTCCTCATGTCTGAACATGACGCAACTCCATCGCTTGTCGTCACGAGAATATTGACCACTCAAGCACAAGAGCATGAAGACCAACGCTCAAATATCTTCCAAACATGAGCAGGGATCAATGGCAAGTCTATCAAAGTGATCAGCGATGGAGGGAGTTGCCACAACCTTGCTAGCACCGAGTTGTGTGAGAAGCTCAACCTCACCCTCCATCCGCACAAGCACCCCTACCACGTGCAATAGCTAAATGACCAAGGGTCCGTGAAGATCAAGCATACCGTATCGGTCTCCTTTGTCATTCGTCCTTACAAAGACACGGTGGAGTGCGATGTGGTTCCTATGACAGTTTGCCACATGCTTCTTGGTCGACCATGGCAATTTGACAAGGCTACTCTACATGATGCTCGCACCAATGTGTACACCTTCAAATGGCTCAACAAAACATGTGTTTTGCAACCAATGAATCCTAGCCAAATAATTGCGGACAATGTAAAGGCTTTAGCGAGGGCGCAAACCACAATACCTACTTGTGAGAAGAGCGGTGAGAGAGAGAACCACCTCATAGTGAGTGAGAGCCACAAGCCAAACTCGAGTAGAAAAACTAAGAGTGTTCTCCTTGCCACCAAACGTGAGATGAGATATGTTCGAAACAACCCATCCATCTTACACTATGTCCTCCTTTGCAAGGGACTAGCGCAAGGAACTAATGAATTAACCAATGTTCCTCCAACTTTGATGATTGTTTTGCAGGAATTCAAGGATGTGTTCCCAGAAGAGCTACCACATGGACTACCTCCTCTTTGCGGCATCGAACATCACATTAATCTCATCCCCGGCGCACCACTTTCCAACCGCGCTGCTTACCGCATGAACCCGTAGGAGACAAAGGAGATTGAACGTCAAATCAACCAACTCATCTCCAAAGGTTTGATCCAAGTTAGCACTAGCCCAAGTGCCGTACCCGTGAATCTTGTTCCAAAAACGGATGATACGTTACGGTTATGCATGGACTGCCGTCCAATCAATGCTATCACCATGCGTTATTGACATCCCATACCACGCCTCGACGACATGCTTGATGAGTTCTGTGGAGCCACTATTTTTTCAAAAATTGATCTCTGTAGTGGTTACCATCAAATACGCATGGGTGAAGGTGATGAGTGGAAAACCACCTTCAAGACCAAACTTGGTCTCTCTGAATGGTTGGTTATGCCCTTTGGTTTATCTAATGCCCCATCCACCTTCATGCGCCTTATGAATCATATCTTGCGTTCTCTCATTAGAAAAAGTGTTGTTGTCTATTTCGATGATATACTTGTTTATAGCAAGTCAACTGAGGACCATATTAAACATGTCAAGGAAGTCTTGCAAATCCTAAGACATGAATAGCTTTATGCTAATCTTCCCAAGTGCACTTTTGCTAAAGACAAGTTGATTTTTATTGGATTTGTCGTTTCTTCAAAGGGAATTGAAGTTGATGTTTCCAAGGTAAAGGACATACGAGATTGGCCCATCCCAACAAATGTGAGTGAACTCCGAAGTTTTCATGGGTTGCCGGTTTCTATCATCGCTTTGTGAAAGACTTTTCGAAAATTGCTTGTCCCCTCAATGAATTGTCCAAAAAGAATGTCACCTTCGTGTGGGGCAAGGCACAACAAAAAGCTTTTGATGAACTTAAAAAGAGAGGCTCACCGAAGCACCTCTTCTTGCGTTACCGGATTTCACTAAAACTTTTGAGATAGAGTGTGATGCTAGTGGTATTGGCATTGGAGGAGTAATTATGCAAAACGGACGTCCTATAGCCTACCATAGCGAGAAACTTGATGTTGCTCACTGTAATTATCCGATTTATGACATATAGCTTTTTGCCTTAGTTCGTGTCCTTCAAGTTTGGCAACACTACCTATGGCCTAAATAATTTATCATACATTCCAACCATGAGTCGTTGAAATATCTCAAAAGCCAAGCCAACTTGAGTAAGAGACACGCTAAGTGGGTTGAGTTTATGGAGTGTTTTCCGTACATTTTCAAGTATAAGAAGGGCAAAGATAATGTAGTTGCGGACGCTTCGTCTCGCAAGCACACAAACCTTCTTACAAGACTTGAAATCAACGTGTTGGGTCTTGAGGAAATAAAATCTTTGTATGCTTCTGACCCGTTCTTTGAACCAATTTTCGCAAAGTGCTTTGATACATTGCAAATGGATCTATAATTTTTGATGTTCCATTCTTGGTTTTATCCACTTTCTTGTGTTTTGTCCAAACTTTGGAGTACTTTTCATATAATTTTTTGGACTAACCTATTAACAAGAGCAACAGTACCATCTGCCTGTTTTCTGCTGTTTTTTGTTCCAGGAAAGTCAGAAAATGAATATTCTCGGAATTGGACAGGACAAAAGCCAAAGTGCCTATTTTCCGGAAGTCATCAGATGCAAGAATATGAGATGGAGAAGGGTTGGGGGCTGGCCACACCACCTGGTCGCATGGCCAGGCTTGACCCGTGCTAGGGGGTGGTCTAGCTGACCCCAGCACCCCCTCGGCCTTTCCTACCGCCTATAAGATGCCCTCGGGACGAAAAACCTAAGTACCCAATAAAAAATCCATGAAAGAGTCTATAGCCAGCGTCGTCTCCATCCCTAGATCGAGAGGGATCTGAAGCTCTTCCCGGCACCCTGCCGGAGAGGGGAATTTACCCTAGAGGCCTTCTTCATCATCATGCAAGCCTCCGGTGTGATGCGTGAGTAGTTCATATTTGGACTATGGGTCCATGTAGTAGCTAGATGGCTGGTTCTCCTCCTTTGTGCTTTCATGTCTAGATCTTGTGAGCTCCGTTCATGATCAAGATCATCTATTTGTAATTCTACATGTTGTGTTTGCGGGGATCCGATGGATATTGAGATGCTATTTCAGATTGATTATTGATTCTATCATGTCTTTGTTATTTGTGATCTTGCATGCTTTCCATTGTTAGTAGCTATCTTGGCCAAGTAGATGCTAGCAACTCCAATAGTAAGTATTTATGCTCGATAGTGGGTACATGCCTCTGGTAATCTGTGGAAGTGACAGAAATCTCTAAGGTACTAGATGTGTTGTTGCTACTAGGGAGAAACCAACAATCCTTTGTTCATAGAACAATCGTATTGTTTACATTACACGCAATTCGTAAAGCAATAATCTGTTGCTTGCAACTTAATACTGGAGGGGGTTCGGATGATAACCTGATGGTGGATTATTAGTCATAGATGCAGTTGGATGGCGGTCTATGTATAATGTTGTAATGCCCAATCAGGTTCCAAAGGAGTCAAGATGATTAGTATATGCATGTATTACTTTCTCGATGTTTGTCAATTGCCCCGCTGTTATTTGTTCACCCAACGTGTTATCTATCTTAAGGAGAGCCACCTCTAGTGAACTATGGACCCTGGTCCTTTCTTTTATATACAATCTACAAACTGTTTACTGCTTTGTGTTTACTTTCTGCAAACTATTACCTCCTTCCATTCGATACATTTAATCCTTTGTTTTCAGAAAAACCGGTGGGATTGACAACCTCATCGCAAGTTTGGGACAGAGTTCTGTGGTTGTGTTGTGCAGGTCTCCATGTTGCTGCTCGCACCGGTAGTGCGCCCTGCCAATGTTCAGCTAGCTACACCTTTGGGGTGTTTCCTTGCTCCTACTGGATTGATAACCTTGGTTTCGTACTGAGGGAAAACTTGATGTTGTGCTCATCATACATTCCCCTTGGGGTTCACCAACGAGCTCGATATAATTTGGGCCATCAAGCATATTTTCTGGCGCCGTTGCCGAGGAGTCAACGGCATCTTCACAAGGGGAGTCCCTCATAACCAATCTCTTCACTTTGTTATTTTTGTTTTTCTTAGTTTCTTTTTGTTTTGTTTGCTTGATTCTTTATCAAAAACACACAAAAAATAGTTTTACTAGTTTGCTTTCTTATTCAAAAACACAAAAAATGACTACTCTTGAAAACACTAAGTTGTGTGACTTCACTAGCACCAACAACAATGATTTTATGAGCACACCTATTGCTCCACATGTGCCTGAAGATACTTACTTTGAGATAAAACCTGCTTTACTCAATCTTGTTATGAGAAAACAATTTTCTGGTATTGGTAATGAAGATGTTGCTGCCCATCTAAATAACTTCGTTGAACTTTGTGAGATGCAAAAGCATAGGGATGTAGTTGGTGATATTATTAAGCTGAAATTGTTTCCTTTCTCTTTGAGAGGAAAAGCTAAAGAATGGTTGAATTCCTTAACTAAGAATAGTATTGATTCTTGGACTAAATGCAAAGATGCTTTTACTAGAAAATACTATCCTCCTGCTAAGATTATATCTATGAGAAGTGATATAATGAAGTTTAAACAATCTGATAATGAGCATGTTGCTCAAGCTTGGGAAAGAATGAAATCTTTGGTAAAGAATTGTCCCACTCATGGACTGGCTGCTTGGATGATCATCCAAACTTTTTATGCAGGATTGAACTATTCTTCAAGGAACCTATTGGATTCTGCTACTGGAGGTACCTTTATGACCATTACTTTGGGTGCTGCAACAAAACTTCTGGACAATATGATGGTTAATTATTCTGAATGGCATACTGAGAGAGCTCCACAAGGTAGGAAGGTAAATTCTGTTGAGGAAACTTCCTCCTTGAGTGATAAAATTGATATTATTATGTCTATGCTTGTTAATGGGAAAGCCCATATTGATCCAAATAATGTTCCTTTAGCCTCTTTGGTTGCTCAAGAAGAGCAAGTTGATGTGAACTTCATAAGAAATAACAATTTTAGCAACAATGCCTACAGGAACAATTTTGGTAACAACAATTATAAGCCATATCCTCCCAACAATGGTAATGCTTATGGAAATTCTTACAACAATAATAGGAGTGCACCCTCTGAACATGAATTTATGCTTAAAGACTTTATTAGTAAACAAACTGCTTTCAATACAACTATTGAGGAAAAACTCTCTAATGCTGAAAGAAATATAGCATCTTTGGTTGAAGCTCAATCTTCTTTGAATAAAATGGCTGCCAAACCTGAAACTAATGATAATTCCTTTGCAGCTACCAATGCTATACAAGTAAGAATTCATGAAAATGTTAGACTATTAGCTGAATTACATGCTAAGTGGGAAAGAGAAGATGAAATTGCTAGAAACATTAGTGTTTCTACTATTACCACCACTAGTGTTGAGACTAGTAATAGTTCTACTACTTTAGATGATAAATTTGATTTTGATCTTGATGGTTGCAATATCTCTGAAGTTATTAAGTTCCTACAAAAGCTTGCTAAAAGTCCTATTGCTAGTGCTATGAACATGGCATTACTGATGCTCCCATAAAGATTAAAGAAGAAAAGATGAAACATAAAGCTTCTATTCCTATAAAACAAGAAGATGGTTGGGAACCCATCATTAATATGAAAGTGAATGAATTATATTTCAAAGCTTAATGTGATCTTGATAGTAGTGTTTCTATTATGCCTAGAAGGATTTATGATATGCTTGATTTGCCTCCACTTGAAGATTGTTATTTGAATGTCCCACTTGATGATAATGCTAAAAAGAAACTCATGGGGAGTATTAATGATGTTCTTATTATGGTTAACAATGCCTATGTCCCCGTTGGTTTCTATGTTTTGTATGTTGAATGCAATGCTTCTCGTCCTATTACTTTGGGAAGACCTTTTCTTAGAACTGTTGGTGCCATTATTGATATGAAAGAAGGCACCATTAAATATCAACTCCCACTCAAGAAAGGTATATAACACTTCCCCAAGAAGAGAGAGAAGGTTTCTTTTGCTTCTCCTATGAAAACAAAATTTGGTCTTAATGCTTCTTCATTTGAGAACACTTGATTCTTTTTCTTGCTTCTTATGCCTAACTTAAAGGCGTTAAAGAAAAGTACTTATTGGGAAATAACCCAAAAGTTTTAGATGAGTCTTGAAAGTTATTACTTCAGTAATAACCGCTCCTTATCCTTTTTATTTGCTTTTTGTGCCAAGAGTAACCTCTAATGAGAGAGAAGTAATGATTGGGAAAGTTGCTGTCCCGAATCAGATTTCTGTGCTTCACCGTAAATATTCGTGTAAAATCTCTGAACGTCTTTTTGAGGCGTGAATTTTTTTGCTTCTACCCTAGGTTGTTATCTAACTTTCGTTAGTTCAACACTTTTTTATTTGAGCAACAGAAGGTCTTCGAAAAAATTTGTCTTTACCTGCTGGTCTGTTTTGACAGATTTCTGCCATTTTCTGCATTTGCTTCTTGTTGATTCCTTTTTGAGTTCTTTTCGGAATTGAGCTTTTTGAGGGAAGTGATACAGTAGCTAGTGTTATAATGGAAGTTTATTGGTGTTAGAACTGAACCTTAAAGACTTATTATCTTGAGTGACTAATGTTGCTAATAAAGATTGTGTGAAGTTTTGTATGAAGGAGAAATTTCAGGTGTATGGAAGGAATGAGTAATGATATGATGGATGGACTAAAGCTCAAGCTTGGGGATGCCACGCGTGTCACCCCAATAAATATCCAAGAATTACAAGCGTCAGAGCTTGGGTATGCCCAAGGCATCCCCTTCTTCATCAATAAAAATCCCAGGTTTCTTCCAAACGCTTCATTTTTATTGTTTCATGCACAGTTGTGTTGTTCTTGGAGCATCTTCTTTTTCGTTTTCGTTTTGGTTTTTCGTATGCTTTTGTTTACTTAGTTTTCTGAATAAATTGGTTGGACCCCCTCTTTCATACATTGGTTTTCAAATAGTTTGGTTTGGTTTGGAAAAGAGAAGGAAAGTTCATGCTTATGTGGTAAAAAGAGCTTGTTTTTGACTGTGGCCTATGCTTTTTCATGCCATGCTTGATATTGTTTTGGCTTTATGCTTAGTATTCTTTGCTGTAGCATAACTTGTTATAAACAATTGAGATTGCTTAATGTGCCTTGGATGAATCATGCGTTGTTTTAGCATCTTAAAACATAGTATAGTGGTATTCTTCTTTGATGATTTATTTGGGTTGACTTGGCACATGCTCACACCATGTTATGACTATCTCAAGTCACCTAAGCCTTTATGATCCTTTAGTTTTCAACTTGTAGTATCAGTTTATGCTTTGATCAATGATGTTTTGTCGGTCTGCATGATTATGGCCATTATTGCTCTCTTAGTTTGTCGCTCCCAGTCTTTTGCTAGCATCCACAACCAAGTATGAGTTCCACTCATGCATCCAACTCCCTAAACCAAGTTATTCCAAAGAGTACACCATACCTACCTACTAGCTTATGCTATTCCAAGTATATTCATGTTTTTGTTTACCTTCCAAATTAAACTTGTTATGAGAAAACTAGTGATTAAAGATCTCACAAACTTGATGGCACACTTTACTTTCTGCATTTAGTAAACTTGAACCATTGGGTCATTCTTTGTTGTGTATATGCTTGCGCTTTATAATTTGAAATTAGCAGAACCATGTATCATGGGGAACGCTTTTAACATTGCACTTGTACTTTGTACCCCGTTGATATCATGTTCTTTTGCTTATGGATCCTGGCGGTGTGAAATAAAAGTGGAACTTGTAAGATCATGGAATTTGTATGTGTGTTAGAGAAACGCCTGGGCCGCTAGCCTAAGCCATGCCTAATCATGGTGAAAACTTGCAGCATCACCATAATGAGCACTCTATGAAGCATCCTCAATAAAAACCTATGCAAATAGCAAATAAAAAGATCGCTGAGATGCTCATTGTCTGCTTGCATTGTCATTTTGATTATGGGATAGCTCCTGTATCATGTACAAGGGGTACCCCGTTGGCGGTTCTTTATGATACATATGTACTTACAATGACAAGAGCTTACTCGTTACTAAAGTTGAGTAGCATGAGGTTCGGTCTTCGTAAGTACGGGGCATGAGATTTCGGTTTATAACTTGTCAAGCATATCCTCTTAGTTGTGTCACTTTAACCTTAATCACCTTCAAGATGCTTATGATAGGGGCAATGAGAGCTGAAAGCTATAAGTACCATAATTTTTGGAAGCTCTTTATGAGACTTGAATCCCTACTTCCTTCTACGAAGGCCTTTCTTCCACCATTATATTGAGTCTCCACCTTCTACCTTTATGCACCTACTTTGAGAGCATAGTGGCCATTCTTAGTTCTATGTGCATTGTCCCAAGACTAGTTGATTGATACATAACTTGATATGGCTTGTTTTAAACTATTTGTATCTAGTCACTCTTATGAACTTTCAAGGTGTCCTATGCATTTATATTTGCTACTCTATGAGGGACAAGCTGAATACTATTGTGCTATGTTTTCTTTATGTGAAACAAACAAACGTCTTGCAAAGAATTGTTATTCATGAATCTTTTCGTTGTGCCTTTTCATGTTGCATCATAGTTTCTTTGTCTTATTGCTAGAACTTTGTCTTCATGTTATGATTGAAGTACTATGATCCCAGCTTTGAATGTTTTACAAATACTTTGATCAAGTCTTTGATGGTGCATGTCACCTCAAAATTTATTCTTTATTTTTATCACTTACCTACTCAAGGACGACCAAGAGTTAAGCTTGGGGATGTTGATACGTTGCAAATTTATCTATAATTTTAGATGTTCCATTCTTGGTTTTATCCACTTTCTTGTGTTTTGTCCACACTTTGGAGTACTTTTCATATGATTTCTTGCACTAACCTATTAACAAGAGCCATAGTGCCAGCTGCCTGTTTTCTGCTGTTTTTGGTTCCAGGAAAGTCAGAAAATGAATATTCTCGGAATTGGACGCGACAAAATCCAAAGTGCCTATTTTTCCGAAAGTCATCAGATGCCAGAATATGAGACGGAGAAGGGCTGGGGGCGGCCACACCACTTGGCCGTGCGGCCAGGCCAGGCCCACGCCAGGGGGTGGTCTGGCCGACCCCAGCACCCCCTCGACCTCTCCTTCCGCCGATAAGATTCCCTCGGGAAGAAAACCCTAAGTACCTGATAAAAAATTCACGAAAGAGTCTCTAGCCACTGTCGTCTCCATCCCTAGACCGGGAGGGATCTGAAGCTCTTCCCGACACCCTGCCGGAGAGGGGAATTCATCCTGGAGGCCTTCTTCATCATCATGCAAGCCTCCAGTGTGATGCGTGAGTAGTTCATCTTTGGACTACGGGTCCATGTAGTAGCTAGATGGCTGGTTCTCCTCCTTTGTGCTTTCATGTCTAGATCTTGTGAGCTCCGTTCATGATTAAAATCATCTATTTGTAATTCTGCATGTTGTGTTTGCGGGGATCCGATGGATATTGAGATGCTATTTCAGATTGATTATTGATTCTATCATGTCTTTGTTATTTGTGATCTTGCATGCTTTCCGTTGTTAGTAGCTATCTTGGCCAAGTAGATGCTAGCAACTCCAATAGTTAGTATTTATGCTCGATAGTGGGTTCATGCCTCAGGTAATCTGTGGAAGTGACAGAAATCTCTAAGGTACTAGATGTGTTGTTGCTACTAGGGAGAAACCAACAATCCTTTGTTCATAGAACAATCGTATTGTTTACATTACACGCAATTCGTAAAGCAATAATCTGTTGCTTGCAACTTAATACTGGAGGGGGTTCGGATG
This sequence comes from Avena eriantha, assembly GCA_910589775.1. Classification (NCBI taxonomy): domain Eukaryota; kingdom Viridiplantae; phylum Streptophyta; class Magnoliopsida; order Poales; family Poaceae; genus Avena; species Avena eriantha. The sequence continues at coordinate 152,975,710 of OU342745.1, forward strand.
ATAACCTGAAGGTGGATTATTAGTCATAGATGCAGTTGGATGGCAGTCTATGTATAATGTTGTAATGCCCAATCAGGTTCCAAAGGAGTCAAGATGATTAGTATATGCATGTATTTCTTTCTCGATGTTTGTCAATTGCCCCGCTGTAATTTGTTCACCCAACGTGTTATCTATCTTAAGGAGAGCCACCTCTAGTGAACTATGGACCCCGGTCCTTTCTTTTACATACAATCTACAAATTGTTTACTGCTTTGTGTTTACGTTCTGCAAACTATTACTTCCTTCCATTCGATACGTTTAATCCTTTGTTTTCAGCAAAACCGGTGAGATTGACAACCTCATCGCAAGTTGGGGACAGAGTTATGTGCTTGTGTTGTGCAGGTCTCCACGTTGCTGCTGGCACCGGTAGTGCGTCCTGCCAACGTTCAGCTAGCTACACCTTTGGGGTGTTTCCTTGCTCCTACTGGATTGATAACCTTGGTTTCGTACTGAGAGAAAACTTGCTGCTGTGCTCATCATACCTTCCTCTTGGGGTTCCCCAACGAGCTCGATATAATTTGGGCCATCAGCTCCCTTGACAAAGGATTTGATGATTTCTATTTGCATAAGGGCTTTCTCTTTAAACAAAACAAGATTTGCATTCCGAAGTCATCCCTCCAACTCTTGATTCTCCAGGAATCTCATGGTGGAGGCCTTATGGGTAACTTTGGCCGTGACAAGACATTGGACATGCTCTCCAATCACTACTTTTGGCCCAAGATGAAGTGCAATGTGGAGTGCTACGTTCAACGATGCACGACATGTGTTCAAGCTAAGTCGCAAGCTAACCCTTATGGTATTTTTACACCATTGCCTATTCTTCATACACCTTGGTCCGACATTAGCATGGATTTTGTGTTAGGATTGCCTAGATCTAAGCATGGTCATGATTCTATATTTGTTGTCGTGGATCACTTTTCCAAAATGGCACACTTTATACCATGACATAAGACCGACGATGCTTCACATGTTGCAAATCTGTTTTTCAGGGAAATTGTCCGTCTTCACGGTGTGCCAAGAACAATCGTCTCCGACCGCGACGTCAAATTCATGAGATACTTATGGAAGACCCTCATGGCCATGCTTGGCGTCAAGCTCCTCTTTTCATCTGTGTCGCATCCTCAAACCGTTGGACAAACCGAAGTTGTCAACCAAAGCCTCGGGACTCTCCTTCGTGTGTTGATCAAGAAAAACCTCAAGGATTGGGAGGAATGCATTCCACACGCTGAGTTCGCCTACAACCGTGCCAAGCACTCAACAGCCAAGATGAGTCCATTCTTGATTGTCTATGGTTTCGAGCCCCTCACCGCACTCGACATCCTACCACTACCTCTCCATGAGCGCACCAACATGGACGTTGAGAAGCATGCACAAGCTATGAAGAAGCTTCATGAAGGAACTAGAGCTACTATCAAGCAACAAGTCCTTCGCCAAGCTTCAAGGTTAAACAAGGAAAAGAACTATATGATCTTCCAAGAAGGTGATCTTGTGTGGATACACCTAAGAAAAGACCGCTTCCCCAAGGAACGTGACTCCAAGCTAAAGCCAAGGGGAGATGGTCCCTTCAAGGTCCTCAAAAGAATCAACAACAACGCCTACATCATCGACATACCGACCTCCAAGTACCTTGAAAGCAATACATTCAATGTCAAGGACCTTTCACCCTACCATGGAGATGTTCAAGATGATATCCATGAAGAGTCGAGGATGACTCTTTCCCAAGGGGGGAGCTGATGCAGACCGTCCTACGGACGCTACTACATCTACACCAACAAGTCCCCCAAGTGGACCCATGACTCGTGCCCGAGCCAAACTCCTTCAAGCTAAGGTGAACTCGCTCCTCTCCTCGTGCCAATTTGATACATCCTTGGATGTTGTGCTACTTCATGAAACTACTCTATGCATCATCAAGTACGAAGCTCCTACACAGCACCAAGCACCCTAGGATGGAGAACAAGGAGCAGGGCGTGAATATGAAGCTGTTGGAGCTGCTCGGGCCGGAGTCTCTGGTCTGCGTACACCGGAGTCTCTAGTCCGCCAAAGTCTCCGGCCTGAAGACCCCGGAGACTCCGGCCCACCTCCGATCTGACCCTAGGACTGAGCTCGGGGAGAACCAGATGGCCCCTCCGGAGATGGACCGGAGACTGACCGGAATATCTAGCCTAGACGAGAGTCTCTGGTCTGCAAACCGGAGTCTCCGTACCGACCGACGCCAGGCATGTAAAAGGCCTTTGGGCCTTCGGCCCATGTACCCCTTAGTTCGTCCAGAACTTATCTATTATCCCTAAATTACCCCTGACTTTGTGGCTGGCCTATACATAGCCCCCACCTCTATTGTAAACCCTAGGCATGATATTTGGAATTAGTGGAAACCCCTTATGGATCTATCTAGTTATTGCCTCATGCTCCTTGACTATGGAGCACCAAATATCACAAACCTCGTTGGTTTGCATCGTGCCTCCGCGTTGTACAAGGCCTAGGCATTGGAGTCCCTTTGCCTAGACGTCAAGACCTCACCATGTCTCCCTCCTCGCCGTGCCTGTTTGAGAGAGAGAGAGTCCTCCACCCAACGTCGATCCTAGGGATTGCGCCGGATCGATCACCGTTGGCGTGAGATATTGGTGTGTATCGTGGTTTTGCGTGTGTGTGTTCATCGCGTTCTTCGTGTGTGAGTTCATCGTGATCATCCTCCCCTCTTCTCTCCACACTCCATCCTCGATTTGAAAGGGATTCGTGAAAGATCGGGCCACCCTAGGGGTTTACACCCAACAAAGCTTCTCCATATACCAGGTTTGTCGTGTGGCAGTTTATTATACCCTCAGTATTTGCTTCATCACATCCGTACACATTGCTGTTAATCCAAGTTGGTAAGCTTTTATAATTCAATCTATAACGGTAAGGTCCCTCTTTCTTCCAGTCGAGTGAGTTGTGAGAGTTCAATCACCAGATTTTGTTTTTTGCATTAACATACTAATCATGTCTTCTACTTCTGTTGATGTGAAGCAGAAAATGGAGGCAGATGTTTTTGTTAGTTGGAATGAATATGAGGCACTTCATGATCATTTCAAGGATATGTACACATACACCACAAATGGCAAACCTGGTGTATAGTTGAAGCTGGAATAGACTAAAGTTATTATCAATGCTATACAAACACAAGTCACAGGGATCCAAAAAGGTATCCAAGCTTTGACACAGTTCGTGAATGGTTTGAGGCTTCTAGTGGAGCAACAACAATAGCCGCATGTTGAGGATGATAATGGGAGCATCAATGACGATCATGAGACCACTGCCCCTGCGTTTGGAAATGGCCGCGGTGATGGACATGGAGGCCATGGTGGTGCTCATGGAGGTTGTGGTTGTGTCTTTGCCCCCATAGGTGCCTAGCGAGTTCCTATGCATGCACATGCGCTGCAAGATGATGGCTTGGGTAAGGTCAAGTTTTCCATACCCAAATTTGAGGAAGGTCTTGATGTTGAAGAATACCTAACTTGGGGCTAAAGATAGAGAAGTTATGGCATCTCCATGACAATACCGAAGATAGAAAAATCAAGCTTGCTAGTTCAGAATTTGATGGTTATGCATTACGTTGGTGGGATGGCATTGTACGTACAAGGCAAGAAGATGGTGAGTTACCCAATATTAATTTGAGAACCATGAAGGAGGTGATGCAAGCTCACTTTGTTCCTACCAATTACTTGCATTCTATCTTCGATAAGTTGCAGCAATTAGAAGGTACTACGATCGTTGATGCCTATTACATGGAGATGGAGATGCTTATATAATGAGCTAGAGTATGTGAGTCTATTGAGATGACCATGCAACGTTTTCTCCAAGGGCTGAAGTACAACATCAAGGTGTTGTTCGACACCATCAATATGAGATATTACATCACGCACGTGAAGCTTAAGCACAGTGATGTAGAACAACATACGAAAACCACCATTGGTCCACATCATGATACGCCGACCATTCTTATCAAGGTGAACTCCTTCCATCTCTTGCCTTCCATCGGTTATTACGTGAATGGGATCCTACTTGAGACAAATTCCTATCGTATGACTATGTTCATGACCATGATGCCAAGAGGAGGAGACGAGGGTGAACCCGGAGCCAAGACACCCAATCAAGAGGCCTGGAAAAGAAGACTCAACAAGCTGTTGGAGCAAGCCCGGAGTCTCCGCCCCAGCACATCAGAGTCTTCGGTCTACGACCCCAGAGTCTCCGGCCCAGACTCCGGGCAAGACTCTGGACCTGCTCCAGAAGCATTCAGTACACCACCCCAGAGACTGGCCCGGAGACCGCATCCAACCCTGGAGTCTTCGGCCACCCCGGAGTCTCCGACCCCCAGACCCTGGAGTCTCCGGTGTAAGTGAATCGGGCATGCGTGCTCTAAGTTGGGCCTGGCCTATTTAACTCCCCCAAACTCCCCTTTATGCCTATTTTACCCCTAGCTTGTGGTTGGCCTATATATATGCCCCCACTCCCTCCTTGAAACCCTCGAGATGATGATGAATTGAGGCATGTGCCTAACCCTAGATGGGAACCCCCTCCCAATATATTATTTATGATTTGTACAAGGCCTTCGAGTCGGTGCCCTTCTCCAAGTCATCAAGACCCTCCTCAATTATTTGGTCTCTCCCTATCAAGGATTATAGTAGTTCTTGGTCTCTCCCCTTTGGTATTCTACTCGGTTGCTACTCTCTCCTTGATTTGGATTCTATGATCCGCTTGTCGATCTCTCCTTTGGTAATTCTACCGCAAGGTCTCTTGCCGAGGATTCTATTGGATTGGTTGTTTGAACCAATGGGAGAAAATCGAATCGGGTGTGATTTTGTGTGTGTTCGTATCTTTACCTTGCATTAGAGTTGTGTTCATCGTGTTCATTCCATGTTTCCTCACTCCCTGCCTCAAATTCATGAAGATCGAGCCACTCCAAGGTTAAATCCACAAGGAGATGCATATAAACTGGTATCAACAGCTTTTGGTTGCCACGGATTTGACTTCCCTTCGATTTCCACCAAAATTGAAAAATACCAAAAAAATAGCTACAAATTTATTTTGGATCAATCTCTCATTTAGTTGAGTTGATTGTGGTTTTTCTCCAATAGAAACTTGTCTTTGGAGTTGGTCTATCATTTGCCTACGTTTCCCAGCCCAATTTGGTCGAAATTTTCTAGATTTGAGGACCGAAAGCTTGAATTTCCTCTCAAGAACACGAGTTGTTCATGGTGCTGGCCCCAACACCGAAGTCTCCGGCTGCCAGCACCGGAGTCTCCGGCTGCCAGCACCGGAGTCTCCGGCCACCAGACCCCAGAGTTTCCAGCCTGTCAGAAAATTTTCTCCTCTTTTACTTTTTCGACTAGTTCTCCTTTTGATGTTTCTGTTTCATGCGCGTGTGTTTCCACTAACAAAGCTTCCGCAATAGCAACCCCTTGCGCTCTACATCAACACCACGGAACTCGAACCACCCATCCACCAACGGTTGCAAGTACGACATCACCACAAGGTATAACTTGCACCACCCTTGTTAACCCCCTTTCTTCCTTTGTGTGTTACCTAACCTATCGAGAGTATCTCACCTTGTGTTTGCCGAAGCATTGTGCACTTGCTCTTGCATAGTCATAGTGTAGACGAAATAACAAAGCTTGAATCCATAGCATAGAAAAGAAATAGGTACAACAAAAGATTTTAAGAAAAATAAAAATAGAAAGATACCAATAGGAAAAGAGAGTCCAAAGCTTCTAAGCAAGAGTGCGAGAAAGAGCAAGGCAAGCATGCAAATAAGTTGCTTCTCAATCTTTTGGCAAACAGGCTATGGTCTCTCCTAGAATTGGCACGACACAAAGCATTACTCTTCGTTAGGACCAATTTTGATTGTTGCTCATTTTCATAGTCGTGTTAGACACATTAATATCCACCGTGTTTGTATAGTCGTAGGTTCTCTTCACCCTTTTTGACCTTTTCCTTTGACTTTCTTTTTGTTGGATTTTACCCACTTTTGACAATAACCACTTCGTTTGGTTGTTCCATTTGCTATACACCTTCCTAACCTTACACCATAGGCCTTTATGTGTGTGTGTGTGTCTTTTGTACTCGCTTTGCTCTCGACAAGAACAACCTTTTCAATTTTTGACTCGATGAGGCAAGGTAGCATATACCATTCCACCATGATACACTTCTCCTTGTGAGAACCATGTATACGGCAACCGAACATCGTGGAGAGGGCAACAACAACCTCCACAACCAAGAAGGCTTTGCCACGCGCCTAAACTTATGGAGGCACCACCAAGCAATCATCGACCAATTGGATTGGTTTGAGAACCACCTCAATGACAAAATCCGAGAGTCGAGGACCGTTACAAGGAACATCAAGCGGAGCGCCATGCTAACTTCCAAGCTCTCCACCAAGCTATCGCCAACATCGACAAATGTCATGAACGTCACTCAAGTTCGTCACATGCGCATCTCTCAAGTTATCATGGCAAGCCTTCCTGATCACACTCCCATCATGGAGAACACCACCATCACAATGGTGAAGGACAAGCTTGTCATCAGCATACACAAGCCGGTGACCCACAAGCTCCTCAAGCACAACTTCAACAAGAGCATGGAGAACCCCACCACAACAATGAGGAAATCAAAGCTCGACACCACAATGAACAAGTGGACACCACACAATAGCGCCATACACACCGAGCAAAACATCACCAGTGCCATGTTTCTCATGATCGACTCCACCAATGACCCCAAGACCTTCATCAACCTTGTCATGAGTGTGAGCCACCTACAAACCAAGATATCGACATCCTCAATGGAAGACAAGACTTTGAAGGTGCACCGGTTTGGGATCCAAGCGACGACGATGAAGAAGAGCCTTGAGACTGACGACAAACCACCTTGGCTCAACCCCAACGCCGGCACCACCATAGTGAGTTGAGAGATCCACCTATCCCATGCGAGGTAGAGAACCACATACACCTCTTGAGTGAGAATGAGAGTGATTTGTGTGCGTTCACCATACGTGAGGATGAGTGTATCCACTTGACTCAACCAAAATACCGGAACCACAATACCGAGTTGAGAGATACACCTATCCCATGTGAGGTAGAGAGCCACATACACCACTTGAGTGAAAATGAGAGTGAGTTGTGTGCGTTCACCATACGTGAGGATGAGTGCATCCACCTTGAGAGCATGAGTGATACACCACATGACTTGAGTGAGGATATTTGGATTTCTAACAACTACACCTCTACTCCTCTTGTGTTGTTTTCCTCTTTGCTAGGGTGCACGGATGACGATGCTACAAGAAGCATGGACTTGACCATACCCATGGATGCGAAGAGGAGCCTATGAAGGCCACAACTACTACAACACCTGCTACACACGAGGGCAACTACAAAGGTAATGATATAGGTGTTGATGATGCCATGCTCCCACTAGTGGACCTCATGAATTGTGAGGATATGCATGCTATGGACACTACATATGACATTTCATATGCTTCATTCATGTTCCCATATGATGATTTTCCCTTGCATAATGTTGATCATGTGGAATTGCTTGAATGCGATGATATTTCCATAGACATGCCATGCTACAAATCCTTATTTTACCCTACAATTAATGCGACAAACTTGATGAACACTTGCTCTTTCCCTATGTTTGTCAGCAACCATACTCATACTTTGGAAATGCTTTATCGTACATGTTCTTCACTTTCTCCCGTTGTTGCTTGCAATAATGATCATAGTTCATATTATGATCGGCCCCATAGCTTTCTCAATTTTTGGAGAATTTGATACTTGCCATGATAAGCATATTCCTACCTTTTTCTCGCATAATCACCATGTTTTCTATAATATATTGCCTAATGCTAATGGTGATGTGCACACCAAAAGATATATCATGATGGATGATGTATTCATCTACCACGCACTGTCAACACCTAGATTTTTAAGTCCAGATGCATGTTATGTCGTACACCACAATCCCAGGATTACCATTTTTACGAGACATAACAGAATTGGGTACCACAATACATCATCCATTATAAACCATAATAGTCTTATAGATAGTTGATATCATGATCAAGTCTTAATAAAAACAGAGCAGTGGAAATAAACGTAGTAGACACCATCTTCATGATCACAGGCAATGCTGACGATGGGAGATGATCCTAGTTATCATAGACCTTCTTCTGTATGTCTTCGGGATAGTCCTTCTCATAGTCTGGCCATGGCAATACCTAGGGACAAAGCCATGGGTACTCTTTAAGTACTCGTAAACTAACACTAACATAGGTAAGGTACTACTAGTAGGAATCTTAAGCTATAGGTTTGTTTGCAACAAGCCAATTTTATTTCATAAGTACTCCATAGTTGTGAGGACCAGAACTTAACTTCCAGACCCCCCCGGTGTTTATTCGTCAATCCGAAGATCAATATTGACGACACAGCGAAATGTATATCATTGCAGACGTAAAAAAAGTAATTTATTACAAAGTCTGGATAACAACATAGTAAAATGTCTAGTGACATTTATTACATCTAGAAAGCACAGCGGAAAAAATATAAAACGCGTAGCGACTCCATCTCAGCCAAAGGCAGTCGATGTAGTCCACGCGGCCTCACTCATCAGCGTCATCATAGTAGTCGTAGTCCTCCCCTTCATAGTATTCTGAATTCAACAAAAGTATTGTCATGAGTACATGACGTAGTCAACATACCCCTTATGCAAAACCTGATACATCTACATGTGGCATTATGTGGAGGTCATATGGTTCTTTTGCATAAAAGCCAATTTTATTTGCAACATGGTAATAGTTTTGATACAAGAGGTTTTAGACGAAAATATGTTTATCATCAATGTGGTATTTGTCAATAGTGTGATTGTCCACGACAACTCACATAGTTCATAGATTTCAGGATAAGGATAGGGGCAAAGAGGGAAGTAGCAAGACAAGTTCCCGTATGTCAAGAAAGATTCATGTGTCGTCCATGACCGTGGACACGGCTATTCCAATAGTTTTACACTCTGCAGAGGTTGTACACTTTTTCCACACGACACAATCCCATCTTGTTGCCCACAAGTGGCCGCTGGTTTACTACACACCTATTGGTGTACCGGCAGAGGGATTGTGACAAGGTATTTTAGCTAGATTCCCCAAAGATGTGACATGCCCACCGGGTATGGAGCACGGAACTAAGAGTACGTTCCCAAACCGGTTCCCCCATCTGTGCCGAAGGTTCCCCCGCATGCAGTCACCTCATCAGCGGTATGGCGACATCGACACCTAAGGCTGACTAACCTACTTGACCAAGCCAATGCCCATTATAGCATGTAGTTGTACGGTGGTCACAATATTCAAATCCAAGACTTATTAGGCCCTCAAGCGTCACGGACGACGGATTGCCCCCTTCAACTAGTGAAGGGCAGCCAATCGCTCCTTCCTTTGATCCAGCTGTCGCCCGCGCCAGTGTTTAGATGGTAAGTTTCACCCAGAGTAGAATAGAGTAGAGAAAGCGACAACGGCTAGCTCAGCGAGCTTAACAAGTTTCAAAAGTATATATGTGACCCGAGGATCATCCAATTCTTCCGAAGAGGGGAGATCAAAGATCCTAAATATTATTTAGCATGGCTAAGCAATTCTACTCTACAGGATTAATATATGATCTCTACTCAGGGTTGTGTATGGCAACAGGTGTATCAAGGTTTGTGGGTAACAAAAATAGCAGTAATATTTGTAAAACAATAATAACATGCACTTGTAAAACATGGGATAATTATGAAAGGGGCATGCCTCCGTTGATGAATTCTTCTTCTTCAATAAGGTGAGTATGTCCACGACCAAACTCGTCACTCCCTACTCGTTGTAACGCTAGCAAATGACAACCAAATAAATACCATCAATAAATACCAAATAAAATATAAATCACAATGAATGTATGAGTTGGTGTAGAATAGGACATAGGACAATTTTGTAAGAATCGAGGAAGTGAGTTGTATTAACTCGAATATGGATCTATCGAATGGATGGATTGGATTGGATTCTAGGACGCAACTATAGATTATCTCAGTATAATGTTGTGCTAAGATATATTGATCGGCTTGCTAGGTTTAGACAGCTGGAGGTATATTAGACAGTCTACCATACTTGACTAGTAATAATACATATTAAGAAAATAATATATATTTGATATAGCCACTATAGGTGGCATAGATATATCATGCAATGCACAATTACACTATATGCTAGCTAGACATACTACCAAGCACACACATGAAATAATAGAAGCATGCAGAAAGCGACTGTACCACACATGCAATAATAAACACTTTAACAAAGCTAGAATTTACTGTACATCAACATGGCCCTATGAATATCTAGAAAAGCAACTATATCCAAAGCAAACGTATACTGATCTAGCATAATGGGCTACCATGCAATAACTAGACAACTAGTACACTTAATCCAACTTGTAAGATCAGCATATCTAGATAAATAAAGTGTAAGAAAAACATGTGAGACTCTTTTATCACTAACCATCTAATTATAAAAGCAAACTAGTAAACATTATTCAAGCAACCAATTAAATCTATAGTATCTAAGAATGCATGTGGAACCCATTTCCAAATGCCACTACACAACTAGAATAAGTAACCCAGCCATATGGCAATCGATTCCAAGTGAAGCCAAGAATTCAAACTAGACATACATAAATAAATAATAGGACTAGAATATTCTATACATGAAATACCGAGCATGTCTATACTTGAACAAGCATGAACCAAGTAAAGCAATATGGCAGTACCATGGCATCAAAGCAACTAGTAACAGGTTCCGCTAATAAAATATTTTACATGCTAAATATCCAACACGATGAGCAATATGCAACAAAATAGATCCTACGAATTATTCTAGTCTACAAGCATAATGAGTAAATAGTACTAATTAAGGTTACAAATAAGCTGATATGTTATACTGGCAATAACCAGACTACTAAAACGTTTAGGAAAAAGTTGTGCATATGATGGTGATTAATTCTTAGCAAATTACATCTAGTAAGCGGGATGAGAAAACTCAAACAACCTAGCATTTTCTACTGATAGGACCCAAACTAATTAGTAGAATAGGAAACATATAAGTAAGAACTTGATTAAGTCTAGCAATTCAAATATATAGCTAAGCATGTGTAACCAAATGCAAAAATAAAACAACTTCAACCGAGCTAGACAATCAGGCAGACCCCAACCAAGACTTAACTCCAACAGATAGCAACTAGCAGGCAAATACTACATGCATGACTATGTACATAGCGATGCAACAGGGTCAATTATATTTGCAAACTAGTTTTATAAACTTCGAAAATATTCACATCTAACTATACTAGTGAGTTCCTAGAGTTATTTGGTACGGTTTCCATGTTGGGATCAAGATCAACAAACGTGTGCATGGTGGTCTAATATGGTCATGCCATCGGCTGACATTCGGTTCACCGGCCATGCGACCAACTAGAAAACTATGGCCAGAGATCATGTCTGCGAGGTAGATACATTCGAATCTAACGTGTGTGTGCGAGAAAATCCGCAGATGCTCACCGAGTGCAGCGTAGTTGCCCGGCGAAGATGATGAACTGAGATGAACTTTTGGCGTGGTACGTCGTGGGTGTTCAGCAGCTCGGATTTCTGGTTTCCTGATTGAACTCCTCTCCTTCTGGTGGTCCTGTTGGTGCAGCACTTCAGTGTCTAGTTTCCGGGAACGCGGGGCGGCGTCCGACGGTGATCTCGGTCAGATCTCCACTATATCATGTCATTGGGCGAGCTATGGACGGAGTGGCAGCAGAGATGGTAAAATAGACTAGAGAGAAGGAGACTCGCTACTTTATAAGGTGAGGCGAGGCGACGGTGTGACGCTTGGGCGAGCTGCAGTTTTGGGTCCGTGCGTTTCGGCTGCTAACTGTAGTACGTGGGTGCAGGATACCAACAGTGCGGTGCTTCAGCTGACACTTTCCCTCGGCTGGCCTTGATGGACTGGGTCAGTTGAAACTATGCAGCACTGCTAAATGATACGAAGGGCTGATGGACTACTTGCTTCGTGATCGACAGGAAAAAGAAAAGAAAAGGCAAGGTGAGAGAGAGCGAGCATATGACGCGATGCATCGTGCATGCTGATGGTATGAAATAAAAAGAAATAGTACTAGAAAGGATCGATGGACACAAGAGAAAATGCTCTAAGGAAAGCTAGCAACGTGATGGTGGCATGGTGCATCCATCCAAGGCATGCATCGTGCATGCACGTGCATGGCCAAAGAACAATCAAAAATAGGATTTTTAAAAGAAAGAAAAAATAAAGACAATTCAATAAATCAAACAAATTCAAGGAGCACATTTCAAATACGACTTCGGCGACACATAAAGCAAAGTTTACAATCACGCTTGTTTAATTCATGTTAAAGCCTTTCTTTTGTATGAAATTCTAGTTATGCTTTAATTATTTAAACGAAATTTTCTAGGCCTCATTTTTAAATAAAAGTTTTTGAAAACCCCAAAAATCGGCCCGTGACAATAGTAAAGCCTATTTTAGTTCTCTAGATTACTTAAGTAGAAACCTAGTTTTCATGTCCTTGACTCTGTTGTGGTCAAGTCAAAGTCATAGTTCAAGTCACAAGTCATTTTGAAAATATCTGACAACAGAACAGTATGGCCACTCCAATTGTCCATAAACATGGACGCGGCTATTCGAATAATGTGACACTCTGCAGAGGTGGTACACTTTCACCACAAGATTTGATACATCCGTTAAGGATAACCCTGAATCATCATACTTGGTATGTGTATAATCAATCCTAACCTTTCAATTACACACCCTAGTATAGGCACCTCCTCTATGAGTTTGGCCTCCCAGCCATGGCCAACTGCCATCCCGAGAACTGCATAGGTGGAAATTCATATTCGCGAGGTAGCCACAGCTCATCCTCTTCCGCAAGGGAACCCATACTAAGACATATAAACTTCCATTTAAGCCCTACCCAACTCAGGTATTGTGGTTGTACGGTAAAATTGGAATGGTATCGCATCCGAACCCAACCATCAGTTTTTATCAAAGTCAAGGCTCATGCCTCATTTAGTTTCATCATCAAACCATTGTGTTTCATAACCCATGTCAAAACATTTCAATAGAATGACTCTTTCCAAGGTTTTCAGAATCATTTTCTCCAAGTGTTCCCATCTAAAGTGATCAAGTTTAGCTTAGCACTAGCCACTAGTAATGAGGGTATCACTATTGAGGGGTGCTAATCAAGTATAAGTACCCAAGACTAGTTCCATGATCTTGATGGTATCCATCCTATTTTCCACTAATCACAATTCATTAACTAGGTAAGAAACTTTAATAAAGGGAAAAGTAAAGCTTGGAATAAAAATAGGAATTGGTAAGGTTGCATCTCAAAAGTTTGCATAGGCTATCTCCACAAGTCAGCTTGCATGGATAGCTTGCATAGTGGGCTTGCCTTGAGTAGTGCAGTTGTTGAAGTTCTCTTCCTCTTCCTCGAAGTACTCCTCCTCTTCGTACCCCGGATCTCTACTAGCGTCTATAAATACATACGAGATACACAATCACCAAAAAACACTTAACTACTTCTATTTAGCACACATGGGCTCACACTAGATGATCTAACATCATCTCAATCATCACATGAAATATTTACACATTCTTATTTATATTATTTTGGAAAAGTAATTTCTACTCATTGAAACTACTTAAGGTTTAATATTCTCCAATTAAAATATGAGATCATGTTGAAACGTGTCATCACCATATATTCCAATACTTGGGAATGTGATTTAAAGGGTTTGGCATATATTACAATATTTAATATTGCTATATAATAATATTAAAGTGACTAGAAATGCCTATATATCATTCTTTTAATCCTAGTCCAAGATCAATGCATGTAAAACTAAATCTTTTTACATATTCATATAGAGCATGGAAAATTTTATTTTTGAGAGTTGCAATCAACTCATTTTTTAAAAATGTTTGAAGTTGTAAAAGTCTCTGTCTTTTTATTTTTACTATAGGTGATCTATAATTTCAAATGGTTTGAGTCCAATGGGATTGTGTAGATATTTTCAATACCTTTCTAACAAAATTGGAATCATGCATTTTGGATAAGTAAAACTCTCTGAATTCAATTTTGAAATCACTGACAGAATAGGGTTTTGATTTAAATGGAAAATCCATATTTGAATTTCTGGGTTACGCGCGGGAACGAACATGGTCCGGCCCAACTGCAGAGTGTGCGTGCAGCGGGCTGCTGATAGGCTGGTCCCACACGTCAGTGACAGATCTAACGTGAAACGGTATTAGCTATTCTAAGCCACACGATTAGAACGAGATCGACGGCTGAGCATCGTCATATCTAGTGAACGGCGCACGGGGATTCTAAACGTAGCACCACGGTGAGGGTCGTCGGAGTCTTACCAGGGCTCTAGCTAGGTATGGCGATGGGGGCGAACGAGCTGGTAGACGACGGCGAGTCGAATGGTGGTCGTGGCAGCTCCTCAGGTGGCTCCAATCAACGACACCCTTCCTTCACTCCAGTGGCAGGCTGCGGCAAAATTCCAGCGATGTGGTGCTCACCTTGCTCCGGGGAAGGGTCAGGGGTGTTTCTAAGGGAGAGGAGAGTCGAATGGTGTGTCGTTTGAGGCTAGGGGAGGGTTCTATTTATATACCAATGAGAGAGGCAGTGTGGCATGGCTCGGGCTAGTCGACGACATTGCTACAGGTTGTTATAGGCATGGCGGAGGGCGTAGGTCGCTGTGGTGGTCTGCAGCGATCGTCATGCGCATAGTGGCACGGCGAGGCACGGTCTTAAATGGTCGGGTGACGTTTGTGCTCTATGCGGGTACGGCGGTGTTCGTCATAGCGTACGGTGGTCACGGGGCGCGTAGCGGCTAACGGTCATGTCTAGGAGGTCACTGGTGACGCGGCGAGTGTAGTTACGCGCGGCGTGGCTGCACGGGAGTGTCTTGGCGCTCTGGTGTGCGCTCGGCATACCGGACATAGGAGAGTGGCATGGCTATGCTGGTTTCTCCGCTACTTGTCGTTGGTCGATGGGTGGACTGGCGAGTGCGGTGAGGTCACGCCTACCTCCTGGGGGTCGTGGGATAGGGCGGTGCAGCGTGTGGCGTCATGTCCATGATCGACCAGCATGACATGCTCGGGTACGGCATGGCACTGGTGCAAACGGCGAGTGAGGGGTTCTACCTTCCTGGCTAGGTACTGGGAGTGATCATGGGTGAGTAGTGGAGTCAAAGTGGGTACAATTGGTGAGCAATTGATTGATCAAAATAGTGAATAGTTGTTGAACTTGTACTCTTGTTAAGTGCTCGATGAAATGGCCGCATGAACTAAACATTTGAATTTTCAAATGATTTTTGGTGGGTGGGCTGGTCACATGCTTGGGTGTCTCTGGTTGCTGGGATTTGTCAAGTGGTGCTGGTTTGAGTGGTTTTGCAAAATGATGATCTAGGTACCTATACTTGATTCAATTTTGAATTGCCTCTCAAATAGATTTGAAATTGGTTTCTGTAAGTTTGTAAAGTTTGCTTGTACTCATTTTCACTTAGTATAGCAAGGGGAAAAGAAGTAGAATTGTTTCTGTTGGAAATCATTTCCTAGAGATGCCCAAAGTAGGCTAGTGGTTAACTTTGGCCAAAATGACCATTTGATCATATGCTTCATGTTTGGTTTTCTTTTTATTTGATTTTGTTTGGAAATGACCTAGATGATGTGGTGTTCATCTTTAAACTAATCCTTATCATTTATAGCAACCAAACATGGCATAGCAAGAATTCATGCATTGATATAAAACACACATGCATTTATATGGGCTTAAGAATATATTTTTTATTAACCCTAAACTTGGGTGATTAGAACTTGATAATATTGTTTTAATACTTTTGAGATGTTACAAGCCTTCCCTCTTTAAACAGAATCTCGTCCCGAGATTCAAGAAAAACTAGGAATTAAAGAGATTCGGAAACTCGGTCCTAATATAATCCTCTCGCTCCCATGTGGCTTCTTCTTCGGTATGGTTACTCCACTGGATCTTTAGAAACTTCATACTTCTGGTCCAGGTGGTTATGAAGGCTTCTTCCAAAATACGAATGGGTACTTCACGATAGGTTAGATCCTTGTTGATATCTATAGCTTTGTGATCGATGTTCTTTAAAACTTCAGTCTTCTCTGGAACTTCTAGGCATTTCCTAAGTAACGAGATATGGAACATCATGTACGGCTGACATCTCCTCAGGCAGTTCTAGCTGATAGGATACCTCTCCTCGGTGACTTAAAATCTTTAAAGGTCCAATATATCTGGGGGCAAGCTTCCCTTTCAGTTGAAAATGCTACATTCCTTTCAGGGGTGATACTTTGAGATACACAAAATCTCCGACACTGAAGGTCAGGTCTCGACGTCTT
The DNA here is from genome assembly GCA_910589775.1 of Avena eriantha. Lineage (NCBI taxonomy): Eukaryota > Viridiplantae > Streptophyta > Magnoliopsida > Poales > Poaceae > Avena > Avena eriantha. The sequence continues at coordinate 152,992,238 of OU342745.1, forward strand.
TTGTTAGTGTAACTCTTCTGTCTGTACTGGGCGGTCTTGAGGTGTTCACGAACTTTGTGAACCTTCTCTTTGGCTTCTCGTAGGATATCTGGTCCGAATATCTGACTCTCTCCTACTTGCGACCAATTCAGGGGGCGACACTTCCTTCCATAGAAACACTCAAATGGGGCCATTTGCAAACTGGCTTGATAACTATTGTTGTATGGGAATTCTGTGAAAGGCAAACAGTCTTCCTATTTAGATCCATATTCTAAAACACAAGCTATCAGCATATCTTCTAGTATTTGGTTTACTCTTTATGTTTGTCCGTCGGTTTGCGGGTGATAGGCTGTGTTGAAGTTTAGTTTGGTTCCTAATCCTTCTTGGACTTTCTTCCAGAACCTTGAGGTAAACTGGGTTCCTCGATCTGACACAATGGTCTTGGGGATTCCATGCAGACTGACTATTCTAGCAATGTACAACTCTTCTAGCTTCGAGCTTTGATAGGTGGTCCTGACGGGTATGAAATGAGCTACGTTGGACAGTGTATCTACTATGACCCAAATAGAATCATTTCCCCTACTAGATGTAGGCAAACCTGTGATGAAATCTATTCCAACAGAATCCCACTTCCATTCCGGAATCTGCAAGGGTTGCAAAAGTCCTGCGGGTCACTGATGTTCCGCCTTGACTCTCTGACAGATATCACACTTGGCTATATAGCTATCGACTTCGCTCTTCATTTTGTGCCACCAAAATTGCTCCTTCAAGTCTTGATACATCTTGGTTCCTCCCGGGTGAATAGAATAAATGGTATCATGGGCTTCCTGCATAATGACTTGTTTCAACTATGAATCTGCTGGCACACAGAAACGTCCTTTATACCACAGAACTCCTTCTTCATCTTTGGTGAATCCAGGTACCTTCCCTGTACCGATACGACGCTTAATTCCATCAATACTGGCATTTCCTTTCTAAGCTTCCTTTATCTGACTGACCAAAGTGGGTTGAAATTCTATACTAGCTAGAAATCCTTCGCTAACTAGCTCCATTCTAAAATTCTCCATCTCCTCATGTAAACTTGGTTGGTCTTCCTTAATCATGGTATTTAGCCTATACGGTAGTCGACTAAGAGCATCCGCTACCACATTGTCCTTGCCGGGGTGATAGTGAATGTCAAGGTCATAATCCTTGATTAACTCTATCCATCTCATTTGCCTCATATTCAGCTCCTTCTGGGTGAAAATATACTTCAAACTCTTGTGATTCGAATAAATCTCACAGCGGTTACCCATGAGGTAATGACGCCATGTCTTCAAGGCTAAAACTATAGCTACCAGTTCTAAGTCATGGGTAGGATAGTTTTGCTCATGTTGCTTCAGTTGTTGGGACAAATAAGATATTACTTTGCCTTCTTGCATCAACACACATCCAAGACCAATCTTGGATGGATCACAGTATACATCAAAGGGCTTCGCGATATCGGGCATGATCAAAATTGGGGCTGAAATCAATCTCTTCTTGAGATCCTGGAAACTTGCTTCACATTTTTCAGTCCATTCAAACTACTTATCTTTCTTCAATAGCTGGGTCATCGGCCTTGCGATGCTCGAAAATCCTTCAACGAACTTGCGGTAATATTCGGCTAATCCAAGAAATGCACGGACTTCAGCCTAAGTGGTTGGGGCTTTCCATTCTTCAACATCCTTAATCTTGGCGGGATTGACAACAACTCCGCCTGCCGACAAGATATGTCCTAGGAATTCTACTTCCTTTAACCAGAACTCACATTTCCTAAACTTGGCATACAGCTAATGCTCTCTAAGGGTTTCAAGGATGGTTCTTAGGTGCTGTTCATGGTCATCTTCTGACTTTGAGTAGATCAGAATGTCATTGATAAAAACAACGACAAGCTTATCCAAGAAGTTCATAAAAATCTTATTCATGAGGTTCATGAAATAAGCGGGGGCATTGGTTAATCCAAAGAACATGACATTGTACTCATATAATCCATATCGGGTGGTGACGGTGGTCTTTGGAATATCCGTTGCACGAATCTTCAATTCATGATAACCAGTTATAAGATCAATCTTAGAGAACACTCTGGCACTAGTCAGTTGGTCAAACAGATCTTCTATCTTTGGCAGTGGGTACTTGTTCTTGATGGTGACGTCATTCAGCTTCTTGTAATTCGTACTTAAACGGTTGGCACCATCCTTCTTATCCACAAACAAAACAGGTGATCTCCATGGCAATGCACTTGGTTGTATTAGACCTTTTCCCAGCATATCATCAAGTTTCTTCTTTAGATCCACTAATTCAGATGGGTTCATACTATAGGGTCTCTAAGATATGGGTCCAGTTCCAGGGACTAGTTCAATGATAAACTCGATATCCCGATCTGGGGGCATACCCGGCAATTCATCTGGGAACACATCGGGGTATTCACAGACTACTCTGACTTGGTATATGGTTACTTGAGCTAAACTCTTGACGCATTTTAATTGACGGGGTAGCGTCTCAGATACATGCTCTACTGATACTCCGGAGCTACTGGTCATGGTTATGGCTTTTTGGCACAGTTAATTAACCCTTAATGTTTCGACATCCAATCGATTCCTAGTACTACTTCCAAACCTTTTGTTCCAAGTACTATTAGATTGGCATAAAAATATATCCCATGGATTCTGGTAGGCACGGCCTTGCAAATTTTTCTTGCTTTAGTGGTTGAACCAGGTATTTTAACTATCATGACATGCTTCAAATTTGTTGGTTGAATCTTACTAGTGCATGCAAATTCTTCTGTAACAAACGAGTGTGATGCTCCAGAATCAAACAACACACTTGCAAGTACTGAGTTAACATAAAGCATAACCAACACAACATCTGGCGCTTTCTGGGCTTCTTCAGCATTCATGTGGAATAGACAGCTAGTATGGTTGTGCGGGTTTCCTAGGGCAAACCTCTTTCCAGGCTGGACACGACGCTGCTGCTGGGCAGGTGCGGTAGCATTGGTGGCTGCGGCAAGCTTCTTGGGGCACTCGTTGGAGTAGTGACCCGTGACTCCACATTCAAATCAAGTTATCATTGACTTGTCTTTCCCTGCGACTGGCACAACATTGCTTCTAGTCCTTGGGGCAGTATTGTTGTTGTTGTTGTTGCTATTGTTGGTGGACGTTGGCGGGGCACGGTTGAAGCTATTAGGGTTTCCAAGGTTGTTTTTGTGGTGGCCTCCGGGCCTCGGGTTTCCTCCGCCACGATTGGGATAGTTCGAACGGGTCATAGGGGGTCGGTTGTGTTCTTGGTGCAAATCATGCAGACGGGTTGGGGCGATACTTTGGGGTATGGTGGGGTCCAGGTTGGTGCATCATACGATGCTTACGGTTCTCACTGGCTTGGTTGATCTTTTCTTCCATCTGGATAGCAGAATCCACTAGAGCTTCTAGGTTAACAAAGGGAATATTGACTAACACTATCTGCATCTCATCATGCATGCCATTCGGGAATCTCTCCTTCTTCGCTTTAGTGTCAATCTCATCAGGGGCATACCTAGACAGAGACAGGAATTTGTCACAGTATTCTACCATCGTCATTCTTCCCTGCTTCAGCTCCCTGAATTCATCCCTCATCCTCTTGATCAAACCTGGGGGCACATAGGTCCTGATGAAGTTGAGCTTGAATTCCTCCCAAGTCATCATCTGTCCTCCGTTCATTGTACGGGTGTTGTTCCACCATGATCTTGCATAACCTTCCAGATAGTGGGTGGCAAACATTACCTTCTCATTGGCATCTACTCCTACCACTTCTAAGTTATTTTCCATGGTTTGCAGCCAGTCATCAGCATCTAAGGGCTCTTCTGATTTGCTAAACATAGGAGGATTGGTGTTTTGCAAGTTCTTGAGTTTGGATCCATGACGATCTTGGTTTCTGTGGCCTTGGTTGTTGTGGGCCATCTGGGTTATCTGTTGAAGAGTGGCAAGATTGGCTTGACGTTCAGCTCTACCGGCTTCACGGTCTGAAACTAACATCTGCAGAATCTAAAGCATTGGATCCTAGGATGAGTTGCTTCCACCGGGGTTTCCGCGAGTCATCTGAAGATTGAGATAGATCATAAGATAAGAGGGAAAATTTTCTATGGTTTATGGGTATGGTTTAAAAAGCTTTTAAACTATGAGTATAAATAAGGTTTGAAAACTAACAACTTCTTCTCATTCATTCATTTCAAGCACACAATACAAACACACACCATAACTACGAAAGTAGATGCTTTTAAGAACCATCCTTTCAAGCTACAATACAATGGAACCGGATACACTCACACCTACGATAGTGCTTGGGTGTGACTACTCATCATCTGAACCAGGGGTTTCTTCATCATCTATGAAATCGGCATCATCCTCGTCAGTGTGGAACTCCATGGCGACGTCCTCTAGATAGTCATCATCATCACTGAGGTAAGAGTGGATATCACCATGGATATCTTCACCTTCCTCCTCCTTCTCCTCAAGCTGGATCTCCTGGTCGTGGATGGTCTCCTCTAGGGTTGCCACCTTCTGGTAAAGACGAGCAATGATGCGGTCCTTCTTGTCACGCTAGCGACAAAGTGACTTGCGCTCCTTGGCTAGGATGGTGAGGGTTTGTTTCCTTTCAGCGGTTTTCGCATGATTCTGGTTGGCGTAGGCACGGTCATTGTCCAACTCCTTCTGAGTCTCGTGTAGCATGAAGTCCAGGTGGTTCACGTGATGCCTCAACTCCGGATGTGATGGCATGGCCAAAGGCTGTCCCGTAGAGTCACGTCTTGCATAGTGGGCAAAACAGGTGACATTGATCTGGTTGATGTTTTGTGCACACAGACGAGCAAGTGCCTCCTGCATAGCTCGAGCTAATCCACCCAACCAATTGTTCACCCTCACGTTGAACGGAATCTTCTCCGAAAGAGGTGGCTCCATTTTTCCTCTCAGATCCGCCACTATCAACCACTGTAGTTCCCTTCCTTGTTTCTCATTGAGCTGCGCTCTGAAGAACTCTGGGTGCGGGCGTCCAAGATACTCCGAGAGATGATCGAAATCCTAGTCAAAGATGAGCTCCACTCCATTGCCCAATTGGTAAAATTTGTTGTATTTGACCTCCATCTATAAGAAATTAGGATGAGTAAGTTAGTGAGGTGATCAAGTGTGTCAAGTTTTATGTAGACTTGTAAGAATTTTGAGGAACATATGAACTCCTTTTTGAAAGAATCTCAAGGGTAAGAGTGAGAATAGGTTTTCATCAATACTCAATTACTTTGTTTTGAAACTAGGTTTTTCAGACGTCCATTCTAACTGCGGTCTCCTATGGTTAGGATGGCTCTGATAGCAATTTGTTAACACCTGGAGTTTTAAGTCCAGATGCCTGTTATGCCGTACAACGCAATCCCAGGATTACTATTTTTGCGAGACATAACAAAATTGGGTACCATAGTACATCATCCATTACAAACCATAATAGTCTTACAGATAGTTAATCTCATGGTCAAGTCTTAATACAAAACAGAGCAGCAGAAATAAACATAGTAGACTCCATCTTCATGGTCACAGGCAATGCGGATGATGGTAGATGATCCTATTTATCATAGACCTCCTGATGTCCATCTTCAGGATAGTCCTCCTCATAGTCTGGCCATGGGAATATCCAGGGACAAAGCCATGAGTACACTTTAAGTACTCGCAAACTAACACAAACATAAGTAAGGTAATACTAGTAGGAGTCTTAAGCTCTAGGTTTGTTTGCAACAAGCCAATTTTATTTCATAAGTACTCCATAGTAAAGCCTATTTTAGGTCTCTATATTCCTTAAGTAGGAACCTAGTTTTCATGTCCTTGACTCTGTTGTGGTCAAGTCAAAGTCATAGTTCAAGTCAAGAGTCATTTTGAAAACATCTGACAACGGAACAGTATGGCCACTCCAATTGTCCATAACCACGGACGCGGCTATTCGAATAGTGTGACACTCTGTAGAGGTGGTACACTTTCACCACAAGATTCGGTACATTCGTCAAGGATAACCCTGAATCATCATACTTGGTATGTGTATAATCAATCCTAACATTTCAATTACACACCCTAGTATAGGCACCTCCCCTATGAGTTTGGCCTCCCAGCCATGGCCAACTGCCATCCCGAGAACTGCATAGGTGGACATTCATATTCGCGAGGTATCCACAGCTCATCCTCTTCCGCAAGGGAACCCATACTAAGACATATAAACTTCCATTTAAGCCCTACCCAACTCAGGTATTGTGGCTGTACGGTAAAATTGGAATGGTATCGCATCTAAACCCAACCATCAGTTTTTATCAAAGTCAAGTCTCATGCCTCATTTAGTTTCATCATCAAACCATTGTGTTTCATAACCCATGTCAAAACATTTCAATAGAATGACTCCTCATTCCAAGGTTTTCATAATCATTTTCTCCAAGTGTTCCCATCTAAAGTGATCAAGTTTAGCTTAGCACTAGCCACTAGTAATGAGGGTATCATTATTGAGAGGTGCTAATCAAGTATAAGTACCCAAGACTAGTTCCATGATCTTGATGGTATCCATCCTATTTTTCACTAATCACAATTCATTAACTAGGTAAGAAAGTTTAGTAAAGGGAAAAGTAAAGCTTGGAATAAAACTAGGAATTGGTATGGTTGCATCTCAAAAGTTTGCATAGGGTATCTACACAAGTAGCTTGCATATGTAAGCTTGCATGGATAGCTTGCACAGTGGGCTTGCCTTGAGTAGTGCAGTTGTTGAAGTTCTCTTCCTCTTTCTCGAAGTACTCCTCCTCTTCGTACCCCGGGTTGGTACTAGCGTCTATAAATACATACGAGGTACACAATCACCAAACAACACTTAACTACTTCTATTTAGCACACATGGGCTCACACTAGATGATCTAGCATCATCTCAATCATCAAATGAAATATTTACACATTCTTATTTATATTATTTTGGAAAAGTAATTTCTACTCATTGAAACTACTTAAGGTTTAATATTGTCCAATTAAAATATGAGATCATGTTGACACGTGTCATCACCACATATTCCAATACTTGGGAATGTGATTTAAATTGTTTGGCATATATTACAATATTTAATATTGCTATATAATAATATTAAAGTGACTAGAAATGCCTATATAGCATTCTTTTAATCCTAGTCCAAGATCAATGCATGTAAAACTAAATCTTTTTACATATTCATATAGAGCATGGCAAATGTGATTTTTGAGAGTTGGAATCAACTCAAAAAGCATTTATGGTTGATTTTATAAAAATGTTTGGAGTTGTAAAAATCTCTATCTTGTTATTTTTACTATAGGCGATCTATAATTTCAAATGTTTTGAATCCAATGGGAGTGTGTAGATATTTTCAATACCTTTCTAACAAAATTATAATCATGCATTTTGGTTAAGTAAAACTCTCGGAATTCAATTTTGAAATCACTGACAGGATAAGGTTTTGATTTAAATGGAAAATCTATATTTGAATTTCTGGGCTACGCGCGGGAACGAACATGGGCGGCCCAACTGCACAGCGCGCGCGCAGCGGGCTGCAGACAGGCTGGTCAAATGCGTCAACTATAGATCTAACGCGAAACGGTATTAGTTATTCTAAGCCACACGATTAGAACAAGATCGACGATTGAGCGTCGTCGTCTCCGGTGAACAGCGCGCGGGGGATTCTAAACCTAGCGCCATGGTGAGGGTCGTCGGAGGCTTACTAGGGCTCCAGCTAGGTCCGGCGATGGGGGCGAACGAGCTGGTAGACGACGGCGAGTCGAATGGTGGTCACGCTGGCTCCTAGGGTGGCTCCAATCAACGGTGCCCTCCCTTCACTGCAGCGGTGGGCTCCGACAAAATTCCAGCGATGTGGTGCTCGCCTTGCTCCGGGAAAGGGTCAGGGGTGTTTCTGAGGGAGAGGAGAGTCAAATGGTGTGTCGTTTGAGGCTGGGGAGGGTCCTATTTATACACCAGTGAGAGAGCCAGTGCGGCATGGCTCGGGCTCGTCAGCAACGTTGCTACAGGTTGCTATAGGCTTGGCAGAGGGCATAGGTCGACGCGATGGTCTGCGGCGATCGTCATGCGCATAGTGACAAGGCGAGGCGCAGTCTTAAACGGTCGGGTGACATTCGTGCTATATGCGGGTACGGCGGTGTTCGTCATGGCGTACGGTGGTCACGGGGTGCGCAGTGGCGAACGGTTGTGTCTGGGAGGTATTGGTGATGCGACGAGTGCAGTAACACGCGGAGAGAGCGAGGCGCGGCGTGGCTCCACGGAAGTGGCTTGGCGCTCTGGCGTGTGCTTGGCATGGCACTCTGGTGTGCGCTCGGCATGGCTGGCAGAGGAGAGTGGCATGGTTGTGCTTGCTTCTCCGCTTCTTGTCGTTGGTCAAGGGGTGGATGGGCGAGTGCAGTGAGGTCACGCCTACCTCCTGGGGGTCGTGGGAGAGGCCGGTGCAGCGTGTGGCATCGTGTCCATGATCGACCGGCATGACATGCTCGGATACGGCATGGCACTAGTGCAAACGAGGAGTGAGGGGTGCTAGATGCACGGCTGGGTACTGGGAGTGATCATGGATGAGTAGTGGAGTCGAATTGGGTACAATTGGTGAGCAATTGATTGATCAAAACAGTGAATAGTTGTTGAACTTGTACTCTGCCTGTTAAGTGCTCGATCAAATGGCCGCATGAACTAAACATTTGAATTTTCAAATGATTTTTGGTGGGTGGGCTGGTCACATGCTTGGGTGTCTCTGGTTGCTGGGATTTGTCAAGTGGTGCTGGTTTGAGTGGTTTTTGCAAAATGATGATCTAGGTACCTATACTTGATTCAATTTTGAATTGCCTCTCAAATAGATTTGAAATTGGTTTCTGTAAGTTTGTAAAGTTTGCTTGTACTCATTTTCAGTAAGTCTAGCAAGGGTGGAAAAGAAGTAGAATTGTTTCTGTTGGAAATCATTTGCTAGAGATGCCCAAAGTAGGCTAGTGGTTAACTTTGGCCAAAATGACCATTTGATCATATGCTTCATATTTGATTTTCTTTTTACTTTATTTTGTTTGGAAATGACCTTGACGATGTGGTGTTCATTTTTAAACTAATCCTTATCATTTTATCGCAATCAAACATGGCATAGCAAGCATTCATGCATTGATAGAAAACACACATGCATTTATATGGGCTTAAGAATAAAAAATGTTAATCCTAAACTTGGGTGATTAGAACTTGATAATCTTGTTTAATACTTTTGAGATGTTACACGCACATACATTATTTCTTTCATCTATGATCTGTGTAGGTACCCGCATTTCCAATGTCAACCTCGATTGAGCACGAGTTGACAAAACGAGCTCTTGAGAGCATCCAAAAAGATATAAAGGGTACATCTCCTTCCTTACAAGATGATGAATGAACATCGTCAAGGTCAACTCATTTTCAAGCAAGGGGAGATGATGTAGCCCAACATACCGAAACCACCATTGGTCCACATCATGATACATAGACCATTCTTATCAAAGTGAACTCCTTCCATCTATTGCCTTCCATCGGTTAGCATGTGAATGGGACCCTACTTGAGATGAATTCCTATCATATGACTAGGTCCATGACCATGATGCCAAGAGGAGGAGACGAGGATGAACCCAAAGCCAAGACACCCAAGCAAGATGCCTGGAAAAGAAGATGCAAGAAAATGTTGGAGCAAGCCCGGAGTCTCCGCCCCAGCACACTAGAGTCTCTGGTCTACGACCCCGGAGTCTCCGGCCCAGACTCCGGGCAAGACTCCAAACCCGATCCAGAAGCATTCAGTACACCACCTTGGAGACTGGCCCCGAGACCGCAGCCGACCCCAGAGTCTCTGGCCCCTAGACCCAGAGTCTCCGATGTAAGTGAATCGGGCATGCGTGCTCTGAGTTGGGCCTGGCCCATGTAACGCCCACCCAAAGTCCCCTTTATGCCTATTTTACCCTTAGCTCGTGGCTGGCCTATATATATGCCCCCACTCCCTCCTTGAAACCCTAGAGATGCTGACAAATTGAGGTATGTGCCAAACCCTAGATGGGAACCCGCTCTCAATAGATTATCTATGAGTTATTCAAGGCCTTGGATTCGGAGTCCTTCTCCAAGTCGTGAAGACCCTCCTCTAGTGTTTGGTCTCTTCCTATCAAGGATTCCATTAGTGCTTGGTCTCTCCCCTTTGGATACTTGGTTTTTACTCTCACCTTGATTTGGATTATATCATCCGCTTGCCGATCTCTCCTTTGGTGATTCTACCGCAAGGTCTCTCACCGAGGATTCTATTGGATTGATTGTTCGAACCAACGGGAGAAAATCGAATCTGGTGTGATTTTGCGTGTGTTTGTATCTTTACCTTGCATTAGAGTTGTTTTTATCGTGTTCATCGCGTGTTCCCTCACTCCCCGCCTCAAATCGGGCCACTCCAAGGGAAAATCCACAAGGAGACCCATATTACACAGTTTGCCGAAGAATCTCAATTCAAGGGTTGTTCTACTAGTGGTGGACGTTTTCCATCAAGATCCAGTGCAAGTGCGCATGCACTTTGTTGAGGGCTAACCTCGGGGGTGGCCGATCTTTCACGAATCCCCGTGGAAATTGAGAGGGAAGTGCGGGGGAAAGAGGGAGGGGATGAAACCACGAACTCACGCATGAAGAACACGATGAATACACTCATGCAAAGACACGATACAAGCCAATAGCTCACGCCGGCGGCAACCGGTCTGGCACAATCTCTAGGGTCGGCGTCGGGCGAAAATATCTCTCGAACCGGCACAATGAGTAGGGAGTCTTTGTGAGATCTTGATGTCTTGGCAAGGGGCTCTGATGCCAAGGCCTTGTACAACGAGGGAGGTGCAATGCAAACTCCAACAAGGTGGGGGACTATATACAGGCAAGCCACTAGTTTAGGGGTACTTTAGGCAATAAACGGTAAAGTCTGGACGGATCTGGGGGTACATGGGCCGAAGGTCCAAAAGGCTTTTAACCTGCCTGTCTCGATTGTACTTCATCCGGGGTAGACCCCGAGGTTTGAGGGCCGGAGACTCCGGGGTGGCCGAAGACTCTACGGCAGAGCATGTACTCCGGGGTAGACTCCGGGGTCGTAGACAGAGAGCTCCAGGAAGGGGCCGGAGTCCTGCCCGGAGTCCTGGGGGCGGAGACTCCATGGTTGAAGGCTAGAGACTCTGGAGTTGCTGGGCCGGGGACTCCAGGGTGCGCGGAATCTCCGGGGGGTGGCGATGCTCTCCAGTGAAGACTCTGTGGGGGTGTACTGAATGCTCTAGGCAAGGGTCTGGGGACTGGCCCGGAGTCCAGGCCAGAGACTCCGAGGCTGGAGGCCGGAGACTCCGGGGCTTCAGCCTTAGCAGCATCTTCTTCTCGTCCAGCTCCTTGTATGTAACATCCCAGGATTTAGCACCTAGAAATAGAGAGGCCACATGTGTGTGCATTGCATTCATGCATAAGAAAATCCGGGAAAATTTCACGCAAAACTAAAACAGCTATCGAGGGATCGAGGTCTCTCTTGTTTTGATGAAAGCATCCAAGCAAGTGCGACATATTTCTCCATGACCTCTACTGTATCTTTGTGGTTGAGGGAAAGCAATTCAAATTTGAATATTCAAAAGGTATATTTGAATTCTAAAAGAGTTTGAAATATAATTATAACTGATAGTTGTATTACAATTATAAATACATATTTGAGATATTGTTTATAAGTATGATACAAATAATCATAAGTATTTAAGTAAAAAAGAAAGGTATTGAATTATTCTGTAATATAATATGATAATACAATCAATATTTTAGTTGAGTAAATTGAAATAATTCAATAAAAGGAAATGATTTTAATAATCAAATAAGAAGGTCTTTATTACGTAATATATAGTATTATAGTGACTTTACACTTTGGAATAATAAAATAAAATTACAAATCTCAAATAATGAGATCACATTACAGGAAATGAACTAGAAATTACAAAATGATAAGAGAAAGTCCTATATTAAGCCTTGATCTTCTCTAATTTCCTGTTCTTAGTTTCCTGCAATCAGGCAATGGAAACAAATAAGAGATTATTGGGGTTAGTGTGAAAATGTTCCCATCATCAAAGACGAGGCATTATCAATGTAGGAACTCAACTGAGGAAATCAAGAACTAGTCTTTATTTCCATAGTATTGGCTAGAGGGATCAATTTTCAATCTAAGGCAACTATAGACTATGGATCATGTTGGGATCATCTAGATCAATGGATACAACAGGGACAAGCAGGCAAAAAGGAAGGCAACATTGGATGATCCATATCAGGGAAAGGACAGAGGTAACAACCTTTGATCCATTTATTCTTTGGCAACAATGCAACTAATCAATCCCTCTAACCAAGTTCAGTTCCTAGATTAAAAGGCAACTTAGAATTTTAGAATATTTCTCTATTGGTATTGATTACCAACAAGAAATTTAAAAGCCACAATTAACTAATTTATGAGAGAGCCAAGTTAATTAAGCTAATGGACTGTTTCATCCAGCCAGATTAAATGATGAAGCACTAATTTTAGCCAAGTTAGATAGCATCAGCCAGCCAGATTAATCCACTTGGCAGTACAAAAACAACACCCATACGGATAAGACCAACCTCAACTATAGCTTGCACTAGTAGGAATATAAGCTCAACTTGACAACATGTAGCATCAAGGGGAAGCTACCAAAGCAGCTGAAGCACATCCATAGCACCAAGATGCCCACATATGGGAACTTGCACCAAGTGGGGCCCAGCTGCAGCAACTCACACACCACATGCAACTGATGTGTTGTCACCACCACAGTAACCTGGCCAACAGTATAAAAGTAGCAGTGGAGTAGTTCCAGCAACCTTCTTACATGCCTATCCCATTTCAGGTCACCCAATCTATCAAGGACACTGCCTGTTCTTATCAGTTCATCACAGAAACCACTAGAGTTAACTCAGCCAATAGCACTATCTAGTGTAGCTTAGGAAACAGATCAAGAGGAGAACAAGAAGGAGTAAAAGATGGTCAATAAGGAGCAGGTCAAGGAGGAGAAGTAACTTGAACCAGAAGGGCAAGTAGTAGTAGATAAAAATCCCTAACAAGCCACCAACAACAGGTAAAAATCCATGAGGAATATAAAGTAAGATTATGCAGCACATGTTCTTATTAGCTCACACCATCACAACCAAGTAAACAATGGCTAAGATACAAATCCTTCCTAATTCAATTACCCTGTAACTAGAACATTTCTAGGAGGATAGGTGGATTATTTCTCTCAGAGCTCCACAGGGTTGCCATGCAAAATCTTCACAGAGAATAAAAAAGAAATAATCAAGTAATATATGTTCTTAAATGAAAGCTTGCCTCAGGCTTTGCATCCTTGGCATTGACCACAATTTTTAACCAATCAAGCTAGCAGCATATCATGCTACCAGAAGGGTTGCTGTGCACACTCTTAAAAGGAGGCACCACAACAACAACCTCTAGGTAGCAGAAGCCACCATGTAGGGCTCTAATAGCTCGTTTCCAATGTATTCAGTTATGTTAACATTACAAACAGGGCACACCAAATGAGTTCGAATCATTTTTCTAGTCAAGCAACTTAAAATCATCTAAATTACACTTATCACTGTCATTTGACAGATGAAATCCAGCAAGACAGGTTCTTATACCCCAAAAGCCCTAGAACACATCAAGAAGTCATCATAAAATTCAGACAAGCTGAATGTTAAATTAGTGGTGCAGCTACACATAGAATGGTATTTGAAAGTACCCAATAATGATCTCAAATACCACATTTGAGTTTCTATAAGCAAGCTAATTTCCTCGGCAAATAAAAACCATCATAATCCAAATCATTTTCCTAGTAGGATTACTCAGGAATCATTAAGTTTTTAGTAATGCATTGTTCAATAGTTATGCTAGATCATCACTAAATTTTCTTTGCAATACCCAAATATGTGTTATCTATAATAACTAGCAGAGAAGCACATCAAGCTTCAGTTCCCTGAAACTTGATCAGTTACCACTAGGGGCTATCATCAGCACAACAGATGGTCACATAAGATATAGGACTCATTTCGGGTGTTGAGCACCTAGAGCGGAGGCATGGCGAAGTGACGATTGTCGCAGCTGATGTCGGGGTTGCGTTTATAGCACCGTCCCACTAGTGCCGAGCTTGGAGTAGTTTCCATGACCCTCATCGTTCCGTCAGCAACACCATCACGTGCACCACCACACAAGGGCCACGAGACGGCGGCGTAGGACATCGGGGTTGTATCAACCTATCGTCGTCCCGCCGGTTTCGGGGTTGAGGTCGCCGTGAGGGAGCAGCAGGAGGCGGGCCTCGACTTGGAGGCGCGGATCGATGGTGGCAAGGACCAGGGTGTAACACCCTCGAATCGGCCCTATGCAAGTTTTAGCCCTTTCCGCCAAACCCGCATAGAAACGATTCAAGGACGCCCACCAGGCACTTTTGTGCGGGTGGAAAACGAAGTAATACCATTACACAATAGTCCTTGATGGGACCCACAGAACAGATATATATACAACAACGACTCAACGAGTCAAGAATACAGATATACAATACAAAGATCCAAATCACCTTGAAAACGATACAGCGTCCGAGTACGGACAAGATGCAAATGGGGCTAAGAGCCCTGAAGAATAACCAATGGCATCCATAACCCTGCCCAGGCCAAGCCGGAAGGGTAAACCTTCTAACGACGTCGATCTCAAACCTGCTAAAACAAAAGAGGTGGCGACAAAGGCAAGGAAAAAGAGGAGCGTCAGTACTGAGGCCAGTACATGGCGAGGCTAGAATTCGGCGGTCCTCGCCTACATAGGTATGGTGGGCTGAAGCGGCAGCGCAGCGGCACTAAACAACCTATAGAGACTCGATTAACTGTCGGCTATTAGAGAGGGGTAAGAAAGACCTATTCGGTTCCGACCTGATACTAACACCAAACATACCCATCCTGGTATTTCCCCCCCGAGACCAAACGAGGAAGTCGGACCAAGGAACTCACACAGTTGGCAATTTTACTCATTCCGTTATAGTTGCAGCACTTACTAATCAGATATAGAGCTTGAGTCATCCTGATAGCATAAGTAGTGGGCAGTTTTAGTTAACAATCCGGTGTAGTTGGACATTTATTAGTCAGATATAATTGTCCTAAGGAATCCCAAAACCCAGCAGTTGTTGGCACTTTTATCATATTCCACTAGAGTTGCAATACTTACTAGGCAGTAATAGTATGACACAGATCACCACAGATCCACCAGTTGTTGGCATTTTTATTATCCATTCCATTGTAGTAAAGCTGATTACTAGTCACATATTAAGTCAAATTCATAGCACTACTTTAGTTATGCTTGTCTATGATCGAGATACTGTGCTCCAAGTCGTCCATAACCGCGGACACGGCTTTCAGAAAGTTTTACCCTGCAGGGGTGCACAAATAGCAACACACACACGATCAACCTCGGAAAAACCAAATCAAAACCCAACGAGGCTTTCACGACAAAGCAATCACAGGATTCATAAAATATTTCAGGGGGCCACCCCACTAAGCTACCCGCAACGAAGTTGGCCGGCTCCGGAATGGACCCAGGGTTTGTGATGACGGTTGTAAACGACTGGGAACCCGAAAATGTGACTGGGCTTGTCGATACCGTGAAAACGTGGCACGATCCAAAACAGGACAGGTGCTCCACGCACAATCGTAAATAAAGCAGTAAAGCATGGCATAGGTACATGATAGTAATAAAGCCCCAAACTATTTTGTGGCCCCAAGAAATAAGAAATGAATCAAGCTCTGGCTAAGGGGGATCCCATAGGGTCTCCCGGATGTGGATAGTGCGAATAGTCAAGGAACATGTATCAAGTACTCGGGGTCCTACGGGACACAAGTAAGCGTGGAAGAACCAAATAACATCTATTGCCCACCGATGCCTCTGCATTAGTTATATCTAGCAATTTAATGGTTGTATTTAAAGTCATGATCAACTCCACCGTAAACATCTGCCAGCATTCCAACAAATGTGGTACTTGACAACACGAGATCGACCTGAGCAAGCAACTACGACTCGCAAGGCCAGCTATCTACCAAACATAGGTAATAGGAGGTGTCGAAGGCAATATAGAGGCTGCACGGGATATAACTGGTGCACGGAAACTAAAGCATCGCGACACGGATAGCAATAGATCAACAGGAGGAAATAAAGACTATAAATGCAAAATAGGTAGAAGGGGGAGAGATGCTCGCCTAGGAAAACACTGTCGAAGAGACATTATCCGAAGAACTTGTCGATACTCGCATCAACTCACCGGCCTAATCCGCGAAGAAGCAAACACTAGAAGAAACACCGGATGCAATATTTAATACTACGGCAGAAGATCCGACATGCTTATGATATGATGCATGGCATGGCATAGATGCGGTGCAATTAGGTCATATTAAGTGGAACCGGGGTCCCGACACACGGTTCAAGTTATTTATCTACCCCGCAAATTAAATGTTGTATTAGTAGGACAAAACATGGTATCGGTTCGCTACACCAATTTAAATGGAGTCCGGAATAAGACAACAATATCCCGCATATAGACTCTATATTAAATTTAGGTGAATCGACTAATTAACCCAACCCACCAGATGACATGTATGCAAGCATGATGATTTAATGATGCGACAGGTATATATCATATTATAAAAATAGAGGCTTAGGGTCACACATCTGGGTTCGGGAGATCTTGGGTTCCGGGGGGTTCGGAGTCGGACTCAGGGTTCGATGGGGAGCGGTTCGACGGGACCGGTCTCGGACAACGGAAGGAGAGCTTGGCGTTCCGGGAAGAAGGACTTGGTTTGGCGTCGGAGGATCATCGAATCCGCCCTAGTCGGTGTCGATCTTGGCGTTCGGGATGAAGAACTTGGCGTTCCTTATCGGAGATCTTGGGGTGTGGCTCCATATGGTCCGTGTAGAAGTCCTTGGTGTTCCACCACGACGACCTTTGGGTTCGGCTTCGCGAAGAAGTACTTGGCGTTCCGACGAGGGGATCTTCGGGGTTCAGACAAACATCGGTGCCTTGCCGACGTACTCGGGGATTTAAAACTCACCACATCAACACTAACTACAGCATAGGAACAACCGGAACAACATCACAGACTCGGGAAAACAGAAGCAAAAAGAATGCAACGAGCTGATACATGGTCGTGTGGGGATAGACTTGCAGATGGTTTCGCCTTGTCCAAAAGTCAGGAGGACCGTGGCTCGACGTGGCAGAGGGACGCCAGGACAGGGAGGGCCCGCGGAGACGGCGCGAGGAGGAAGCGGAGAAGCCGGCGCCAGTGGTAGCTCGGGAGGAGGGTGGCGCACGGGCGAGGCAGAATGAAGGCCGTGGCTCAAGGGCGGAGAGCGGGCGGCAGAGGGCGCTGGGCGAGGACGAGGCGACCGTGGCGGCAAAGGCCCGCAGAAGTAGGCGACCATGGGCGGAAGACGGCGTGGATGCGTGGGGGTAGCCGGAGCTTGGCGGCGGGGATGGAAAACACGCGGACGACGCGGGGAGGCGCTCCGACCGGGAGGACGATGAGACGGGTGGCCGGCGGTGTAGAGCAACAAGGCGGCGGGGAAGAGCTCGGCCGGGGGGACGGCCGGAGAGGATGAGGCCGCGCCTACAGACGGCGGGCAGAGGGCACGCGGGGCCTGGCGGCGACCGGCGACCGAGTGAGGAGGGCGGTGAGAAGGGGAAAATGACGGGGGAGGCGCAGGCGGCAGGGACGTGCGACGGCGGCACTCGCGGATGTTGGAGATGGGGCAAGAAGCGCGCCCGGAGGAAGCCGGGGAACAGCGGCGGTGCTCTGACGAGCTCAGGAGGGAGGAAGGCGTGGCAGCGGCGGGGAGAACGGGATTGCAGGGCAGGTGGGATTGGATCGAGGAGGGGCAGGTGGTGGGGCCGGGCAGGGTTGGTGGAGACACGGGGCATGGGAACGCGCTCGTGAGGAGGTGGGGTCGCGCTCGCACTGGGGCGTGCGTCGCGTGCGAGCGGGGCACTGCGGGGCGCGTCGGTGGGTGGTGCAGGTGGGGCTGGCGACCAGGTGGTTGGCCTCGCGGGGATGCGTGCGTGCGTGGTGTTGACTGTGCTGCGCGGGGTTGGTGTGGGGATGTGGGCAGGAGGGTGTGTGTGGTTGGGGCCAGCGGGGTGACGTGGCGCACTGCGAGTGGAGGGAGTGAGGTGGCGATGGGGTGTGCTGGCAAGAGTGGATGGGAGCGGGAGGGAGCTGTGCGCGCGGCTGTTTGGCGGCGGAGAAGGAAGAGGGTTAAGGTGAGGGCTGGATAGGTGGGCTAGGGTTAGACATGTTTTAGAGATAGGGTTAGCTTTAGGTTAGTTTTAGTTTGGAGGTGGCCGACTGGGCTTTCGGGCCTGGCGGGCTGCCTCCCATAAATAATGTAAATATTTATTTATTATTTAAAAGACTTTTGTAAATAGTTTTTAGACAAACAAAATATCCGGGAGAGACCGGAGTTTGGTTTGAATAAAGACGGGGGGATATTTTAGAAAACAAATATAGGCTTTTAGAAAATAGTTTTAGGCAAACCATGCATGGTGACATGACGATGCTCGAATGCAATGCGGCACGATGACATGAGCATGCGGTCATGACGATACATTGCACAAAAACAACACGATTTTCTAGTAGTGGTTTTAGCGGGATGCCACACATGGGATGCTGAGTCGCCTCATCCTCAGTGTCGGCGACCCAATCCGTGGGGGCTAGGGTTTTGTGGAGACGCAGACGGGGCAGCAGAGCGGCATCGAGGCAACGGGAATTGATGGAAGAGATCGAGCCGAGGCCTCGTCGGCAGGCGACGGTGCTGGATTTGGCCGGCGACCAGCCGGAGCGGTGCTGGTAGCGGTGCATCATGCGAGAAAAGAGGGGAACGAGAGGATCGAGTGTGTGCGTGCGTGCGTGAGAGAACGCGAGAAAGAGAGATACATACGGGTGGTTCTGATCGAACTCAGTCATAAGTGTGTTGTGTATTAGAGTCTGGGTTGTGTTACTCGTGTATACACATAGGGCTTACCCCAACGTTCCCCGGACGATGGGGGAGTTCCCATCATCCTCCTCCCCTGCATGACACGTGTACATCGAAATCACCCCAAATCCCGCTTTTTTGCAAAACACATATTTTTGTTGCATATGTCCCTGCCTTTTCTTCCGAAGCAAAAAATGTTTGTTTCAGAAAATAGAATTTCTCACCGGAGACCTCGTCGGAGACCATGCAGTAAAAAATTTGTGCTAATGTAGCAAAACCGACCTCGCTGGAAAAAACTTGTCGGATACCTTGCAGCAAAACGTTGACACAGTTGTAGCAAAAAGCACAAGACAGCTGTAGCAACAAAGTTCTTCTAATGTAGCAAAAACTAACTTCGCCGGAGACATCGCCTGACACTCTTGCCCACAACATCGTCGGACACCCGTAGCAAACCCACAAGATGGTTGTAGCAAATCCATTGGTCGTCGGCACGACGGCACCTACCGTCGATAGCAAAAATCCGTCACCATACAGGTAGCAACAACATCAGCCATTGTTTACAGCCCGTCATACCCATTGTAGCAGCGCCATCGGTCGTCGGTAGCAACCACGACTACCGGGGAGGCTAGCATCTCCAACGGTAGTCGTCATGCGGCTGTGGGCGTGGTGCAGATGGCGTCATGTGGGAGGAATCCATGACCTCGGGCTTATCATTGTCGGTGACTGTGCATGCCTCATGCTCCTCCTCGAGGCCCACGGAGGGAGGAGATCTTGGGGCCGCGCTGGGCGAGCATCTTCATGGTCCAAATGCTCCCCATGGCTGGATCTCCATGGCCATGGCGGACGTGGGCGCGCAAAGATGGGGTGGGACGGACAAGGATGCGGTGGTGGCACGCGGCAACGGAACGCGTCGGCAGCAGGCAAGTCAATGGCGAGGGCAAGCACCATTTCAGAGTAGAAGCTAGAGGGGCGGCGTTCCACGCGCTGGGAGGAGCAGTGCCGCTCGTGGTATCGCAACAAAATTGGTCTCTATCAGGAATCTAAAGGGGGCCCAATACAACATGGTGACGGAAACAGCCGGACACGCACGCGAGTCTACCCAGACGATGGTCGTCCGGGGGAATGCATCATTTTCCCTTGTGTATTCGGTGACTCTCAGAAAAGTCAAAAAGGTATGTATATGCGTATATGTCACTAATTCAAACTAGCTCTAAGCTATATAGCCAGTATAGTATGTACACGGAAACAATTCTAATATCCCAATTGCTAAAAAGTGCTTGGATGCTGGTTTTCCTTTGTGTATTCGGTGACTCTCAGAAAAGTCAAAAAGGTATGTATATGCGTATATGTCACTAATTCAAACTAGCTCTAAGCTATATAACCGGCTATATAACCAGTATAGTATGTACACGGAAACAATTCTAATATCCCAATTGCTAAAAAGTGCTTGGATGCTGGTTTGAAACAATTCTAATATCCTATTTGCTAAAAAGTTGTTGGATGCTGGTTTGTCTTTCCGAGCCTCCGATTTTATACCCGTCGGATTGCTGGATCCCGCGAGTTGTCTCCGACCGATCCATACCTGGGCCCCACGTCGCACACGCGGCTTCGATAGCGACCGGTCAACAGAGAGTTCCATCACCCACCTCTAGCTCATGCCGCCGAGATCCCCACCCCTACCGAGAACCGCCGCCAGCACCCCATCCCATGTCGCCTGCTGCCGGTAGGCCGCCAACCCTGCACCACGCGCTGAAATGAATCCCCACCTCAAGAGTGCTCTGCCGGGAGGCCTCCACCTCTGCACCATGTGCCGGCATGAATCCCCACCCCCGGTCGCGCCCCGTCGGGAAATCCTCCATCGAACGCCATCCGATACCCGCACCTCGGTTGTGTGTCTCTTGGAAGCCCTCCACCTCGAACGACCGCCCCGGGAAACCCCACTTTCGCCGGCAGCGCCATGAGCCCATGACCACCGGTGGTAGAGCTCCCACTCAGGCCTGCGGCGTTGTGACCATGCGGCTCAGAGACAGCAAGGCGTTGGGGCAGGTGGCAAGGAGGCCGAGGTGGTGGTCGATCTGGACTAGGCCAGGTCAGATGATAGAATCAGTGGACTAGCTAGATCAGTTCGATGGACTAGGAGTAATCTAGTACTGCTTTCTGTTTCTCCTAGCGTACTAGCTAGTTTATCTAGTGTTCATGTCTGGGAGCTAGCTGATTTGCACTTTGTCTTGTTTTTTCAATTGACTCGGAGTAATCTAGACTGCTTCTTGTTTCTGCTAGCTTACTAGTTAGCTTATCTAGTGTTCCCGTCTAAGAGCTAACTGATTTGTGCTTAGTCTAATTTTTTCGTCTGTTAAACTTTCAGTTTCAGAGTTAGCTGACTAACCCGCACTGTCGCCTAGTTTCAGAGTGCAGTGCTTGGTATTAGTTAGTCATTGCCGGTGTAGCTGCTAGAACTGATCTGGCGCCATGACCACCGGCAGAAATTTGCATCAATGGCGTTTTTCCTAGGTGGAGACGTGAGACAACAACACCATACCGGTACCTTGCCTGACTTGTGTAAAGCTTCTAACTGTACGTTCACGGTTGGCCCCTTGGCACATTTTAGGACCGTTTGTTCTTCCGAGCCCCTTTTCCTGACTGTCCTATCGAGACAATCCTATCCCACGCCCACGTCCCCACAAAATCGCACTGATAGGATCCCCACCTACTGTAGCCACCCATAGCCTCGTGTGCGGCAGCCTGCCATGCGCCGGAGTGGTACCCGCCAGATTCCGCCGGTCATGGACGTCGCGCCGGAGAAGGACCCTCCCGCCCGCGCGGTTGATAGCCATGGCCATCGCGATGGAGAAGGACCCCATGCGCTGCCGCCGGCCAAGGCCACCACATCGGAGCAGGACACCGCATTCTGCCGCCGCCAATAGCGAGCCCCTGCGCGGTAGCCTGCGCGATCGCCTCTCCCATTCCTCATTCGGCTCGAAGTTGCGCAACCGCGACATCTACTTCTACAGGCCTAGCCTTGCCGCGCCCCTCATTTTCCAGATGCCAGTACCCATGGGTGCCTTGGTGCAAGATTGCACCTCGCTGGCGCCGCCACACATCGCCCGTGCCTTCCTTGGGAGTCCAACCATCATAGGACCAGGAGTCATGCCACCATGATCATACAAACCAGCCCCGTCTAACGATCTATGATGCCCAACACCCAAACCAGCCTTGTCTGACAAATTATTTCTTAGTTTTTTCTTATTTGAGTAGATATACGACATCCCCACCGGCTTATTATAGATCGTGTTGGGCCTCGTGTAGTGAACGGTGGCACTGGACAAATCAGGCATTGTCGTTTTTAGTACTTAGTTGTATACACACTAGTGCTAAGGTGTATACGACACTAGTGCTAAGTTGTAGGCATTGTGGTTTTTAGTACTAAGTTGTATACACACCAATGCTAAGTTGTATACGCTCCAGTGCTAACTTGTATATCTAGTGATACTAAGTTGTATAGTCACCGATGCTAAGTTGTATGCATACTAACGCTCAGTTCCACACACATACTATAGTTAATGTGTATAACCACTATTGCTATGTTGCATACCTACTATTTTTTCTAGAATATGTGGAGGGCTGGGCACCGCCGGTCTCAAAACTACATCTCCTTCAGCTTCTTCTAGAATGCGTTGTGTATTGGGTTGTGACTGGCGGCACCGGCCACATCTATGTTGATTGAGGCGGAATTTGTTGTTTTTAGTGCTAATTGTATATCCATCGATGCTAAGTTGTATATCCACTGTCGATAAGTTTGTATACATGTCGGTGCTAAGTTGTATACGCATCAATGCTAAGTTGTATACCTACAAACGCTAAGTTGCACACACACTATTGTTAGGTTGTATACGCAATGCTGATTTATATACTTCTACTGGTGCTAAGTTGTATACCCACTATTTTTCTAAGTCGTATACCAACTAGGGTTGCGTCTTAAAGCAACATCATCTTTATCTTCTTGCATCTCATGTTGCGTCTTGTGTCATACTTGTGGCACCGACCACATCCATGTTGATTGTTATGGAGTTGTACCTCGTGACAGCAACTATCAAGAAGACAATAAGTTGTTTCTTCACACATGTGCTAACTTGTATTTTCGACTTGTGCTAAGATACATACCCACTAGTGCCAAGTTGTATTTTCGAATTGTGCTAAGTTGCATACCCACTTTTTGCTAAGTTATATACTGAGTAGGGTTATGTTGCACCCATTTTCCAATATAGTTGAACATACAGAGTTGCATACCCACTAGGGTTAAGTGAACCATTGGTTTAGCTTCCCCTCCGTCTAGGCATCACTCGTCTTGAAGCAATATACTCTTTGGTTTCTTGCATCTCGTGTTGCACCTTGTGTCGTGCTCGTGGCCACATCCACGTTGTATAGCCACCGCTGCTAAGTTGTATACATACTAATGCTAAGTTGTATGGACACCAATGCTAAGTTGTATACATACTAATGCTAAGTTGCCTATCCAGCTATGTACTATTTGTTATGAAATTGTATTTTCATTTCCACTAAGTTGTCTACCAAAGTTGCATCGTCAAACACCAAGTTGATCTATCCGGCACCAAAGTGGCCTCGTCAGGTACCAAAGTTTTATTGTAGTGCACCGGTCTTGTCGGGCACCAAAATGGCCTCGTAGGACACCAAAGTTACCTCGCCGAGCACCAAAGTTGCTCTGTCGGGCACCAAAGTTGTCTCGTCGTGCACCGAAGTTGCTTTGTCAGGCACCAAAGTTGCTCTACCGTGCACCGAATTTGCCCCGTTGGGTACCCAAGTAACCCGATCAAGTACCGAAGTTGCTTTGTTAGGCACCAAAGTTGGTTTATCTGGTATTGAAGTTGCCTTGTCTGACATCGAAGTTGCCTCGTCGCGCACCAAAGTTGCCTCGTCGGGTACCGAAGTTGCCTCGTAGGTCACCAAGCTGCCTACTACTATTATGAAGTTGCATGTCGTTGTCATGAAGTTGCCTCACCGGGCTCCGAAGTTTCCTTGCCTAGCTCCGAAGTTGCCTTGTCGGGAAGCAGCTTGCCTAAAGAAGGGTCCTTTTCACCCACCACGACAACGCCGTCCTAATGGCCTACCAAAGTTGCCACACTGGGCTCCGAAGTTGCCTAATCGGGTAGCGGCTTGCCTAAAGGAGGGTCGTCCTCACCCGCCGCGGCATCGCCATCCTAATGGCCTATCAAAGTTGCCTCGCCAGGCTCTGAAGTTTCCTTATCGAGCTCCAAATTTGCCTTGTCGGCAGCGGCTTGCCTGAAGAAGGGCCGTCCTCAACCACCGAGGCATGATGACCCACAAGTATAGGGGGTGTATCGCAGTATTTTCGAGGGAAGTGAAATCCAATTTATTGATTCGACACAAGGGGAGCCAAAGAATATTTATAAGCCTTAACAACTGAGTTGTCAATTCAGTTGCACCTGGAAACAATCTTGCTCACAGCAGTTTATAAGTAGCAACAGTTTTGTAATAGCAATAGTAAAGTAATAGCACTAGTAAAAGTAAGACATTAGTAACAGTAGCAGTAAACAGTAGGATTAAGGCACGGTAAACATAGGGATGGATGGATGGGCGTTGCATGAACAAGACAATTCACATGGCAATCAAGACATAGGGAATTTGTAGATAAATAAGATAGAGCATCCAAGTACTAGATAATCATAGGCATGTGTTCCATATAGTCATACGTGCTCGCAATGAGAACTTGCACAACATCTTTTGTCATGCCAGCCCGTTTGCAGCGGGGCCTCAAGGGAACTACTAGAAATTAAGGTGCTCCTTTTAATAGAGCACCGGAGCAAAGCATTAACACTCGGTGAACACATGTGATCATCACATCAAGGCCATTCCCTCCAGTTATCCCGATTGCTGTCACATCGGGGCCATTGGTTCCGGACAACAATGTGTGTATACAACTTGCAGGTAAGACCATAAACAATACTATCATAATGAATCAATAACATGTTCAGATCTGAAATCATGGCACTCGGGCCCTAGTGACAAGCATTAAGCATAACAAGTTGCAACAAAGTCAAATCGTACTAATAATAGATACTAGAACCATGCCCTAACAATCTGATGTCATTACATGAACAATCTCATCCAATCCTACCATCCCTATAGCCTACAGCGGGGGATTACTCACTCATAGATATGGGAAACATGGATGGTCGATGGAGAAGCGATGATGGCGATGATCTCCTCCAATTCCTCGTCCCAGCAGGGTGCCAGAACGGAGTTTCTGGTGCTGATTCGCGGAATCTGGTGGTGGCAGCGAAGCGGAACTCTTTCTGGAAAAACGTCGAACCCCCCTTGGTTTTTAGGTCAAGAGGCAACTTATAGGCGAAGAGGGAGTCCGAGGGGGTGACCGAGGCGGCCGCACCACCCCTAGGCGCAGCCTGGCCTGGCCCGCGCGACCAGGTGGTGTGGGCCCCTCGTGGCCCTACTCCGTCTCGTCTTCTGGCTTCGTGAGTCTTCTGGTGAAATAGGATTTTTGGCATATTTTCTGGGATTTTTCCTAATAGGTGATTTTCTGCACAAAAACTAGACACCAAGGTAATTCTGCTGAAAACAACGTCACTCCATGTTAGTTGTATCCAAATCACACAAGTTTAGAGGAAAAACAATAGCAAAAGTGTTCGAGAAAGTAGATACGTTTTGGACGTATCAACTCTCCCCAAGCTTAGCTTATTGCTTGTCCTCAAGCAATTCAGTTGGAAACTGAGTGCGATAAAAGAAACTTTCACGAACACATTTGCTTCATATGATGTATATATTCTCAGCATATGATCAAGTCCTTAGACAATTCATAATAAGGAGTATGCAAATAAGGTCACTCAATAGTCATTGCAAGCTATGAAGAGACTCCAACTGAAAAATAATAAGTAGCAAGAAACATAAACATAAGCAACATTGCAATGCTCATAAAAATATATGGTAGAGTGGTATCTCGCTTGCCTTTAATTGTAGAGCAAATATAAATGCCAAGGCACCTCTGAAGTTCAAGTGAAGACTAGAAGTAAAGATATCAGAGATACAAGCATCAAGGTCATAACACAATTATTCAAGTTTTGAGACAAGCACATTACACTAAGAATGACAACCATGCTTTCAAGAAAGTGCCCATAGAATATGTGGAGACTCAACAAGGAAAACGAAAAGGTTTTGAAAATTTTGAAAGGCTTCGAAATGCTGAAAGTATGGTACTTATTAGCTTTGAGCTCTCATTGCCCCTATCATAAGCATATTTAAGTGGTTAAGGTTAAAGTGACACAACTAAGAGGATATGCTTGACAAGTTATAAGTCGAAGTCTCATGCCCCTTACTTACGAAGTCCGAACCTCATGCTACTCAATTTTAATCACAAGTAAGCTCTGTTCATTGTAAATACATATGTATCATAGAGAACCACCAATGGGGTACCCCTTGCACATGATATAGGAGCTATCCCATAATCAAAATGATAAGGCAAGCAGACAATGAGCATCTCAGCGGTCTTTTTATTTGTTATTTCCATAGGTTTTTATTGAGGATGCTTCATAGAATGCTCATTATGGTTATGCTGCAAGTTTCTACCATGATTAGGTGGCTTAGGCTAGCGGTCCAGACATTTCTCTAACACACATACAAACTCCATGATCTTACAAGTTCCACTTTTATTTCACACCGCCGGGATCCATAAGCAAAAGAATCATGATATCAACGAGGTACTAAGTACCAGTGCAATGTTGAAAGTGTTCCCCATGATACATGGTTCTACTAACTTTAACTTATAAAGTGCGAGCATATATGCAACAAAGAAGGACGCAATGGTTTAGATTTATTAAGTGCAAGAAAATAAAGTGTGCCATCAAGTTCGTGAGAGCTTTACTAACTAACTTTCTCATAACAAGCAAATATTATATTCGGAAGAAAACAAGGCATACTTAATATGCACGGAATAGCAAATGATGCTAATAGGTAGGTAAGGTGGACACTTTTGGAAATATTGGTTTTGGGATGTTGGATGCACGAGTAAAGATTATACTCAGCACAAATGAAGGCTAGCAATAGAAAGGGAGTGACAAACGAGAGAGCAATAACTGTCATAATCATGCTTGTAATAAAACAGGAGTAATCATGGCATGAAAGTGATTCAAGACCCCTGAGGCAAAATAATTCATCGAGGCTTAACTGATTATTTCAGTCATATGCATGCGTGAGCATGTGCCAAGTCAACTCAAGTGAAACATTCAGAGGAGGATACCACAGTGTCATACCAAGTTATGAATAGAGCAATGCAAGCAAACATTCATATGACATGCTACAAACTATTAGTACGCTGGATCTAATCATAAGAAAACAAGAGCTACTAAGCATCCATAAATAACATACACCCTACATGAATGGACTAAGCATGCCCACAATGATGAGTATATGTACAAAAAATGAAAACAAATAGAGTTCGTTACCAGCCTCTTACCACACCTCAAGTTGTCATTAATCCTCATCATTGCCCTTCACTTGTGTGGCTTGAATAATAATATGAAAACCAAACTCCACTGAGGACTACTGAACCTTGCAACAAACTTCACAAAACCAAAGAAGAACAACAAATATTTTTGGTGTTTTTGAGTTTTAAAGGCAAGAGCAACAAGGAAGAACAAGCAAAGCAAAATCTTTTTGGGTTTTTCGATTAATCAAAAAAAAGCAAAAAGGAAAAAGGCAAAGAGAAAAAGAAGCAAACAAAGAAACAATAAAAATATTTTTGGTCTTTTTGTGTTTTGGAAAGCAGAAACAAAGCAAGAACAAAAACTAAGCATGGATATACAAAGTACTGACTAAACATGATATGTAGATGAGTGTGGTGTCGGTGTACCTCCCCTCAAGCGCTTTTGGCCTAAGTGGGTATCAATACCAATGCGGGTAAGGGTTCCAAGTAGGCGGTGTCGTCGGATTGATGACAAGTACGCCATGAGGGGGTCCTCGAGGCATGCGGAATAGAGGGGTGTGAGACGTACGGTGTTCCGGTACGGTGAGTACACAAGTTTACCCAGGTTCGAATCCGCCGGCTTTGGACGGATCCTACTCCTGCTAGCAATCCAGTAATACGGCAGAGCCGGAATATGGGTTACAAGGGTTCGCCTGTGCGAGTTGAGATTGTAGACTATTGAGGGTGCCCTAAAGGCTCTCCCCAGGTCGGCTTATATAGATATCCGGCCTAGGGTTTACAGGAGAGATCTATCCGGCTACGACTAAGAGTCAGTTACAGAGTACATCTTGAACTACAAGTAACACTATAGGCCTAGGTCGGTAAGTCTTCTGGGCCTTCCCGTAGCCGGACTGGACTCCGTCTTTTCTCCCTGACTGGGCCGCTCGTGAAGCAAAGCTCTAACCCGAAGTGGGCCACCCTGGTTAGTGAGGTACTATGAGGATACACGGAAAGTATATCACCAACAGCAGCCCCCGGAAGTCTCCAAGATCCAAAGTCGGATTCATCATCATATAGCTTGATCTTTGGCTTCCAGAATCTTGAAGGGTTCCTGAAACTTCAAAACAAAAGATACGATCTAGGTCTCAAAAGTAAGTCAGACCTACCAGTATGTTATTCGGATTTTCCAGCTTGATATTCAAACTAAGCCAGAACTTGGTCTCTGACGTCATTTGACACTGGTTATGGTCAAGTCATGTCATCCGACAAACATCATGTCTGCACGACCGTTGGTGGGTCCGTCGTTCGCGGAACCGAGGCACCGTTTCAATGTGTACGCGGAGATCGAGGTGACGTAATCATCACGTAGGACCTTCCCAGTTCCTTCCACAACGCGTGGCATTTACAAAGTGTCGTTTGCACGAATCTTGGCGTGGGTAGGTGTTTTATAAGGGGTGAGGATTTCCTTTTCCTCATCTTCACCTATTCCCTTGTCGTTTCCTCTCCTCCACTTCTCCCCCGCGAACATAGCTCCTCTGCTCCCAGATTTCCAGTGCTGCCCATCCAAGGTCACCGGCACACCGGAGAAATGGCTTCATCTTCATCGTCCGGCTTGGCTGGATTCACAGCGGCGGCGACGGCAGCGGTGGCGGCGGAGAAAGAAAGCAACCGTGGGGTTTGGATCTCGTGTCTCCTCGACGACGAGAAGCTTCGCGGCGTGGAGAATGAAGGGTTCCTCCACGCCGGCGACTGGCGGAGCGGTTTCGGCGAAACCATGCCCAACCCGCACGCCGATGATCGGGTACACTTCGGCACCCACCTCGACAGAGATTTGTCTTTCCCTCCCTCGGAATTCTTTTCCAACGTGATAGATCATTACGGTGTTCAGCTTCACCATCTTCCTCCCAACTCCATCTTAGAGATGAGCTCTTATACAGCTTTGTGTGAGGGATACATCGGCATTAGGCCGAGTCTCACTTTGTTCCGATTTTACTTTCATGTCCGGAGAAACTCCATCACTGCTGGTAATCCTTATATTACCGTCACGATTAGCCTTTCAATTAGATGCGAGCGTGTTTATCCTCGCATGTTAGCTAGTGAGTCGGTCAAACAGTGGCCGGCCACCTTCTTTTACCATAAGGATATTCCCGCTGCTGGCAAAGCTACTGCTTTGCTGGCTTTCATTGACAGAGCCGCCATGGCCCTACCATCTTGGGACGAGGCTCCTCCAGCTCTTAGTGACGATCTAATCCTCACCAAGAGGCGGATTGAATACCTGATGAAGCACAAGGGCCTGAAAGGGTCCGACTTAGTCCAGTCCTGGGTGGCTCGCCGGATCCATCCTCTCTAGTACCACGACGACCGACTGATGCATTCCATCACGGCATCGAAGAATGACTCCCTCCGCATCAGTCCCAAGGCTTTAAAGCCACATGATTACATAAGCCGGATCAAATGGCTGATTAAGGAGCGGATTGAGAGAAAGATTCCGGACTTGTCTCTGGACATGCACACAGCGGAAGACCCTTTAGTACAGGTAAGCTTTTGGATAGTAAACCCTTTTTATGTGTTTCACCTTTAAGTTATTTCACAACACTGAGATATTATCTTCTTTTCAGCTTGCCGACCTCCCCGAGTCGAAACTGGCTCCTATCAAGGGATATCCTCCGGAGTGTTCTCAGGAGGTGGAACTGGTCCTACTGCCGGACGTTGTGCCCAAAAAGCACAAAGCTCCGATAGTGACTGTCGGCACAAAGGAAGTGCCAATTGTGAAGAGGTAACTTTCAACACAAGTTTCACCTTTGTACTTTATTCGTATTTTCTTCCGAGATGTAATGTTTTTTACTCTATCATATTCTCAGAGATAAACAGCTCATCAAGGGCAAGGGGAAGGGAACTTCTTCGAAACCCGTGCGGCAGATGAAGCTGACTATGGCTTCTCCTGCCGCGGCTCCTTCGACTCCTGCCCCTCAACCTTCTGCAACACCGGTAATTACTCCATCGCCGGTTGTCGCAGAAGATCCGGCTCCTTCAACGAGGCCAGCGACCCTTGAGTCGCAGACTGACGCCACCATGGGAGGCTCAGGTTTAGATAAGGGTGAACCCTCTTCGGGTAATGATCCCTCGGCAGAGACCTTCGCTGAAAATCTCTGGACAATCCGGGACTTGCTAAATTTGGCTTGTCTCAGAAATCTACGGAGGAAATCCAGCGGCTGGCCTAGCAATGCCTGGAAAGCCGTAATCTCTCTGCCGAAGAAGTAGCACAAGAAGCGGAGGACGTCAAGTACTCCGAACTTCTTGAACAAGTCCGCCTTCGCGACGAGGGACTAAGAGCTGGTGTGCTTCCACCACCTCCGGTTATTCCACTCACCCTCGCCGAGAAGGTTACCACCGAGGTGAACATGTGCCTGAGCAAGCTCACACATGAACATCATGTAAGTCGGAATTCGAACTCATGTTTTTCCTTTACTGTATTTTATGACATATCCTCTAGCCCCCAACCATGAAGTTGGATAGTAGATCCGGGTTTATGCTTCACTAGGATGCCAAAGAACGAACTAGTATAGCCCCAAGGCTCGTGCTGATATTAGCTACAATATTAGCCCGAGTCTTTAGTAGACTTCTGACTCTGGGTATTCTGACTTACATAAAGTTAATTCATATAACCAGGAATTGTTGAAGAACATCTGCAATAAGAGGAGAGAGATCAAAGCTCTCCGACTTAAAAATACTGAGCTTAAAGTTTCCAAGGATGAGGCCGAAGGTGAACTTTCTGAGACTCAAACCTTGTCTTGATTTTTCATAGTCGAATAATTTTTGCTGAACTGTTGTTCTTTTTGACGTACAACACTGATAAAACAGTCCTGTGCTATGATCGAGGAGGCCAAGAATATGAAGACCTTGGTGGTGGAAAACAAGGATCTCCGCCAAGAGCTAGACCAGCCTAAGGTGGATCATGAGAATAGCATTGCTCAAGTTCTCGAATCCTCCTCCATGGCCACCGTGGAGCGTGATCGCAAGATTGCACTCCACGAGAAGAAGATTTCGAATCTCAACGACGAGCTATGGAGAGAGAAGGATATTTCTGAGGCGCTCCAGGATGAATTCCGGAGTCTTCGTGAAGAGAAGACCATAGTTGATGACGTCATTTTTGGTATGTTTCCGTCTTTCTGGCTTGTCTACGTTCTTCGACTTTTTCTATGTCGGATTTATATTAATTTTTTTGCATTGTATGCATAGGTCCTCTGAACTTGACAGACTCCAACTCTGTTGAGCCTCGCACCCACCGGCTTACCCAAGTTGGTGATCTGCTTCATGACTTCCGCCAATCCACTGAGGACATTGGCGAAGCTCTCAAGGTTCCGGACATACATAGCATGTCCGACTTTCAGGTGCGGGATAAGGCAAAGGAGATGCCGCAGCTTGTCCAGGACTGGAACATGTCCTACGCGCGAACCGTAGCGTAAAACGCTCTCACCATGGTCATGATCCACCATGGAAGCATGGAAATCTGGCAAGTGACCAGAGGGTATTGCAAGGTGGACGAAGACGGACATGAGCAAGACAATAAGGCCATCATGGACTCCTACGCCTGATATGGGTGTCATGTAGCTAACTTAACCAGCTACGGTACTCTCTTCTTCACCCACGTGGACACGCTGCCTCCGCCCCCCGAAGAAGAAACCAAAGTTTCTGATGATGACCACACCATGTCGGATGTGGACATCTCGGAACGATATCAAGGCGATGTATCCAGTGAGCCGGTAGCTCCTTCCTCTCCTCCTGCATCATAAGTTAAACAGATGTATTATTCTAAAAACATTATGGGTCTGTAAATATTTAGTATGATACTTTTGCTAGTGCTAAGTTTTAATCTATTCAGCACTTTTAGTTTATATTTTTTGTGTGCCTAAAATGTTTTCATAAGCACTTGAACTTTTTTGTCTGTACTTATTGTTTATCTGGTTTTCCACCTCGTCCCTTTCGTGAGCCGGCTAAACCTTCAGCACAGAAACTTTGCCGAGCAACGGAGCTCAATTGCTAAACCAGTTTAAACTCGGAAACAAAGCCGGCTTCCAGTACCAACAATTCACTACTCGGAAAATGCCCGCATCTGGCAATCAGACAAATAACCAAAGTAAAGACTAGAAACTTTAGTTATACCTGAGGGTAGCAATTTTAAAATCAGAAATCTAAACCAGAACGAACATGAGCATAGTGGTGCTTCGAGTCTTGGTTTTAGGCCTTGTAGGATTAAACCATTTGCTCTTTCGACTTATCCATTAGCCCGTGGATGTGCGACTGACGCAATGTCAAGTCGGATATTTTCTTTGTTGCAGAATTCAGCAAGTTCCCCCATAGAGAAATTACTCCCGTTGTCCGTGATAATACTATGCGGATAACC
Organism: Avena eriantha; assembly: GCA_910589775.1. Classification (NCBI taxonomy): domain Eukaryota; kingdom Viridiplantae; phylum Streptophyta; class Magnoliopsida; order Poales; family Poaceae; genus Avena; species Avena eriantha. The sequence continues at coordinate 153,025,151 of OU342745.1, forward strand.
ATACCGGATTATAACATCCTTGACAAATATTTTGGCTGTTGCTCCATCACAACTAGTGACGGGTTTAGCCTCAATCCATTTGGTAAACTTATCCACCATCACTAAGAGGTGAGTAAATCCACTTGGAGCCCGTTTAAATGGTCCTACCATGTCAAGCCCCCAGACCGCGAATGGCCATGTTATAAGTATTGTTCTCAGCTGATCAACCGGAACGTGAGCTTGTTTGGCATACTTTTGGTAGCCTTTGCACGTCTTGCCTAGCCATTCCGCATCTGCCTTGGTTGTAAGCTAGAAAAAACCGTGTTTAAAAGCTTTTGCCACTAAAGATTTGGCTCCAGCGTGGTGACCACACTCGCCTTCGTGGATTTCTCTTAAGATTTCCACTCCTTCTTCTGGAGATACGCAACACTGAAAGACCCCAGATATAATCCGCTTATAGAGCTCACCTTTAACTACAGTATATGATTTTGCTCGTCAAATAATCTGCTGGCTCAGAACCTCGTCTTCGGGTAATTTGCCATCTACCAAATAGTCAAGGTAGGGTTGGGTCCAGCTAGGACTTACAGCCAGAACTGCTATTAGAGGTGAGTCGGATTTGGTCTGATATTCTTCGTCCACTCCCTTTATTGAGGGAACTTTGAGGTGCTCTAGAAAAGTGCCATCTGGGAGTTCTTTCCATGTAGAGCTTATTCGAGATTGTGCATCTGCTTCCTCATTTTCTGCTCGAGGGATGTGTTGGACCTCAAACCCTTCGAACGATTTAGATAAATCATCCACGACAACTTTATATGCTGCCATGTGGTTATTTGCATTACAAATATCCGACACTTGCTGAGCAACAAGATCCGAATCTCCGTAACACATCAAACGCCGGATGCCGATATCATTAGAAATCCGGATTCCATGCAGCAGTGCTTCATACTCGGCAATATTATTTGCCGCTGTGAAGTGGATCTACAACACGTATAGAAGTTTATCTCCTTGGGGTGATTTGAGCACCACGCCAGCCCCCGAGCCCCCGCGAGCCTTAGACCCATAAAACTATAGGGTCCAATATTCCGACTCAGAGAGGGTCATATTCTCCTTCGTCTCTGTCCAATCAGCAACAAAGCCGGCAAGGATTTGGGATTTGATTGCTGTCCGAGGTTTGTACTCAATATCGAAAGCTGAGAGCTCTATGCCCCATTTGGCGTTGCATCCTGTGGCGTCACTGTTGTTGATTATATCTCTCATGGGAGCTGTGCTCACCACGGTAATTGGATGCTCCTAAAAATAGTGTCGTAGCTTACGAGATGCCCAGAACACACCATAAGCTAGCTTTTGATAGTGCGGATACCGCTGTTTTGATTCTTTCAAGACCTCATTGACAAAGTAGGTCGGACGCTGCACCAAGTCTTCCTGATTTTCCTCCGATCTCTCCACTACCATGACAATACTAACGACTTTGTTTGTCGCAGCCAGATAAAGCAACATCGATTCCTGTGGTTCCGGTGCAGCAAGGATAGGAGCAGATGAGAGTACTTTTTTCAGGTCTTGTAACGCAGCTTCTGCTTCATCGGTCCACACAAAATCCTTGGTCTTTTTTAGGAGTTTATATAATGGTACGGCTCTTTCACCGAGCCGGCTTACGAACCGACTGACTGCGGCAATGCAACTAGTTAGTCTTTGTACATCTTTCAGGCGAGTTGGCCTTGAAATATTGAGTATAGCCTTGATTTTGTCTCTGTTCACCTCTATGCCCCTTTGGGACACGATGAAACCTAACAATTTTCCGGCTGGGATTCCAAAGAAACATTTCTTCGGATTAAGCATGATGTTGTATTTTCGCAGATTGGCGAACGTTTCCTCCAAGTCAGAAATCAATGTTTCCTTGTTTTTAGACATCACCGCAATATCATCCACATATGCATGTACATTGCGTCCGATTTGATCGTGGAGGCAACGCTGCTTGTGCGTTGGTATGTAGCTCCTGCGTTCTTCAACCCAAAGAGCATCGTAACAAAACAAAAGGTTCCGAAGGGGGTTATGAATAAAGTTTTGATTTTGTTAGATTCCTTCATCCGGATTTAGTGATAACCGAATATGCATCGAGAAAACAGAGGAGTTCCGAGCCTGCCGTAGAATTGATAACTTGATCAATCCTAGGCAGAGCGAACGGATCTTTGGGGCAAGTCTTGTTCAAGGCAGTATAATCAACACACATCCTTAAATCAGTGGTGTCCTTTTTAGGGACCATTACAGGATTGGCCGACCACTCAGTGTGGATGACCTCTTCTATGAATCCGGCTAACTCGAGCCGTGCTAGTTCCTTAGCTATTGCCTTACGCTTTTCATCGCCGAACCGTCGCAAGGACTATTTGATGGGTTTAGCGTTCAGGTTTACATTTAAAGAGTGCTCGACAAGTTCCCTGGGTACTCCGGTCATGTCAGATGGCTGCCATGTGAAGATATCTTGATTTGCTTTGAGGAACTTGACGAGCGCGCTTTCTTATGCGCTATCTAGGCCTACACCTATCTGGGCCACCTTGGAGGGATCATCATCCTTCAACGGCGTCTTCTTCGTCTCTTCTGATACCTTGAACTCCGGATTCGGCTTTGTCACCTCCTTCTTCGTTGATGGCATCTCGAACGGATCTATGCTCTTCTTGATCTCCTGGTACTCCTAGGCGTGCAGCACAGCTTCAGCAAAGGCGGCATTTCCATCCTTACACTCTCGCGCTTTCTTCGGGTCTCCCCTGATGGTGATTACGCTGTTGGGACCTGGAATTTTCATCATATTGTAAATGTAACACGGACGAGCCATAAAAGCCCAATAAGCCGGACGTCCGAATATAGCGTGGTACGCGCTCTTTAACGGGACCACTTCGAAGGAAAGTGCCTCCGTCCGATAGTTCTTTGGAGTTCCAAAGGTAACATCCAAAGTGATTTCTCCCAGGGAATTTGCTTGTCTTCCTTGGACAACCCCGTGAAAGATCACAGAGATGTGGTTCAGCTGGGTCTCCAAGATCTTTATCCGGCGTAGCGTTTTGACATACAGAATATTAATACTGCTGCCACCATCCATGAGAGTCTTGGAGAAGCCATAACCGTCAATAAGTGGATTAATGATTAAGGCGTATTTTCCTCGCCTGTGTAGCTTAGGTGGATGATCAGCGCAGTCAAATGTGATTGCCACTTCTGACCAGTCCAAGAATTGGGGGACAGCCGGAACTATTGCGTTAAGCTCATGTAGCACTGCCTTTTTGACCTTTGTTGGTTGAGATCCGAGGAAGGTGACGTAAGTGTCTTTTTTGGTCGAAATTTTTTTCTTCCCTCCCGGCTTGGGATTTGAAGCATCAGCTTCCTCTATGTCGAAATCTTCCTTGGTCTCTTTATCCTTTTCGGGATTCTTCTTTCCCTTCTTTCGCTTAGCTTTGTAGCCAGCGGTATCATCTCTCTTAATGTCGTCATTGAAACGACACTTGGTGTTTGTGTGGGACGAGCCCCCATTGGCATCTAGGTGATGCACACATGGGTTATTGGCAATGTCGGCCCAAGAGTAGGTTTTGCCAGGCTGCTGGTTTCCTCTACTTTGAACTCTTGACGTCCCACGACCGCGTTAGCGGCCACTGCCACGTCCTCCTCGTCCACCAGACCTGAAAGTAGCAGTGACTATTGCCGTTTCCGCATTGGGTTTTTCTTCCGAGGTATTCTTGCGCTTTTGAGCTTGTTGCTTTGGTTGTTTTGCTGACTATGGCACAGCCAGGGCGTGTAGTAATCCCTCTGCATCATCGTCAGCATCTGCATACTTGCTCGCTGTTTCTATCATCTCTCCCAAATCAGTGACTTTGTCACACTTCAAGCGATGACGTAATAAACCAATTGTGAGACCTACAATGAAAGCTTCAATTGCAGTTTGGTCATTTACTCCCTCACATGAGTTCTTGGTGTCGATCCATCGTCCGAGATAGTCTCGGCAAGTTTCTCCAGCTTTCTGGGTGTAACACTGTAGGTCTCCGATCGTATAGGGCCTCCGATATGTGCCTTCGAAATTCCGAAAGAACGCACTTTGCATGTCATACCAGTTGTGGATGGTGTTCTCCGGAAGTTCATTGAGCCATGATCGTGCCGTCTTTCGTAACATACGTGGGAGATATTGGGTTGCGACCAGGCTGTTTCTGCCTTTGGCGATGCAGCAAGCTTGGAAAAAATCCTGTAGCCACGTATCTGGCCGAGCTATGCCGTCGTAGGCCTGAATATGTCTTGAGATAGCAAATCCCTCCGAGAATCTTGTAGCTCTTATGCATGGTCCAAAGAATTTTGGGCCCATGTATATGTCATCGTTTTCATAGCGCCGCGCCTCTATATTGGAGTTGATCCTATGCCTCGCGTCATTTGGGGATAAAGATCGTCCCGAGTGACGGCTATGGCTGCGGTGCCTTGGAGCCAGACTTCGGCTTTTGCCACCACCTCCTCCACCATGACGTCCTCCTTGGCCTCCTTGGGAGCCGTTGTGATGGCTACTTGGCAGAGAGGGTGGAGCAGCTGGGGTATTTCCGGCTGATCGCCACCCTCCATCCGGAGCGTCATTATTCCGGTTCCGGGGAGGGTCTTAATTGTGACGAGCCCCCTGTCGGCTTGACTCGGCGTGGTTTCCGTCATTCCTTCGTCCGTTACTCCCACCATGGTGGGGCTCAGTCGGACGGTTTGTAGGTCTAGGAGGTGGCATCCTTTGACCGTCCTCCTCCTGATGTTTTTCTTTGCCTTCTCCCCTACGATCGTTCTACTCTCGCCAGGGAGGGTTTCTTGGATATAGTGTAGCAATTGCTTCTTGCTCGGCGGCTGGAGCGACATTGCGCTAGTCACGTGCAGCTCTATGGTGTTGTCCTAACGATCCGGTTCTAGAGTAGTTGTCTTCCCGTTTGTCGAAACAGTGATATCGGAACATTCTAGGGCCTTATATCATTCCAGGCTGAGTCCATGCAATATTGGTCGGATTTGGAGACCAGTTTTTCGCTTCCAGATTTCGCAGCCCTTTGCTGTTCTAGACCCTTGGTGAGTAGTTTAATGCCCAATCATACCTGCTCTGGGCCTGGATTATTTGACAGGATATCCTGTGCCGCAATAGTGTTTTGTACCGGTGTTGGATACACCAGATCTCCTTTGCTGTCAAGACGAGGCATCCCTGGGTCTCCTTCGAAGAGAACCTTGTTTACTTCCAGGAATTGATCGTCACGTGTGTGACGTTTCTAGGTCTTCTGATGCTACCGAGAGATGTACTTCTCCACAGTTGCCATGCGTTTCTTCTCCTCCTCGATGTTTTTTGCTTCATCTAGGAGTTGCTGACGACGCGCTTCTAGGGCCTGGGCCCTTTCATCCAGCTCTTCGGCAGTAAGTTCTGCAGCTGTAGGGATAGGTGTGTTTAATGCAGCATCGATAAATTTACGTGCACCTTCAGTGATCACGTGTCCATCCACCGACTCTTCTTTGGGCTCGTCTGGGATAAGTGCTCCATCCGAGTCATCCTCGTATTCCTCGGCAATCACTTCCTATGGTGGAAGGTCTTTTGCCGGGGTCTTGTTTTTCTTGTTCTTCTTCGTTGCCTTCTTGGCAGTGCCGGTAGCAAAGACGGCTTTGGGTCCGTTTCCCGGAGTCAAGCTCTGATCGGTACTTTCGGACATCTAGACCTCGGGATTATCTCCAATTTCCATGTCATCCTGCGCTTTGGGAGAGTTTTCCCCGGACCCTTCATCCATGGCTTCTTCTTCCTCTGCGACTTTGGAGTTACACTCCTCTTCATACTCCGCGGAGAACTTTCAGAAATCTGCTGATGTCATCAATTCATCCGAGGATGCGGGTACGTTGGCGTTTGTTCCGATTGCCTCCAAAACTGAGTCGGTGTTTTCTCCAGCATCGGCAGAGCCGAATCCGGATCCAACATACCCGACGAAGTGTGATGCGCCCCTCCTGAGATAACTGCGGTCTTCATAGTAGGCTTCATCGAAACGTTTGATGGTCTCGAGGATTTCATCTACGCCTGAGTTCTGCATCATCATACGCCTTAGTGTGTATCTCAGGAAAGGCCTGTCTGTCCCGGCGTCATCAGAGCCAGAACCATCATTATTGTTGTGCTCCTCCTGGATTTCGACTTCAGCAAGTGGGTCGATCTGGGATTCGGTCTCTCCAGGGAGATCCACTCCAGATTCGACTTGGACCGCTAGGTCTGCTTCAGGCTCGGATTTCTCCACTATCTCCGCTATTTGTGCATGCTAGGTGGGATTACGGTTTTCTGAGATCCGGAACTCTACAGCCTCCGCGGACAAAGGGGACCCAGAAATTTCTTCTGCCTCTATCATCACCACTGGGGGTGGGTGGGGCAGGTTCAGCAAAGCCGATGTAAACATTGATCTTGCCAAATGACATGATGGTGTAGGCAGTCACAGCCTCCCTAGCCGGAATCGAGGTCTCATCGAGAACGATGAGAGGGACGTCGCTAGCGTAGAGGATGCGACCGATGGCGATAGTCTCGCTGATTCCGATTCTTGTAGATTCCGCTCGGAACGTAGATCCAAAGCTCACCTGCCCCACGGTGGGCACCAACTGTCGTCGGATTGATGACAAGTACGCCATGAGGGGGTCCTCGAGGCGTGCGGAAGAGAGGGGTGTGAGACGTACGGTGTTCCAGGACGCTGAGTACACAAGTTTACCCAGGTTCAAATCCGCCGGCTTTGGACGGATCCTACTCCTGCTACCAATCCAGTAATACGGCAGAGCCGGAATGTGGGTTACAAGGGTTCGCTTGTGCGAGTTGAGATTGTAGACTATCGAGGGTGCCCTAAAGGCTCTCCCCAGGTCGGCTTATATAGATATCTAGCCTGGTTTACAGGAGAGATCTATCTGGCTACGACTAAGAGTCGGTTATAGAGTACATCTTGAACTACAACACTGTAGGCCTAGGTCGGTAAGTCTTCTGGGCCTTCCCGTAGCCAGACTAGACTCCGTCTTTTCTCCCTAACTCGGCCGCCCGTGAAGCAAAGCTCTAACCCGAAGTGGGCCACCCTGGTCAGTGAGGAACTGTGAGGATACCCGGAAAGTATATCCCTAATAGGCGGGTCATCGTAAGAATGATCGTGGTTAGGCCCTTGGGAAGAAGAAGAGGCTCCCCAATCATAGGTAGGTTGCTAATATGAAGACTCCCCCTCATTCGAGGGCTGGACCGAATCATCTGTAACCTCTCTCCCAGTATCCTGCTCCTATTGGGAGAGCTCTCCAAAGTATGCATCGAGTTCTTCCTCGTTGAGTGACCATCCTACCCTGTTATCAAGGTTAAACAAAACAGGTGCGGGCAAAAGAACAACTCGCTCAGACTTACTTTTTCTCCAACCAGCCTTGAGAAAGGTTATTTCATAAGACAAATCACTCAAATTAGCCCAAGAAGAAACAAATTTATGTTGTATCATGGAATTAAGGTCAAGTCTCTCTATGGGAAAATGTAGGTCTAAATGATGAGGCACTAAACCATGCAAAGCTAATAAACGAGAGGCAATGAGGCCTCCAAAAATTCCACCTTTCTCGCGGTTAGCAGCAAGACGGAAAGCTATCAAGGCACCCAAATTATAAGTCCTATCTCATTTTAACGCAGCTGAGATGAATGCTAGATCATATGTGGATAATTTATTAGCAGTTTTCCTAGCAAGAACACACTTGGCAATAAAGTAAGCAAAGCAGAGAATAGACGGGAGATGAATGTTACGGATTTTCCCATTCTCCTTTAAAAAGCTACTACCTTGGCAAATCTCCGCGTACAAGTCCATGAGTGGTGCAGGTCGTTCTTTAATCCTTCCACACGATCCCCACTGAGGTACTCTAGTAACTGCACAAAAATCATCAAAAGGGAGGCCAACAACTATATTGTAAATTTTGTAGTGAACCATAGGGTTAGGAAAAGATCAACTAAATCGAAAGTCCTGCACCACAAACATGGTTAGCTTCACAAATTGGTGAGGTTCATCTCCCACAAAGTGCTCCAACCCTGCATTAGTGATTAAAGTATGGAAGTCTTGAGAGATCCCCGCAGCCCCCATGAATTCGGGGCATGGATAGATGGAAGGAAAAACTTCCTCCTCTCGATGAACCTTCATAACTTCAGGCACCCTCAGTTCATGTTGGTTGAGTTGGTGCTCATTCATCTTCTGTTTTGAAATTTAAACATCCATTATACAAGTGATTGCAAAGTGAATACATAATGAAGGGAACTACTCATAGGGACTTGTAAGAGGCTTAAACATGCATCAAAACAATATCTCTAAGCATTGAACAAGCTTACAATCTCTCATAACCTGTCACCTACAACAGCAAAATACTCAAGATATAATCCACTAAACACAAATCTACTTGGACAAGTGGAAGAGTCACATACCGGAGAACAAATGCTCCAAATTTCAGCAGCAAATATGGGTTGAGCAAGGAGATCGAAAAATCATGGGCAAGAACAGCAAGAACATGATTTCGAGCAATGAGCTGGTGTTTTCTCGGGAGAGAGAAGGCAGAGGTAAGTGAGAGAGTGAGTGGAGGGCCAGGCGTGGCCCACACCATGGCCAGGCGCACCCCTGGGCTGGCCACGCCACCAGGTGGTGTGCCTGCCTGGTGGGCCCCCTATACTCCCCAGGCACTACTCTGCCCCTTTTTTCACGTAAAAATTTAATATGAATTTTCTGGAATTTTTCGAGTCACTTTATTTTTGAGCAATTTTTAGGTATAGATGAATGATTTTTCTGCAGAAAAAGTGATTTTGGAATGATGCAAAAACAAAACGAAACCTAAACTTCAGAAGTTCTAAGACACTCTAATATGCAAGAAACTAATAACTGAAAAGTAAACTAAGAGAAAGCAAAAACTAAAATGGATAAAGTAAAAGTAAGCGGAGATAATCATGGTGAAAACATTGTTTTGTTCATTAAAATCCCTTTGTTAACAAGGTTGATCAGGTCTTGTTACCAAAACAATTTCATATGAAACAAAACTTTGTATTCCACTCAATTATTATGTTACCTCAACCTTGATAGCAATGGTCCCAATCATAATAATTTCATATTTTTCTCTCGGTAGGGGACAATATATTTCTCCAACTTGAATGCCCTCAACATGTTCAATTGAATTTAAACCATAATTCCTATCAATCTTCTTGGGAAAATAGATAGTATGCTCTTTGTCATTAACATTAAAGGTAACCTTTCCTTGATTACAATTGATAACAGCTCCTGCAGTATTAAGAAAAGATCTCCCAAGAATAATAGACATATTATCATCTTCAGGCATTTCAAGCACAACAAAATCAGTTACTATCAAGCAATTATGAGCCACTTTAACAGGTACATCCTCACATATACCAACAGGAACAGTAGTAGATTTATTAGCCATTTGCAAAGATATATCAGTTGGTATTAGTTTTTCTAGTTGAAGTCTCTTATAGAGAGAAAAAGGCATAACACTAACTCCTGCTCCCAAATCACACAAAGCAGTTCTAACATAACTATTTTTAATAGAGCACGGAATAGTTGGAATCCCTGGGTCTCCAAGCTTCTTTGGAACCTTACCATTAAAGTAATAATTAGCAAGCAAAGTAGAAATTTCTTCATTAGGGATCTTCCTTTTATTAGAGACAATATCCTTCATATACTTTGAGTAAGGAGGCAATTTAATAGCATCGGTCAAAGGAATTTGCAAGAATAAAGGTTTCATCTACTCACAAAACTTGTTGTAGTGTTCATCTTCTTTTGACTTGTGTTTCTTATCAGGGAAAGGCATAGGTTTTTGGACCCAAGGCTCTCTTTCATTACCATGTTTCTTAGCAATAAAATCTGTTTTAGTGTATTTAGTATTGTTAGTGTGCCTTTCAGGTTCTTCTTCAACTCTTTCTTTATCAGGAGCATCATTTTTCTCATTACCACTTTCAGTTTTAGCATCAGAGACAGATATACTATTGGGATCTATAGTAGGTTCATGAGATTCTACAATAGTTTTATGTTTCTTTTTTCCTTTTCTTAGGAGAAGTACCACTATTTTAAATTTGTTGAGAATCCTACTCAATTCTTTTAGGATGCCCCTCAGGATATAGAGGATCCTGAGTGGTAGCACCACTTCTAGTTCTAATTTCATAAGCATGTTTTTCTTTAGCAGCATTACCTAGCAAGTCTTCTTGTACTTTAATAATCTAATCAATTTGAGTTTGAACCATTTGGAAGTGTTTAACAAGCATTTTAACATCATTAGAGGTTCTTTCCACAATATCTTTTAACTCAATAATAGCTCTAGAGTTTTCCATTAAATGATTTTGCACCCTTTTATTAAAATTATCTTGCTTAACAATAAAAATATCGAATTCTTCTAAGCATTGATCAGGAGGATTAGAATAAGGAATATCACCTTCATCAAAGTGTTGGAGAGAGTGTACCTCAATAGTGGATGAGTGGGAGATTGGCTTACATAATTCTTCTATAGGAGGTAAATTCTTCACATCTGTAGCTTTAATACCCTTCTCCTTAAGACATTTCTTGGCTTCCTTCATCACTTCATCATTTAGCTCAATAACTCCCCTCTTATTTGATGTTGGTATAGGCGTAGGCACAGTTAACTCAGGTGTAGTTGTCTCAGGTATAGTTGGTTCAGATGAAGTCCAGTCTTCACAATTATTGCTTATTTTAGCCATTAATTCCTCAGCTTCTTTGGGAGTTCTATTCCTTAAAACACAATCAGCACAACTATCTAGGTATGTCCTAGATTCTTCAGTTAGTCCATTATAATATATATCAACAAGCTCATTCTTTGGTAATGGACATCTAGCTTGTGCATGAATCAAAGCACAAAACCTTGCCCATGATTCAGGCAATATCTCTTTCTCTCCCTGTTTAAAATCAAACAAGTTCCTACAAAATAGCATGTCTAGCACTAGGAGGAAAATATTTCTGAAGGAAGGTACTAATCAAGCAATCAGGGCTATCAATAAATCCGGGAGGTAAATTATTAAATCGAGTTTTAGCTTCTCCTTTCAATGAAAAAGGGAAAATTTTAGCAACAAAGTCGCATCTTAATATCATCAGAAAACATGCCACTCATGGTAGAAAGCTCAGTCATATGTGCCACCACACTCTCATTCTTAGTCCCACAAAATGGTTCTTTCTCAACAATAGTTATGTAAGACAAATCAAGAGAGAAATCATAATCCTTATCTTTAATGTTTATGGGAGATGCAGCAAACTTAGCATTAGGAGACAATTTGGGTTTTATAGTACACCTCTCAAGGAGACACTTAATAGCACTCCTATCATGGGTGTTTTGACATTCTTTAATAAATTCATCAGTCATTTCTATATAACCGTCTTCAATATCATAACTCTCTCTACTCAGGTGAAATGACAGGTGTAGTAGTGTCTTCATTAGGAGTTTCAGTATTTCTAGCTATAGTTCTAGCAATCGTAGCATCTAGGAAAGGACCCAATGAACCACTCTTATCAAGCACAGTAGAAACAACATCATAAGTATCAGAAGTTTCAGATTCAGTAGTAGTAGCAGTGTGTGTAGCATGTGTATGTGGTGGTGTAAGGAGCTTACTCATAACAGATGGTGAATCAAGAGCAACAGAGGTGGTCAGAACCATACCTCTTCTTGTAGTGGATGGTAAAATAGGAACCTTGCCATCACGAGACTTACCCATGATGGATAGATGACAGCGAACAATAGTGATTCCAAGTGAACTTGATAAATAGAGCTATGCTCCCCGACAACGGCGCCAGAAAATAGTCTTGATGACCCACTAGTATAGGGGGTGTATCGTAGTATTTTCGAGGGAAGTGAAACCCAATTTATTGATTCGACATAAGGGGAGCCAAATAATATTTATAAGACTTAACAACTGAGCTGTCAATTCAGCTGCATCTGGAAAGAATCTTTCTCACAACATTTTATCAGTAGAAATAGTTTTGTAATAGCAATAGTAAAGTAACAGCAGTAGTAAAAGTAATACAGTAGTAATAATAGCAGTAAACAGTAGGATTAAGGCGCGGTAGGCATAGGGATTGATGGATGGGCGTTGCATGAAACGACAATTCACATGGCAATCAAGACATAGGGCATTTGCAGATAAATAAGATAAAGCATCCAACTACTAGATAATCATAGGCATGTGTTGCATATATAGTCATACGTGCTCGCAATGAGAACTTGCACACCATCTTTTGTCCTGCCAGCCCGTTTGCAGCGGGGCCTCAAGGGAACTACTGGCAATTAAGGTACTCCTTTTAATAGAGCACCGGAGAAAAGCATTAACACTCCGTGAACACATGTGATCCTCACATCAAAGCCATTCCCTCCGGTTATCCCGATTGCTGTCACTTCGAGGCCATTGGTTCCGGACAACAATGTGTGTATACAACTTGCAGGTAAGACCATAAACAATACTATCATAATGAGTCAATAACATGTTCAGATTTGAAATCATGGCACTCGGGCCCTAGTGACAAGCATTAAGCATAACAAGTTGCAACAAATTCAAATAGCACTAATAATAGATACTAGGCACCATGCCCTAACAATATAATGCCATTACATGAACAATCTCATCCAATCCCTACCATCCCCATAGCCTACAGCGGGGGATTACTCACTCATAGATGGGGGAAATATGGATGGTCGATGGAGAAGCGATGGTGGCGATGATCTCCTCCAATTCCCCGTCCCGGTAGGGTGTCAGAACGGAGTTTCTAGTGCTGATTCGTGGAATCTAGTGGTGGCGGCGAAACGAAACTCTTTCTGAAAAAACGTCGAACCCCCCTTGGTTTATAGGTCAAGAGGCAACTTATAGGCGGTGAGGGAGGCCGAGGGGGTGACCGAGGCAGCCACACCACCCCCAGGCGCGGCCAGGTGGTGTGGGCCCATCGTGGCCTAACTCCGTCTCGTCTTTTGGCTCCGTGAGTCTTCTGGTGAAATAGGATTTTTGGCATATTTTTCGGGATTTTTCCTGATAGTTGATTTTCTGCACAAAAACTAGACACCAAGGTAATTCTGCTGAGAACAACATCAGTTCATGTTAGTTGTATCCAAATCACACAAGTTTAGAGGAAAAAAAATAGCAAAACTATTCTGGAAAGTAGATACGTTTTGGACGTATCAAGACAGCACCATCCTAATGGCCTACCAAAGTTGCCTCATCAGGCACAGTAGTTGCCCGTCGGGCACAATGGTTGCCTCGTCGAGCACCAAAGTTGTTCAGTTGGGCACAAGTTGCCTCACCGGGCTCCGAAGTTGCCTTGCCAACCTACTAAAGTTGCCTCGTCAGGCTCCAAAGTTGGCTCGCCGAGCTCCGATGTTGCCTCGTCTAGCAGTGGCTTGCTTGAAGAAGGGTCGTCCTCATGCACCACAACAATGCCATCCTAATAGCATATTGAAGTTGCCTCGTTGGGCACCAAAGTTGCTCAGTTGGGCACAAGATGCCTCACCGGTCTCTGAAGTTGCCTCGTCGGGCTCCGAACTTGTCTCGCGGGATCCAATGTTGCCTCATCTAGCAGTGGCTTGCATGAAAAAAGGTCATCCTCACCCACCGCGACAGTGTCGTCCTAATAGCCTACCGGTGTTTCCTTGCCTGGCTCCGACATTGCCTTGCCAGGCTCATAAGTTGCCTCGTCAGGCTCCGATATTACCTCGTCGGGCAGCGCTTGCCTAAAGAAGGGCTTCCCTCAACCACCACAGCAGCGCCATCCTAATGTCCTACCTATGTTGCCTCACTGGGCTTCAAAGTTGCATCGTCGGTCTCTGATGTTGCCTCATCGGGTAGCAGCTTGCCTAAAGAAGGGTCAGCCTTACCCACGGTGGCAACACCGTTCTAATTGCCTACCAAAGTTTCCTCGCCGGGCTCCGAAGTTGCCTTGCCGGGCTTCGATGTTGCCTCGTCTGGCAGCGGCTTGCCTGAATAAGAGCCTTCCTCATCCACCGTGGCAGCGCCGTCCTAATGGCCTACCAAAGATGTCTTGTTGGGCTCCAAAGTTACCTCATCGGGCACCAAAGTTGCTCAATTGGGCACAAGTTTCCTTGTCGAGCTCCGAAGTTGTCTCGCCGGGTTCCGAAGTTGCCTCATCTAGCACTGGTTGCATGAAGAAGTGTCGACCTCACCCACCGTGGCAGCGCCGTCCTAATGGCCTATCAACGTTGCCTCACAGGGCTCCGAAGTTGTCTCCTCGGGCTCCGATGTTGCCTTGTCGGTACCGACTTGCGTAAAGAAGGGCTATCCTCACCCACCGCTGCAGCGCCATCCTAATAGTTTACGAAAGTTGCTTCGCCTAGCTCCGAAGTTTCCTTGTCAGGCTCGGAAATTGCCTCGTCGGCAGCGCCTTGCCTGAAGAAGGGTCGTCCTAATAGCCTATTAAAGTTGCCTCATTAGGCTCCGAAGTTGCCTCGTCGGTCTCTAATATTGTCTGGATGGGCAGCGGCTTGCCTAAACAATTATCCTATAGACAAGATCCAACACGTAGGTGACAGTAGAAAAAAAAAGCTAGCTCGATGTGCAAGTGGAAGAAGAATTAGCTAGCTAGCAGCCGCACGTTGCAAGAAAAGGCAGCCGCACGGCACCGGCCTAGCTCGCTGCAGTTGACGCTGGACACAGGCGCGTGCGTGCATTACAGGCCGCTTCAGTCGGGCGTCCGCTTCTGTTTTCAGGGTGAGGGCTCGGTTGCACTAACCAGCCCTCGGAGGCTCTATAGTCGCGTCCTTCTAATATATTGGTGCGTTTACTATTTACACCATTAATATTTGAGTATAAGCATATTTCAAAAATATAAACAAATATTAAAAAATAAACAAAAGTGGTATTCTAATTTCCAACACTATTATGAACACTAATCAAGTCAAACTTTAATTTTGCATCTAAAAGAAACCAAATTCAAATCTTAAATAGTGTTAACCCAACTCTATTTACTTTCAAATATTAAAAAAATAGTAATAAATATAAAACATTTACCAAATCATTTTTGATCATTATTAAGATTTTCAATACTTCAAAGGAAATTCCTAAATCCTTAACCTAAATTCCTTGAACAAAATTAAATAAAAATTGATATACAACTATTTTCTTAAAGAAAAATTATAAGTTTGGATTTACTCCTAAAGGACCTACAATTTCAAACATACTTTAAGTCATATACTTCCACAAACCTTGATAGTACTAAACTTGTTTAACTTCACATGCATAACCATGTTTGACATTTGTATGTAAAAACCTTATGCATGGAACCTTCACTAAGAGGTCATAACTAGATCATGTGTACTTACTCTACCATGGTAGATTTTCATCATCAATTCCGATGTTATCTCCTATCATAGGAATTAACCATACCTTGCCAATCCCACCATCCAATAGTGAACCCTTAGGATCATGATATCAAATCAAATTACCGACATCATCACTAATCCCACCTAACTAAGTTGTTCCCACTTGGTGATATTATCCTATTAAATGATAAGATCCATATACCATCTACCTATGACCATAACCATAGTTTAAATGATTATGACTTATCAAGTAATACTCTTTCGAAATCCTATACCAAATGACTTACAAGTTAACCTGAACACATCATTCACTTACATTGGGAGTGAATGATCTCGTATCTCTGATCATGCTTAGGAGAACCCTAGAACTCAATAGTGTCATAAAAATACTATGTATTAAATCCATTTATATTTTATAGTTAACTTATTCAATAAGCTAGAAGTATACTAACTCAAGATCATTTGTACTTTTTCAATACCCATGGTACAAATATTTGTAATCTTCACATTTGATTAACTTAACATAAACAACATTTTATTCAAAATTTATTGTTTTTGCCAATTCAAACAAAAACATTATATTCTTTCTTTTAATCCTTAACAACTTGAAACATTAGCTTTTATAAGAGTTACATAATATTAATCAAACCCAATTATATGTTATTAGTATATTGTTGTATCTTGTATGTTACATCTTAAATTCTGTAATGATATATTTGTTGTGAAGTAAACTTTAATATAAACTAAATCTTAAAGAGATCACCTAAGTTCAACTCACCTAAAGTATTGGGGATTCACTTTGGGGTTTTCCAAACTGCATTACATTACTTATGCATCACATCATATTGCTTCTTTAAACATTAGTCCTTACTGGACCAATGATACTAATTTCAGATTTTGGATCTTCTAGTGTCTCGAAGACCATGATTGCATATCTTGTAATCACAAAGGCAAGTTCACACTTTCTCATGTTCTTTAGTTATTAACGAGCTCGTTGGGGAACCCCAAGAGGAAGGTATGATGAGCAGAGTAGTAAGTTTCCCTCAGTTATGAAACCAAAGTTATCAATCCAGTAGGAGCAAGGAAACACCGCAAAGGTGTTGCTAGCTGAGCCTTGGCATGGCGCACTACCGGTGCTAGTAGCAACGTGGAGACCTGCACAACACAACCATAGAACTCTGTCCTCAAATTGCGATGAGGTTGTCAATCTCACCGGTTTTGCTAAAAACAAAGGATTAAATGTATCGAATAGAAGGAAGTAATAGTTTGCAGAAAGTAAACACAAAGCAGTAAACAGTTTGTAGATTGTATGTAAAAGAAAGGACCAGGGTCCATAGTTCACTAGAGGTGGCTCTCCTTAAGATAGATAACATGTTGGGTGAACAAATTACAGTGGGGCAATTGACAAACATCGAGAAAACATACAAAAATATACTAATCATCTTGACTCCTTTGAGATTTGATTGGGCATTACAACATTATACATAGACCGCCATCCAACTGCATCTATGACTAATAATCCACCTTCAGGTTATCATCCGAACCCCCTCTAGTAGCAAGCAACAGATTATTGCTTTATAAATTGCGTGTAATGTAAACAATACGATTGTTCTATGAACAAAGGATTGTTGTTTTCTCCCTAGTAGCAACATCACATCCAGTACCTTAGAAATTTCTGCCACTTCCCCAGATTACTAGAGGCATGAACCCACTATCGAGCATAAATACTAACTCTTGGAGTTGCTAGCATCTACTTGGCCAAGATAGCTACTAACAGCATAAAGCAGGCAAGATTACAAATAACAAAGACATGATAGAATCAATAATAAATCTGAAATAGCATGTCAATATCCATCGGATCCCCGCAAACACAACATGCAGAATTACAAATAGATGATCTTGATCGTGAATGGAGCTCACACGATCTAAACATGAAAGCACAAAGGAGGAGAACCAGCCATCTAGCTACTACATGGACCTGTAGTCCAGAGATGAACTACTCACGCATCACACCGGAGGCTTGCATGATGATGAAGAAGGCCTCTAGGGTGAATTCCCCTCTGTGGCAGGGTGCCAGGAAGAGCTTCAGATCCCTCCCGATCTAGGGACAGAGACGACGGAGGCTACAGACTCTTTCGTGGATTTTTATCGGGTACTTAGGGTTTTGATCCCAAAGGCATCTTATAGGCGGAATGAGAGGCCGAGGGGGTGCTGGGGTCGGCCAGACCACCCCCTGGCGCGGGCCAGGCCTAGCCGCGCAGCCAGGTGGTGTGGCCAGGCCCCAGCCCTTCTCCGTCTCGTATTATGGCTCCAGATGTCTTCCGGTAAAATAGCGACTTTGGCTTTTGTCCCGTCCAATTCCGAGAATATTCATTTTCTAACTTTCCTAGAACCAAAATAGCAAAAAACAGGCAGCTGGCACTATGGCTCTTGTTAATATGTTTGTCCAAGAAATCATATGAAAAGTACTCCAAAGTGTGGACAAAACACAAGAAAGGAGATAAAACCAAGCATGGAACATCAAAAATTATAGATACATTTGCAATGTATCATCATGTAATCGAACTGGCATATGGGGTCGTGGAGAAGGGCAGTGATCGACTTGGTTCATTATATCGGGCCCCGTACCAAGAAAGTATGGACAATCTCATGACTTGGATGTGCAACATGGATAAGGATCTCTTATGGGTAAAGCAACGCACCTCTGCATATTGTAAAAAAGGTGTGACATGTTACTCCCTGTTCCAGGAAGGAGCTGCGAACGATGCAGGAAAGGAACTCTAGGAAGTTCTAATCAACATGTGAAGGCTGACAGACATAGTTTCAGAATAAAAGCAATCTTTGAAGAAATGTTTATGAAAACCTACATAGCCGACGACCTATGGTCTATGGCTGTAGTTAGTGCATCAAACACTCCTTTTTAGTGAACTTTCTAAGTACGCTCGTACTCACGCATACCTTCTTTACCCTTGCTAGATTATAAAACCAATGAAGATGACGTCAACACCAATCTATGCTCAAGGAATCAACATCGAAATCCCAAGTTCTTCAATGAAGTCAATTTGAGTCAATATGTACATCAATTAAAGTGAAGATGAAGTGCATGATTAGATAGGAGTATGATATCGAGCCTTAGAACCTACTTCTGTAGAGCAATGCAATAGCAGCATTTCCAAGCCAGATAGTTTAGATGCTAGTCTATTATTGAAGTGTTTATTTCTGGTTCTTCTTTGTAAGAAGTTGCTTGCTTCCTCTTTGACCTAGAATGTTCTCTGGATCTCTTGTAATGAGTCCAGTTGTAATCTATAGTCATGTCTTGGACTTTTTGTGTTTCTGTTGTACCACTCTAAGGGATGTAATACTAGTGAACGGTGCTTCATTGGTGCTATGTCAACGACTATAGTGTACTACATCATGCAGTGGTATGCTGGGTCACCGCAATGTACTTCATCCGTGGGGTCTTGGCAATGCGTTGGGGCTTCATATCTGATAATACACAGAGTAGTTGCATGAAGTAGCAAACCATCCAAGGATGTATCAATGTCAGACAAGGAGAGGGGCGAGTTAACCTCAGCTTGTAGGAGTTTGGCTCGGGCGCGGGTCATTGTTCCACTTGGGGGACTAGGTGGTGTAGATGTCGGGATGCCCGTAGGGCAGGCTGCATCAGCTCCCCCCCTTGGGAATGAGTCGTGTTCAACTCTTCATGGTTATCATCTTGAACATCTTCATGGTATGGACAAAGGTCCTTGACATTAAATGTATTGCTCACAAGGTACTTGGAGGTCGGGATGTCGATGATGTAGGAATTGTTGTTGATTCTCTCGAGGACCTTGAAGGGACCATCTCCTCTTGGTTTGAGCTTGGAATTATGTTCCTTGGGGAAATGGTCCTTGCTCAAGTGTACCCACACAAGGTCACCTTCTTCAAACATCATCTCCTTGCTGTCCTTGTTTAACTTTGAAGCTTGGCGAAGGACTTGTTGTTCGATAGTAGCTCCTGTTTCTTCGTGAAGCTTCTTCATAGCTTGGGCGCTCTTATCAACGTCCATGTTGGTGCGCTGATGGAGAGGTAGTGGTAGGATGTCAAGCACGATGAGGGGCTCAAAACCATAGACGATCATGAATGCGCTCATCTTCGTTGTAGAGTGCTTGGCTCGATTGTAGGAGTCCTCGGCGTGGGGAATGCATTCCTCCCAATCCTTCAAGTTCTTTTTGATCAACACACAAAGGAGAGTTCCGAGGCTTCATTTGACAACCTCGGTTTGGCCATCAGTTTGCGGGTGCGATGCAGATGAGAAGAGTAGCTTGACGCCGAGCTTGGCCATGAGGGTCTTCCACAAGTAGCTCATGAACTTGACATCATGGTCGGAGACGATTGTTCTTGGCACACTGTGAAGGCGGAAAATTTCCCTGAAAAACAAATTTGTAACATGTGAAGCATCATCTATCTTGTGGCACGGTATAAAGTGTGCCATCTTTGAAAAGTGATCCAATACCACAAATATAGAATCATGACCATGCTTAGACCTAGGAAATCCTCACAAGAAATCCATGCTAATGTCCGACCATGGTGCATGAGGAATAGGCAATGGCATATAAAGACCAAAGGGGTTAGACTTAGACTTAGCTTGAACACATGTCGTGCATCGTTGAATGTAGCACTCCACATCTCGCTTCATGTTGGGCCAATAGTAATGAGTGGAAAGCATGTCCAATGTCTTGTCAAGGCCAAAGTGACCCATGAGGCCTCCACCATGTGATTCTTGGAGAAGCAAAAGTTGAAGAGACGACTTTTGAATGCAAAGCTTGTTTTGTTTAAAGAGAAAACCCTTATGCAAATAGAAAACATCAATTCCTTTATCAATGGATCACTTTGCGAAAATTGGTCCAAAGAACAAGTCGGAAGCATACAAAGTTTTGATTTCATCAAGACCCAATACGTTTACTTCAAGTCGAGTAAGAAGGCTTGTGTGCTTGCAAGACAAAGCATCCACAACTATATTATCTTTACCCTTCTTGTACTTGACAATGTAAGGAACAGACTCCATGAACTCAACCCACTTAGCGTGTCTCTTACTCAAGTTGGCTTGGCCTTTGAGATATTTGAATGTCTCATGGTCGAAATGTATGATAAATTCCTTAGGACGAAGATAGTGTTACCAAACTTGAAGGACACGTACTAAGGAAAAAAGCTCTTTGTCATAAATCAGATAGTTAAGGCAAGAACCATCAAGTTTCTCGCTATGGTAGGCAATAGGACACCCATTTTGCATGAGGTCTCCTCCAATGCCAATACCACAAGCGTCACACTCTATCTCAATTTTTTTGTGAAATCCGGTAAAGCAAGAAGAGGTGCTTCGGTGAGCTTCTTTTTAAGTTCATCAAAAGCTTTTAGTTGTGCTTTTCCCCACACGAAGGTGACATTCTTTTTGGTCAACTTGTTGAGAGGACAAGCAATGTTAGAAAAGTCTTTCACAACTATCCATAGAAACTGGCCAACCCATGAAAATTTCAGATTTCACTCACATTTGTGGGGATGGGCCAATCTTGTATGTCCTTTACCTTGGAAACATCAACTTCAATGCCCTTCAAAGAAACGACAAATCCAAGAAAAATCAACTTGTCTTTAGAAAGAGTACATTTGGGAAGATTAACATATAGCTTTTCGTGTTGGAGGATATGCAAAACCTCCTTGACATGTGTAACATGTTCCTCAAGTTACTTGCTATAAACAAGTATATCATCGAAGTAGACAACAACACTTTTTCCAATGACATAACGCAAAATATGATTCATAAGGCGTATGAAGGTGGATGAGGCATTAGATAAGCCAAAAGGCATGACCAACCACTCATAGAGACCAAGTTTGGTCTTGAAGGCGGTTTTCCACTCATCACCTTCCGCCATATGTATTTTATGGTAACCACTATGAAGATCAACTTTCGATAAAATAGTGGCTCCACACAACTCATCAAGCATGTCATCGAGACGTGGTATGGGATGTCTATAACGCACGGTGATAGCATTGATCGGATGACAATCCATCCATAACTACAACGTATCAACCGTTTTTAGAACAGGAATCACGGGTACCGCACTTGGACTAGTGCTTACTTGGATTAAACCTTTGGAGACGAGTTGGTTGATTTGACACTTGATCTCTTTCGTCTCCTCTGGGTTCATGCGGTAGGCAGTGCGATTTGGAAGAGGTGCGCCGGGTATGAGGTCAATGCAATGCTCGATTCCGTGAAGAGGAGGTAGTCGAAGAGGTAGCTCTTCGGGAAACACATCCTTGAATTACTGCAAAATAGCCATCAAAGAGGGAGGAATATTTGTCAAGTCATTAGTTCCTTGCGCTAGTCCCTTGCAAACAAGGACATAGTGCAAGATGGATGGGTTATTCCTCACAACTCTCATCTCACTTTTGGTGGCATGGCGAATACTCTTAGTTTTTTCACTCGAGTTAGGCTTGTGGCTCTCACTCGCTATATGGTGGTTCTCTCGCTCACCGCTCTTCTCACAAGTTTGTTTTGTGGTCTGCACCCTCGCTAAAGCCTTTGCATTGTCCGCAATTATTTGGCTAGGAGTCATCGATTGCAAGCCATTTGAAGGTGTATACATTTGTGCGACCATCATGTAGAGCACCTTGGTCAACCAAGCAACATATGGCAAACCATCATTGGAACCACATCACACTCCACCGTGTCTTTGTATGGGCCAATCGAGAATGTTACCGAGACGGTGTGCTTGATCTTCATGGACCCTTGGTCACTTAGCCATTGGACATGGTAGGGGTGATTGTGAGGATGGAGGGTGAGGTTGAGCTTCATACACAACTCGGTGCTTGCAAGGTTATGATAACTTCCTCCATCGATGATCACCTTGATAGATTTCCCATTGATGCTGACACGAGTTTGGAAGATGTTGGATCGTTGATCTTCATGCTCTTGTACTTGAGTGGTCAAGATCCTTATGACGACAAGCGATGGACTTGCGTCATGTTCACACATGAGGAGTTCTTGGTCATCTTCCACACATTGCCTCTTTGACTCTATCATGAAATTCATCTTCACTCAAGTGCTCTTTGTCGCCATTGTCATGGATGAACAATACTTTCTTGTTTTCACAAGTGGCTGACTTGTGTCCCTTGCCTCCACACTCGTAGCATTCGCCATTGAAGGGCATGTCATCATTTGTATGCTTGCCACTTGGGGCCGGTTTTCCTTGAGGAAGTGTGGGCTTGAAGGGAAACTTGGAGGTACTTGAGGAGCTACCATTAAAGGTTGTTGGTGTAGCGATTGAAGCTTGCTTGTAGGTGAATGTAGCACCCCGGGTAAAACCACTACTAGAAAATCGCTTGTTGTTTTTATTTTTGTGCATCATCATGACTGCATGCTCATGTCATAATGCCAGATTGCATTTGAGACTCTTCATGCTTGCATGCATATAATTTAACTAAAACTGTTTCTCTAAAAGCCTAGTTTTGTTTTCTGAATATCTGCCATCCTCATTTCAACACAAACCGTGCGTCTCTTTCAAATATTTTGTTTGGCTAAAAGATATTTACAAAATATTTTGTTTTAAAAACAAATAAATAAAATAAAATGTTTTATTAGTAGGGGAGGCAGCCTAGTCGGCCAGGCCCAGAGGCCCAGCCAACAGGCTACCTACCACCCCACTAGACCAAACCCTAGAGCTTTCCTGACCAAACCCTAGCCTACCGCTGCCTAACCCTAAACCCACTAGCCACCGTCGCGGCAGAGCACGACAACCCGCTCCGCGCGTCATGCACACTGCGACGTCCACCCTACATGCTACCTACCCCGCGGTACACCGTAACCGCGCGGCTCGACCCCACACTCAGCCAGCGACGCAACACCCACCTGCCTGGCTACCTCACGCTAGCGCTGCCCCGCGACCCCGCTCCCACACGGCGCCCACGTCGCACTCGCCCTAGGCCTCCCCTTGTCGCGATCCTGACCGACACGGGAATCCCGCCCCGCATGCCTCCTCTCGCGTACCACGCGACCCACCCCACGGGTCCCACTCCCACCAACCGCCTGCGGTCTCTCTCTCCTCTCGGCATGCCTCCCTGGTGGTCTGTTGTTGGTTGTGTTAGTGATGAACTTGTGGTGGTGGGATGTATGTGTCGAGATGACGATGTGGTGCTACAACAAGGACTTCCTCTGTTTTGAGGCGACAAGATCGATAAGTGATACCAAGATCTACCTCATGGACCCGAAGGCCCCGATCCTGGAGTTCGAAGGTGGAATCCAAACCCCTTGGAACGACAAGTTCTTCTACCTGGAGCTGAAAACAGATCCTGGAACTCGAAGACCACCAACAAGATCTCCTTCACGGACCTAATGATCCGAATGCCTTGTTTCCGAACCCCGAAGACCGGCCCCGTTGAACCCTGAGATCCCGGATCTGAACCCCAATGTGTGACCCTTTTTCCGAGACCCCTATTTTATAAATGACATATACTTGTTGCATATAAATTATTCATGATCGCATACATATTCATTTGTTTGGGGGTATTTTTGCCGACTCACCTAATAATTAAATATGGAGGCCATGTGCGTGTTATTCTAGTCT
Source organism: Avena eriantha (assembly GCA_910589775.1). Taxonomy (NCBI): domain Eukaryota; kingdom Viridiplantae; phylum Streptophyta; class Magnoliopsida; order Poales; family Poaceae; genus Avena; species Avena eriantha. The sequence goes on from OU342745.1 coordinate 153,049,045, forward strand.
TATATTGGCTCCATTTAAATTTGTGTAGGGAACTGATGCTATATTTTGTCATGTCAATACAACATTTAAATTGCGGGATATCTAAACAACATAAACCATCTAATTAATTGTCGGGACCCTGGTTCCGCTTAATATTACCTAATTGCATCTCGTATTCACTATGTCGTGCATCATACATGCATCATTCCCGATCTTCTGTCGTAGTATTAAACAGTGCATCCAATGTTTCTTTTAGTGCTTTGCTTCTTCATGGATTAGGCCGTTGAGTTGATGCGAGTGTCGACAAGTTCTTCGGATATGTATCTTCGGCTATGTTTTCCAATAGAACATTCTCCCTCTTTCTACCTATTTTGCATTAATAGGCTTTAATTCTTCTTATTGATCTATTGTTATACGTGTGCGATGCTTTAGTTTTCGTGCACCATTTATATTCCTTGCAGCCTCTGTATTGCCTTGGACACATCCTATTGCCTATTGTTTGATAGACAATCGGTCTTGTGAATCGTAGTTGCTTTCTTAGGTGCTTCACATCATCGATGTTCCATCGTTGTTGGCTGGTTGGCACATGTTTAAAGTTGGAGATGATCATGACTTTAATTTCAACGTGATAATTAAAATGTTTGGAATAGATATAACTAATGCAGAGGCACCAGTGGCCAATAGATGTTATTTGGTTCTTTCACACTCACTTGTGTCCCATAGGTCCCGAGTACTTGATACCTTCCTTGACTATTCGAACTATCCACATGTGGGAGACTCTATGGAACCACCTTCACCCTGAGCATGATTCACACTTTATTTTTTGGGGCCACAAACTAGTTTGGGGATTTATTACTACCATGTACTTATGCCATGCTTTACTGCTTTTGTGGTAATGCCGACAAGTACGCCATCGAGGTGTCCTCACAGTGCATGTTTAGATACGTGGAGTAGGAGAGTTGGCAGGTACGAGGTAACACAGCTTACCCAGGTTAAAGTCCCACAACGGTGGCGGAACGCTACTCCTGCTATAAATCACTATAATGGCAATATGCCGAGTTACAGAGATCGGTTTGCTATGCGAGGTGTTGTACGTTGGATACCACAATCGTAAGAGTCATGCCCTAAAGGCTCCCATATATCCGGTTTATAAAGGCACCAGAACCTAGGGTTATAGGGAAAGGACCTTGACGGACAAGGTAAAGAGTCCTACACTAATACAAACTAGTCAACATGTCTTGCACTCCAAGGCTCCGAGTATGTCGGTGACTCCTATGTAGCCATCCTTTATCCGGCATGGGCCACCCTTCTGGATCCATCTAACTGGGCCGCCCAGTAGGGCATAGGCCATACTACCAACTGTGGGCCACCCGGGTTAGCAAAATTAGAGACATGCTATGGTGACACTCTTTTGGCATATCCCCAACTGTAGCCCCTGGAGGACTTTGAGATCTTGCGCCGTCTTGCCCTTTGGTCTTGAATGGTCCGTCTAGATGATGTTGGCAATCCATCAAGCAATATCTCGAAGGTCTCCCAAAGAACCCCACAATCCTCTCTGTATTTGCAATGTAGTCGAAGATTGACTGAGTCTTTGTTTCCAGAGTCGGAAAACTTCCGTCTTTGATGGAATCTTCAGATGTGATCTCTTCACTGCATTTGTTAGGAAGATGTCATAGGGTACAACCTACGCTACCTCGAAACTCACAAAATGCAGGGAATTAATCATTAGCTGTTTTTACGTACGCAAAATCCGAAACGTTAAAGCGGCAAAGACGGAGGACGTGGCCAAATTACCGCGCACGTTCATCTCCACATCAGCAACACTTCATCCATTCGATATCTCTGCACCAATATTGACACGGGGCCTAAATATATTAATTGCGGCTTAGGCTTTTACTTTTACCCGCATTCTCACCTGCATCTTCGTCTTCCTCTAGCCGCACGACCGTTCGAGCTCTTCGACGAAAAACATAACCAAAGCTTTCCCCTTTCCCCTTTCTCCATCCTCCTCCACCTTCACAATGGCCTCCAGCGGCTCTGCTCCCTCAACGGCGGTGACTCCCGAGGCTACAATGGAGCCATCCTAGGGAGTGACTATCCTACCGGAGGGGGTCATCGTTCCTGTCTCCACCATGGTGGAAACCACCGGTGATGAACAAGGACGGGCGGCACCAGATGCTGCAGAAGAAGAGGGTGACTCCCACAAAGGAGTGTGAAGGCGCTCTGACCTCTCCACCGAAGATCTACAAGAACTCATCTCCGAGGGGTATCTCCCCGCGACGGAGGGCTTAGCCTGGCGGCCGGCGCCGGGCGGCGAGGTGACTACTTCTCCCCAACCCGGAGAAAAGGTGTATCTCAAACCTCAGCTGGTACGTGGCGTAAGCCTGCCAGTCTCTGACTTCTTCCTGGACGTCCTTCGTTACTTCCGGGTACTTCCCCACAACCTCTCTCCCAACCACATCCTCGTACTTAGCAACTTCATAGCTTTGTACGAAGGATACCTAGGAATGAAACCTAGGTTAGATCTATTTGTTTAGTTCTTTAACATCAAAGAGAGTTCGTAGAATCCAAGGATGGGCTGCAGATATGCTGAACTATTAGCTTTAAGATCCGGCCTAGCCGGCGCTTCCCCGACATCGTGGGCCACGAGTCCTGCAAGAACTAGTAGTGCACATATTTCTGTGGCCCAGACATTCCGCTGCCCAACCGTCTTGAGACGTATCCCGACTACGTTGATGGGGCCTCCGCCGAAGTGTAGCACCCCGAGAAAACCACTACTAGAAAATCGCTTGCTATTTCTTTTTTGTGCATCATCATGACCGCATGCTCATGTCATCATGCCACATTGCATTTGAGCATCATCATGTTATGATGTATGGTTTGACTAAAACTATCTTCTAAAAGCCTATCCTTGTTTTCTATCTGCCTCCCTCTTTATTTCAAATTTAAAACTCGGTCCTTCCAGATATTATTTTTTCTACAAACTATTTACAAAAAAAGCTTTTGTTCTAAAAATAGAAATGAAATATTTTTTTATAAACTAGGGGAGGCAGCCAACCGACCAGGCCCAAGTGGCCCAGCCGGCCAGCCACCTACCACCCCAACGAGAGCCACCCCCAAACCTTAATCTACACCCCATCCATCCCACTCCCTGCCGTCGCCAACCACCCAACCACTCGCGCGACCCGGCACCCCAGCCCCACCCGACGCGATGCCCCCTGGCCACCAACAATCGCGCACACCCCGCTCTCGCTCGATCCTGTGACTCACTCACCTGCCCGACCCCACGCGGGCCCCATCGCAACCTCGTCTACCCCGCACACACGATCCCCTCACTCCCTTCCTCGATCTAGCGCAGTGCCGCCGGTAGGAGACCGCCTCTTTGGATCTCCGCCAAGTCTGGCCCTGCCGCTCGCCCTCACCCGCGTTCCCCGTAACGCCTCCCTCTGCGCCGCCCTGTTTCCAGTCCCATGGCGCTGGCCCCCTCTCGGCCTTCCTCTTCCGTGGCCGCGCCTCGTAGTTCCACAGTCGCCTCACTGTCTGCCCCACGCGGCTTGAGCCATGTGTTCGTCGCCTTCCGCGCGCGAGTACCACCGCGGGAGCCTCCTCCTCGCTGCTACCGTGGACCGTCCTCCATCCCAGCGTCCGCCTCCGTCCGATGCAAGTCCGCCATCGCCACCTCGTCTCTGTGACATGCCCGGTGCTCACCGACTGCCCGAAGCACCCCGCCGCGGAGCGCTCGCTTCCCCGTCGGGCTCGCTGATGCCTCAGGCCCCGCCTCCTCGAACCGCCATGACCATTGTCTTGTGTGTCCTCTGTGGAAGCGTTTCCGGCTGCACCCGAATGCCACCCTGCATCGCTCGACCCTCGCGGTCAACTGCCGCCTTAGGCCATGTCCAGACCCGGAGTGCCATCGTGATGCCCTGAAGACACCGACATGCGTCTGCTACCGGTCTTGAAGCCGAAACTTGAATTCATTGCCATCAGATCGACAAGAGCTTCCTCATGGACCCGTAGGCCCCGATCCAAGAGTGCAAAGACGAAACCCGAACCCCTCGGAACGAGAAGTTCTTCAACCCGGATCCGAAGACCGATCCCATAGATCCTGAACCCCGTCGAACCCAAGATCTTCGAACCCCAATGTGTGACCCCTTTCTGAGACCCATATTTTTTTATAATATATGACATCTATCTTGTTGCATACTAAATTGCTCATGCTCGCATACATATTCATTTGTTGGGGGTATTTAGTTGAGTCACCTCATAATTAAATATGGAGCATATATGCGGGCCATTCTTTTATTATATCGCCTCCATTTAAATTTGTGTAGCGAACCGATGCCATGTTTTGCCTTGTTTTGTCAACATTTAAACTGTGGGGTACCTAAACAACTTGAACCATATAATTAATTGTCGGGACCCCAGTTTCGCTTAATATTGCCTAATTGGATCACATCTTTGCCATGTCATGCATCATACATACATCATGCCATATCTTTTGTCGTAGTATTAAGTAGTGCATACGGTGTTTCTTTTAGTGATTTGCTTCTTCATGGATTAGGCCATTGAGTTGATGCGAGTACCGACATGTCCTTTGAATAGTGAATCTTTGGCTATGTTTCCCAGGCGAGCATTCTCCCCCTTTCTACCTATTTTGCATTTATAGTCTTTATTTCCTGCTGTTGATCTATTGCTATCCGTGCCGTGATGCTTTAGTGTTTTGTACCAGATATACTCTGTGCAGCCTTTATATTGCCTTGGACACCTCCTATAACCTGTTCTTTGGTAGATAGATGGTCTTGCGAGTTGTAGTCGCTTGCTCAGGTGCGATCCCGTGTCGTGAAGTACCACACAGTTGTTGGAATGTTGTCATATGCTTTACGGTGGAGAGGATCATGAATTTAAATACAACTATTAAATTGCTGGGATAACTAATGAAAGAGGCACGGGTGGGCAATATAAGCTATTTGGTTTTTCATGTCCGCTTGTGTCCCATAGGCCCCGAGTAATTGATACCTGTTCCTTGATTATTCACACTATCCACATCCGGGAGACCCTATGGATTCCCCTTAGCCAGAGCTTGATTCATTTCTTAGGGCCACAAACTAGTTTGGGGCTTTATTACTATCTTGTACCTATGCCATGCTTTACTGCTTTATTTACGATTATGCGTGGAGCACCTGTACTGTTTTGGAACATGGAATGTTTTTGTGGTATCGATAAGCCCAGTCACACTTTCAGGTTCCCAGTCATTTACAGCCATTGACACAAACCCTAGGTCTATCTCGGAGCCGGCCAACTTCGTTGCAGGTAGCTTAGTGGGGTGGCCCCCTGAAATGATTTATGAATCCTGTGATTTCTTTGTCGTGAAAGCCTCGTTGGGTTTTGATTTGGTTTTTCCGAGGTTGATTGTGTGTGTGTTGCTATTTGTGCACCCCTGTAGGGTAAATCTTTCTAAAAGCCGTGTCCGCGGTTATGGACGAGTTGGAGCACAATATCTCGATCATAGACAAGCATAACTAAAGTAGTGCTATAAATTTGACTTAATATGTGACTAGTAACCAACTTCACTACAATGGAATGGATAATAAAAGTGCCAACAACTGGTGGAACTGGGGTGTATCGTGTCATGTTGTACCTTCCTAGTAAGTATCGCAACTCCAATGGAATGAAATAAAAGTTCCAACAACTACTGGGTTTGGGATGTCACATGCTAATTGTATCTGACTAGGAAGTACTGCAACTACAACTGAATGGTTAACTAAAACTGCCCACTACTTATGCTATCGGGATGACTCATGCTATCTATATCTGACTACTAAGTGCTACAACTATAATGGAATGAATAAAACTGCCAACTGTGTGAGTTCCTCGGTTTGACTTCCTCGTTTGATCTCGAGGGGGAATACCAGGATGGGTATGATTGGTGTTATCAGGTTGGTCCCGAATAGGTCTCTCTTATCCCTCTCTAATAGTAGACAATTGCATCGAGTCTCTATAAGTTGTTTAGTGCATGTTGCGCTGTAGCTTCAGTCCACCATACCTATGTAGGCGAGAGCCGACGAATTCTAGCCTCGCCGTGTACTGACCTTAGTACTGACCGCTCTCTTTTTTCCTTTGCCCTTTGTCGGCACCCCTTTTGTTTTAGCAGGTATAAGTTCGACGTCGTTATAAGGGTTACCCTTCCGGCTTGGCCTGGGCAGGGTTATAGATACCATTGGTTATTCTTCAGGGCTCTTAGCCCCATTTGCATCTTATCCATACTTGGATGTTGTATCGTTTCAAGGTGATTTGGTTCTTTGTATTGTATATCTGTATTCTTGACTCATGGAGTCATTGTTGTATATATATGTTCTATGGGTTCCATCGTGGACTATTGTGTAATGATATTACTTTGTTTTCCACCCGCACGCAAGTTCCTGGTGGGCATCTTTGAATCGTTTCTATGTGGGTTTGGCGGGAATCGCTAAAACTTGCATAGGGCCGATTCAAGGGTGCTACAAAGTGGTATCAGAGCTCAGCAATTGCGATACCCCACTGGTCCAGCCTGTAGGATAACCTAGCTAACGGCCGATGTAGAGTGTCAAAAATATTTTCTAAAATCGGTTGGATAGATCCGATTAGGTCTGATTTTACTCCTTATTCATATGCTGTTCTCCTCTTATCTTCATGTGTTTTGAATCTGTTCTCTTACCTTGATCTGAGTCCAAGATTTCTCGTGGTTTGGATTCTGTCGTACCTTCAGGGTTTCTCTTTCTTCCTTTTATAACGGTGGAACTACAATCATCAATCTGCATCTCGTTTGTTGTACCTTTTTATCCAATCTTTTTGGTCCTTGAACTATTTATCCATATGTGCCCCTTGATGGATATCCGAATCGTGGAAAAACATTATGAGAAGGATAAGCATTGGTGAAGTTGGAGTATACCTTGAACATGTGTTGTTCATGCCAATGGAACCATCGCAGAACCTAATCATTGTGTCTTTTCATACGATTTTCTTTGTATCTTCCGGCGTTTCCAACGCAACGACATAATCTACGATAGGTCCGACAAAGAGCCTGCATCCCTCCTTTGTTCTCTGCACATCGCTTGTCGAGATCTTCAGTCTAATTTCGAGAGTTGTGTTGCACGGTTTTCATATTCATGTATGGAGTTAATAGTTGGGGTACGGGATGGACTGATCACCCTACCCGACTCTTACTGTTAATGCTTGTACATTGAATTGGTGGATCAATGTAACTTTTACTCTTTCCAGGGAAGTTAGGGGTGACCTTATCTGTTGATACCTCTACCTTCGCCTTTTGTTTTCTCCAGAGTGTTCTCTCAACGAACATGAACAACGACCCCTTGTTGGCGGTGTCGTCGAATTCAAGATATAGCATGATCTTTGTTAGTGGTGTTGCGAGGATCTACACTAAGCGAGAAGACACAGATCGTCGGCCTTCTTCCCTGTAGATCTTGAGGGCGAGATCCCTTGTTAGTGGTGTCGAATTGTAGCACCCCGAGAAAACCACTACTAGAAAATCGCTTGCTATTTCTGTTTTGTGCATCATCATGACCGCATGCTCATGTCATCATGCCACATTGCATTTGAGCATCATCATGTTATCATGCATGGTTTGACTAAAACTATCTTCTAAAAGCCTATCCTTGTTTTATATCTGCCTCCCTCTTTATTTCAAATTTAAAACTCGGTCCTTCCTGATATTATTTTGTCTACAACCTATTTACAACAAAAGCTTTTGTTCTAAAAATAGAAATGAAATATTTTTTTATAAACTAGGGGAGGCAGCCAACCGACCAGGCCCAGCAGCCCAGCCGGCCAGCCACCTACCACCCCAGCGAGAGCCACCCCCAAACCCTAATCTACACCCCATCCATCCCACTCCCTACCGCCGCCAACCACCCAACCGCTCGCGCGACCCAGCACCCCAGCCCCACCCAACGCGATGCCCCCTAGCCACCAACCATCGCGCACACCCTGCTCTCGCTCAATGCCGTGACTCAGTCACCTGCCTGACCCCACGCAGGCCCCATCTCAACCTCCTCTACCCCGGACACACGATCCCCTCGCTCCCTTCCTCGATACAACGCAGCGCCGCCACTAGGAGGCCGCCTCCGTCAATCTCCGCCAAGTCTGGCCCCGCCGCTTGCCCTCACCCGCGTTCCCCATGACGCCTCCCTCTGCGCCGCCCTGTTTCCAGTCCCATGGCGCCGGCCCCCTCTTAGCCTTCCTCTTCCGCGGCCGCCCCCCCGGAGTTCTGCCGTCGCCTGCCATGTGTTCGTCGCCTTCCGCACGTGAGCACCACCATGGGAGCCTCCTCCTCGCTGCTACCGTGGACCGTCCTCTATCTCAGCGTCGACCTCCGTCCGCTGCAAGTCCACCATTGCCACCTCGTCTCTGCGACATGCCTGCCACTCACCGGCTGCCCGCAGCACCCTGCCGTAGAGCGCTTGCTTCCCCGTCGGGCTCGCTGATGCCTCATGACCCGCCTCCTCGAACCGCCATGACCACCGTCTTCTATGTCCTCTGTGGACGCTCTTCTGGCTGCACCCGAACGCCACCCTGCATCGCTCGACCCTCGCGGTCAACACCCGCCTCAGGCCATGTCCAGACCCGGAGTGCCATCGTGAAGCCCCGAAGACACCAGCATGCATCTGCTACCGGTCTTGAAGCCGGAACTTGAATTCATTGGCATCGGATCGACAAGAGCTTCCTCATGGACCCGTAAGCCCCGATCCCGGAGTTTGAAGACGATACCCTAGACCCTCGGAACGACAAGTTCTTCAACTCGGATCCGAAGACTGATCCCACTGATCCTGAACCCCGTCGAACCCAAGATCTTCGAGCCCCAATGTGTTACCCCTTTCTGAGACCCATATTTTTTTATAATATATGACATCTATGTTGTTGCATACTAAATTGCTCATGCTCGCATACATATTCATTTGTTGGGGGTATTTAGTCGAGTCACCTCATAATTAAATATGGAGCGCATATGCGGGCCATTCTTGTATTATACCGCCTCCATTTAAATTTGTGTAGCGAACTGATGCCATGTTTTGCCTTGTTTTGTCAACATTTAAACTGTGGGGTACCTAAACAACTTGAACCATATAATTAATTGTCGGGACCCCGGTTTCTCTTAATATTGCCCAATTGCATCACATCTTTGCCATGTCATGCATCATACATACATCATGCCGGATCTTTTGTCGTAGTATTAAATAGTGCATACGGTGTTTCTTTTAGTGATTTGCTTCTTCGCGGATTAGGCCGTTGAGTTGATGAGAGTACCGACAAGTCCTTCGGATAATGAATCTTCGGCTATGTTTCCTAGGCGAGCATTCTCCCCTTTCTACCTATTTTGCATTTATAGTCTTTATTTCCTCCTGTTGATCTATTGCTATCCGTGCCGCAGTGCTTTAGTGTTCCGTACCAGATATACTCCGTTCAACCTTTATATTGCCTTGGACACCTCCTATAACCTGTTGTTTGGTAGATAGATGGTCTTGCGAGTCGGAGTCGCTTGCTCAGGTGCGATCTCGTGTCGTGAAGTACGACACAGCTGTTGGAATGTTGTCATATGCTTTACGGTGGAGAGGATCATGACTTTAAATACGATTATTAAATTGCTGGGATAACTAATGAAAGAGGCACGGGTGGGCAATATAAGCTATTTGGTTTTTCATGTCCACTTGTGTCCCGTAGGCCCCGAGTACTTGATGCACGTTTCTTGATTATTCGCACTATCCACATCCGGGAGACCCTATGGATCCCCCTTAGCCAGAGCTTGATTCAATTCTTATTTCTTGGGGCCACAAACTAGTTTGTGGCTTTATTACTATCCTGTACCTACTCCATGCTTTACTGCTTTATTTACGATTGTGCGTCGAGAACCTGTACTGTTTTGGAACGTGGAATGTTTTCGTGGTATCGACAAGCCCAGTCACACTTTTGGGTTCCCAATCATTTATAGCCATTGACACAATCCCTAGTTCCGTCTCGGAGCTGGCCAACTTTGTTGCGGGTAGCTTAGTGGGGTGGCCCCCTAAAATGATTTATGAATCCTGTGATTGCTTTGTCATGAAAGCCTCCTTGGGTTTTGATTTAGTTTTCCCAAGGTTGATCGTGTGTGTGTGTTGCTCTTTGTGCACCCCTGCAGGGTAAATCTTTCTGAAAGCCGTGTCCGCTGTTATGAACGAGTTGGAGCATAGTATCTTGATCATAGACAAGCATAACTAAAGTAGTGCTATAAATTTGACTTAATATATGACTAGTAATCAGCTTCACTACAATGGAATGGATAATAAAAGTGCCAACAACTGGTGGAACTGGGGTGTATCGTGTCATGTTATACCTGCCTAGTAAGTATCGCAACTCCAATGGAATGAAATAAAAGTGCCAACAACTGCTGGGTTTGGGATGTCGCATGCTAATTGTATCTGACTAGTAAGTACCGCAACTACAACTAAATGGTTAGCTAAAACTGCTCCCTACTTATGCTATCAGGATGACTCATGCTATCTATATCTGAATAGTAAATGCTGCAACTATAATGGAATGAATAAATCTGCAAACTGTGTGAGTTACTCGGTTTGACTTTCTCGTTTGGTCTTGAGGGGGAATACCAGGATGGGTATGATTGGTGTTAGTATCAGGTTGGTCCCGAATAGGTCTCTCTTATCCCTCTCTAATAGCCGACAGTTGCATCGAGTCTCTATAAGTTGTTTAGTGCATGCTATGCTGCTGCTTTAGTCCACCATAACTATGTAGGCGAGAGCCGCCGAATTCTAGCCTCGTCGTGTACTGACCTCAATACTGACCGCTCTCTTTTTTCCTTTGCCATTTGTTGGCACCCCTTTTGTTTTAGGAGGTATAAGTTTGACGTCGTTAGCAGGGTTACCCTTCCGGCTTGGCCTGGGCAGGGTTATAGACACCATTGGTTATTCTCCAGGGCTCTTAGCCCCATTTGCATCTTATCCGTACTCGGATGTTGTATCGTTTTCAAGGTGATTTGGATCTTTGTATTGTATATCTATATTCTTGACTCATGGAGTCGTTGTTGTATATATATGTTCTGTGGGTTCGATCGTGGACTATTGTGTAATGATATTACTTCATTTTCCACCCGCACGCAATTGCCTGGTGGGCATCTTTGAATCGTTTCTATGCGGGTTTGGCGGGAATCGCTAAAACTTGCATAGGGCCGATTCGAGGGTGTTACACGAAGCACCCACCTAGAGGTCCCAAGCCTCCCTCCTTCTCGACGAGGAAGCCAATCGCTCCATAAGGCGGATCGAATGGCCCGTAGATGAAGGTTTGACCGGCTTGGACCTAGCCATGTGTTGGTTCACTAGCCGGATCCAGCCTCTGCAGCACCGTGTCGAGCTGATGTGCATGTACGCTAAGACCCGGAAGGATCCCATGCATATTTCACATGATAACTTCTCCACTGACTCCATCAAGCTCCGGCTAAAGACATTGTCAAGGTGAAAGACAAGAAGCATGGCTTCAAAATCACCTATGACATGTTCAAATGCGGCAAGTGCCCAGAGGTAGCTTTTGTTTCCTTTGTTGCTCGTTCTATACACTCTAAGGTTTTTCCGTCTTGAAGTCATTAATCTAACACTCCTTTGCCTTACAGCTGGCGACCTTGGCGGTGAATCAGATGGCTGATGTCTATGCACTTCTATTCTTGTAGACAGTTGTTTGGACCTCCAAGTGCAGAGGTTTGTAGAACAGCAGCAAGTTTCCCTTAAGTGGATTACCCAGGGTTTATCGAACTCAGGGAGGAAGTGGTCAAAGGTATCCCTCTCAAGCAACCCTGCAATCAAGATACAAGAAGTCTCTTGTGTCCAAAACACACCCAATACACTTGTCAGGTGTATAGGTGCACTAGTTCGGCAAAGGGATAGTAAAATACAAGTGGTATGGATAATTATAAGTGGTAACGGTGCCAGAAAAGAGCTTGACGGGTAGGAAGAGACTAAAGGAAATCTGAAATAAAGATGGAAGCAAGCAAACATGTAACAGATGTAGTTGCAAACGGTGTTTCACTGCTTAGACATAAGGCCTAGGGATCATACTTTCACTAGTGAACACTCTCATATAAATATCTTCTCTTCATGATACTACTCTGGACTACTATCCGATTGGACACTCTAATCCATGGTAGGGTTATAACAGCACTCCTCAAAGTTCGCTTTTCCCATCTATATAACCCCACACTGTCACCTTGAGCACTAGATGGTTCCAACAAACACCACAATTTCATAGAGACATCCAACTCCAAATATAACTCATAACAAGTATTTGTAATATCTAGCCTAAGTGCCACCATGGTGTGCACACTGTCACTTTCACACACACAGGGAGAGCAGAGATCTATTAAAGCACTTGAGTAGTAAGGTAGATCTACTTGGTTACAAAGATCATGATCACAATGTGATCATGCATAGAGAGAGATGAACACATAGCTACCGGTAGAACCCTTACCCTCGAGGAAGAACTACTCTCTCATCATCATGGGAATCAGCAGCGACGATGAAGATGGCGGAGAAGATGGTGAAGAGGCGGCGGCAGCTCCAGCGGCGGCGCGGAGGACTCCTTCCCCACCGCTGGTATCATAGGGGAGCACCTCCCCTTAGCCCCCTTCCTTCATGGATTCTTGGGTGCCCTCTCCCATGGATATGGGATCCATGGGGGAGGCAAAAACATGGCTTTGGTGGCCGCGAATTCGTGGGTGGAGGTGTCTCCCATGAATTAGGTTTCCTATCGAGCCTCTATAATACCACCTAAACCTTGCTAGCCACTTCGAATATCGGGACGAGATTCATCTTAAGGGGGTTAGTCTGTTACATCCCAAGCTTTTAGACATTGGGACTAGAAAAAAAGACATTTGCATTGCATTGGCATGGCATCATTGCATTCATGAAAAATTTGAATTACAAAACCCCTATTTTTGAACCCCAAATGGAATCACTAAATTGTCCTACAAAGGATTTATAGATCTACTACTTACAAACTAGGAAAAGACTGCAGTAATGATTCCAAGATGATGTACTGAATATTTGAAAATTATAGAAAAAAACCATCTCAATTGGAATATCTAATAAAAACATATGAAGGAAAGAAGAAAATAGAAAAAGAAAAATAAATAGAAAAAACTAACCTATCATATTGGACCGACCTAGCCGAGTCGGCCAGCCCACCTACTTCCTACGCAGCGCGCAGAGCAGTAGCCAGCGCAGTTGCCCGAACCAATAGCAGCGGCCAACACGGCCCACCAACAACCGTGGCCCGCCACCCTCTCCCGCACCAGCTGACAGGTGGGGCCTACCCATCATCCCCTTCTTCCGAATGGAGATGGAGACGAACACAGCTTCGGCAAACCCGACCGATCCCTCCCTGGATTTCTCTCGATATTTCGTTCGCCCCTCCCCCTTGTACATGACTCCGCCATATAAAAACCTTCCCGCACCCGTGCCCTACCATTTTCATTTTTTTCGAAACCCTAACACCACCATCTGGAGCTCTTCGATATCACCGCCGCCGTCTCTTCGGGATCAAGCTCGAAGCCGAGGTTGTAGTCACCCTAGCGCCCTCCTGTCCCCCTCCTTCTATTCATCTCGTGTGACCATGTCGCCCTGACCACTTCATCCCCACGCAGGAGCACGCGACTGCGCTTAATTCCTCGCCGGAGTACCGACAAACACCGCATTGCTCTAGTTGTCCACAACTGCCGCTCGGGGAAGCTACACGCCTCTCCAAGACCACCTTAGTGACCTCCACGGCCGTACTCACCTAGTTCGCATGTTTTCGTCACTGTCGACCACTAGAACCACCGCCAACACCGACACCAGAGCCACCCGTCGCCACCACCTCGCTGCCAGTCAGGTAAGAGGAAGCTTTGCCTCCCAGTCGTCTGATGCACGCTGGACGGTTTAGATTAGAACCTACCCACGAAGGGGTATCTGAATCACGCCACGCAACTTGGGCGGCCTCGTCAGCCCGCCCGCATCAGGCGTCCAATCAGCCCGCTCGGCCAACCAGGGTCATGTCGCCTGGCATACGTTGTCGGCTGACTATGTAAATCGGAAAATCAATTATAAAATATACAGGGACTGTATTGAACTTGTAAAATTCATAGAAAAATATTTAAAAATCCAAAAATAGCAAATAATATACCTGTGAAAAGTTATTTGCATGTAGATTATTATCATGCAATTGGTTCAGGCAATTACTATAATTTTTGCCGTAATTATTTAAATAGATTAATACCCTTTTTGGAGTAATAAATTCATAAGAAAATAAAAGCTATTTAGAAAATTGAAAATAATATGTCTATGGAATAACAAGATTAGAACCTATTTCTGAGTTAAAATTGCAGCTTTACAGTACATAAAAGTTTAGGTGAATTAAAATGCATTCTGTAGTATTTTAATTATCTAAAAAGATCTGTAAGTCCTTTTGGCGTGATTCTAGTTGCCCCTGGTTGTAAATTGGATTTCCTACACAGTAGTATTTTGTCCAGATTTTACAACACACTGTACACAAGCTAGGCGTAATATTTACTTAAAAACCTATTAAATTGGATCAAGAATTCTTAATAAATGGTTTTGATGCAGCAAAGCTTTTTCATGCATGTCATCAGTAGTCATAATGATCAGAGAACATATAATTACTTATGAAGTTTTGATTAAATTGGCATGCATGCATTTGTGCATTTGTCTATGGTTGTGTATGGATTCCTTATGTGTTGCAATAGTGTCATGTAGACTATGATGTGTGCAATGCTTGCTCGTGTGAGGATTGTTCCTTTGACCGCTGCAGCCACGGCAAGTAGATGCTATTTTGTTTATGATATTGTTCTACTATTTTCCCTGCATATGTGGTGTATTTTGTAGATGCATGAATAGGATCTACTACAACTATGCTACATCCTAGACTATATGGTAGGAATCACCTGTAGTTGAGCCACCGTTGGTAGATGTGCTTAGCCGTGCAATGATAGATGATGGATGACTTACATGATTTGAAAGTTGTTTATAAAGTGTTGTTTGTAAAAATTAAAACAAATTAATCAATAAATCTCCTGGGTGTGATGGGATTTATATTTTTTGGTGGTATCAATGTGGAATGTCACCCAAGTATCTAGAGAAAATGATTGGCTTCTTTATTTGGTAGCTTACGTATACAACCATCTGCCAATAATAAAATGGGTGGTTGGCTAGACTTAGTAGGTTGTGGTGACTCGAACCCACGTAGCCAGAGATGTAGAATTTTGGTAGGTTGGTAGAGTGCGTGTCGGGTTTGAGGAGCTACTTCCTGAATGGTCTCGTCTTGGACCCATATTATAACACAATATGAGTGTTATGGTACGAGCTGGGCTATCCAGGTTTCATGGTAAAGTGTACAAACCCCTGTAGGGTGTCTAATCTAAGTACTTAGCCGTGTCCCCGGTTATGGACAATTGAGTTGCTCAATATTGAGGTTATGACATGTTTCTCGTTCACTCCAATTTCCTAATTGTTTTAATATTGATGGATTACTTAATTGGGATCTTTTCAAAGAAAATATAAAAACGTTTATGAAAGTAGGACAAATGCTTTTGAAAATGCAAGCTAGCAAAAGCCCCACTTAGCCAAATAAGCATGTACATGCTAGGTATACTTGTCTCCTTACTTAGCCCTACTTGCCATACATTCCAATTATTGACCCTTCGGGGTTGCTATGTTTTATGTTGCAGCATATTCCGATTCTGAGTGATCGAATAGGTCACGATACTCTACTCGACATTTATTCACTTGTGGGCAATTTGAAGATGGAGCCTATTATATGTTTATGCTTATGTATGCTATTTGACTATTTGAGCTAGCCTTTGAGTTACGCATTATGTAATAATTGTAATTCTCGACGTAATAGTGATGCACTGTTATATTCTTTGGTATTCATTTATATTGTGTGTGCTAGTGAACCGATCGAGGGATTGGCACTATACACAGGAACTCGGCCTTATCAGGCGAGGGTGTTAAAAGAACACACAGGCAATGAAATATAGTGGATCCACGTGGTTTAGGAAAAGAACACATATGCAATGACATCTAGTGGATCCATGTGGTTTATGAAAAGACACACACATGTAATGGACTCTAGTGTATACATGTGTTTTATGAAAAGGACACACATCCAATGAACTCCAGTGGATCCATTTGGTTTAGGAAAAGGACACGCATGCAATGAAATCTAGTGGATAAATGTGGTTTATGAGAAGAACACACATCCAATTTACTCTAGTAGATCCAGGTGATTTATGAAAATAACCCACATCCAATGAACTCTAGTGGATCCATGTGTTCTGTGAAAAGAAACCCATATCCAATGAACTCTAGTGGATCCATGTGGTTTTGGGAAAAGGACACACATGCAATGAACTCTAGTGGATCTATGTGGTTTATGAAAAGGACACACCTGCAATGAACTCTAGTGGATCCATGTGGTTTATGAAAAGAACACACATGCAATGAACTCTAGTGGATCCATGTGGTATGTGAAAAGAACACACATCCAATGAACTCTAGTGGATCTATGAGGTTTAGGAGAAGGAAACATCTCCAATGACTCTAGTGGACCCATGTGGTTTATGAAAAGAACACACGTGCAATGACATTTAGTGGATCCATGGGGTTGTGAAAAGAACAGACACGCAATGAACTCTAGCGGATCCATGTGGACTATGAAAAGAACACACATCCAATAAAATCTAGTGGATCCATGTGGTTTATGAAAAGAACACACATGCAATGAACTGTAGTGGATCCATGTGGTTTATGAAAATAACACACATGCAATGACATCTAGTGGATCCATGTGGTTTATGAGAAGAACACACATGCTGTAGTGGCATCATTACATGTGTTCTTTTCCAAAACCACCATGATGCACACTAATACACACACACACATCCAATGACTCTAGTGGATCCATGTGGTTTATGAAAATAACACACATGCAATGAACTCTAGTGGATCCAAGTGATTTATGAAAAGAACACACATGCAATGAACTCTAGTGGATCCAAGTGGTTTATGAAAAGAACACACATGCAATGAACTCTAATGGATCCATGTTGTCTGTGAAAAGAACAGACATGCAATGAACTCTAGTGGATCCATGTGGTTTAGGAAAAGGACACACATGCAATGAACTCTAGTGGATCCATGTGGTTTCTGAAAAGAACACACATGTAATGAACTCTAGTGGGTCCATGTGGTTTATGAAAAGAACACAAATGCAATGAGATCTAGTGGATCCATGTGGTTTATGAGAAGAACACACATGCCGTAGTGGCATCGTTGCATGTGTTCTTTTCCAAAACGACAATGATGCACACTAATACACACACACATCCAATGACCCTAGTGGATCCATGTGGTTTATGAAAATAACATAGATGCAATTAACTTTAGTGGATCCAAGTGGTTTATGAAAATAACACACATGCAATGAACTCTAATGGATCCATGTGGTATGTGAAAAGAACACACATGTAATGAACTCTAGTAGATCCATGTGGTTTAGGAAAAGGACACACATGCAATGAACTCTAGTGGATCCATGTGGTTTATGAAAAGAACACACATGCAATGAACTCTAGTGGGTCCATGTGGTTTATGAAAAGAACACAAATGCAATTACATCTAGTGGGTCCATTTGGATTATGAGAAGAACACACATGCTGTACTGGCATCATTACATGTGTTCTTTTCCAAAACCACAATGATGCACACTGATACACACACATCCAATGAATCTAGTGGATCCATGTGGTTTATGAAAATAACACACGTGCAATGAACTCTAGTGGATCCATGTGGTTTATGATGCACATTGATACACACAGACATCCAACTAGGTGTGGTGATGCAGCATCTTTGAAACTGGTGATACAATACATGCTGCAGTTGAATCCCAGCATGCTGCTAGTGTTTGTGGACATGGTTGGATATCACATGCTGGAGTGGCATCATTGTATGTGTTATTTTCCTAAAACCACAATGATGCACACTAATACACACACATCCAAGTAGGTGTGGTGATGCAGCATCTTTCAAGATGGTTGTAGAATGCATGTTGTAATTGAATCCCAACATGCTACTATGGTTCCTAGACATGGTTGGATACACATGCAATGACTCTAGTGGTTCCATCTTGGCATAATTTGATGTATGCCAAGATGTATTTCATTGTATAAGACACTCACTTTCCATTTTTATACTAATCAGTTTTGCCCTTGGTTATTTGATACTACTCAGTTTTGCCCTCTCTCTCTTGTGAAAGCCCAAACTTGTCCTCACTCTGTCTGCTACGCCATGATTGGTTGTCATAGTTGTCATGGATCATACGCACCAACCGTTGATCCTCTGTGATCCAACGCGGATCATTGCACACGTCATGCCCTTCCCAGTACAGCGTGAGATTGCACGGACGTCTCTCTCAGCGAGCATTCTACAAGAAGGAACACGAAGCCGTCCATGGAAAAAGTCGTTGAGTGGTCATGTCATGTTTAATCACGTCTGAAAAGCCTACTACTACTACTACGCCACAACACATGCACAGGGCCAAGGGGTCATCGAGTGCACGGTCGTTGACGGGCAGCTACAATTTATTGCCAGTTGATTTTAATAAGGCATATCCCAGTTTTACGCAGCGCGCTCTCAATCTCACTTCCAACTGGGCCCTACCGCAAGAAATTTCCACGTGTCAGCCGGAGGCCACAGAGGTGAGAAATGGGTATCGAGGAGGGGGCCCTCAAGGAGACCTAACGTCTCTGCCTTCATCGAGTCCCTCGCACTCATCAGCACCTCCCTCTACCCGATCTAGCACAACCCCACAAATCTCGCCGTACGACCACCTACCTTCTCCTCTATATTTCCCCTTTTAATTATCTTCAATTTATTGGCGTGTCAAATTTCGTACATAGAAATCGTGTCTGTGCCCTTTGCATGCAGCTGAATACAGTACTACCATGCGTGGCCCAGGAAAAAACGTGATGTACCGTGCACGTGTCGGGGTGCACCGTGCAGTAGCCTACACAGTGCGGTGCATGATGCAGTAGCCTATGCGGCGCGGTGCATGGTGGTGCAATGAAACGTCCCTTCACTTCACCTTAACTATAGAGCCCCTCTCCCTCTCCCTCTCCCTTTCCGCCTACCTACTCTCACTCTCGCTCACACAACCGTCTCCACTGTCCCATCAGCTTGTGCAAACTCTAGAGAAAACCCCAACCGCACCGACGATGGCGAAGGAGGATGCGGTGGCCATCGTCGCCTCCAAGGCCGCCGGCAAGGAGGCCCCAGTCTCCGTCCTGGTCCCCCTCGAGGCGTTGAAAGCAGCCGTCGTCCCCGTCCAGGCCCCCATCAAGGAATCAATGGCAGTCGTCGTCCCCGTCCCCGCTACCGACGTTGCCGCCGGCAAGGAGGCCCCCGCCTGTCACACGCAAATCCAGCTCTTCTGGGACCCCTATGATCCAAAGGAGTACATTGCTCCAGTGAACCCCTACGACACCAGCATAGACGACCCATGGTTGGAGGTAACTAGGGTTGGCTACCCTTCCCTGTTTCTTCTCACGTTCCCATCGTTGGATGCTAGATCTTGGTTTATTAGGGTTCGGTTGTTTGCATTTCGATTATTTGATCTTCTTATATCATCTAATCCTTCCTTTTGTTTCTTCCAATAGGTGTACGGCATCGACGTCTGCAGCGATGACGAGTCCAGGCACACCAAGACTCGTTAGGTGCAGAGGAGGCTGTAGGCCGGCCAGTACGACGCCTTCTTTGCTAGCGGCGTCTATACTTGCACCTTCTACAGGACGAGACTCGTCGGCACCGAATTCAACTGTGTCATGATGCATGCAGAGGGCTCGAGCTCCGGCAGCCCCAAAGTCGGCCATACCGTGAACGTCAATGCCTACATCGCTGAACACCAGGGGCTCGGCATTCACCTCCACAACCTCCAGCAGGAGTAGCATGCCTCCGATCAAGCCCAAGGTCCCCAAGATCAAGGGACTGGGCAACAAGAAGTGGAGGAAGCGCCAGAGGGAGGAGGCGGAGGTGCAGGTGCATTCAAGGAGGCGTTGAACGTGTCTGCTGCTTCTAAGAAGCTTCTTTTGATTTTGTATATTTTGCGTGTGATGGCTGCTGAGCAGCGAATGTATCGAACCATGTTAAGCAACCTACTTTCTATCGCTATATCGTATTTAGCTGCGCACATCTATATCCACATTTGTTTTGGTTTCTGAATGAATGTATTCTCCCTGGTGTGATTTGTTGCTCTAGATTTTCTACCAGATTGGGCGAACAAGAGGACCAAAGGGGAATCAATGATCGAAGAGAGAAGATGCTTTAGATTTGCTACCAATTTGGGTAAAAATAAACATAACTGTTAGCGAGAGAGGAAAAAGCTACTATTTCAAACTGCTAGTTAACGAGTTGTCATCTTGACAAGCTATTAGACACATACAGAAACATAACACAAAGAAGTAAAATTTATTTCACTTCTCTCACTTGACACGCTAGCCATCTTGACAAGCTACCCGACTTCCACAAAACAGAAACATCACAGAAATGAGTAAAATTTAATTCACTTCTCATGAGACCACTTGAGGCGCTTGCCATTGTTCCTAGGAGACCAACTGCGAGTATTCCAGCAGTTTCTTACATTATTGGCTATCCACATCTCACTAAATTCAAGTTCTTCTCACCTAGAATCTGCCTTGGCTTCCCTATCTTCAGCATCCTGTGGCACATTTAGCGGCGCATCACATGCTTGGTTGTTGCCGTTGGAAGATGTTGCTTCTCTGTTTGTTCCTTCAGCTGCAGGCTCTCTGTCAGCTGCTTCAGATGCAGCCATTTCCTTTGCATATGCAGCATCAAACTCAGATATGCTGCATTTTGTACAAAGAGCTCCCCTAAGCTTGTCTTCCCTCTTGCAATTGGGGCAAAAAATGAGGAAACATAGAAAGAAATGGATCTTAACATACAGCTGGTAGGTCACGTAAGAATCTATACCTACATACTTCAGGTTTATCTCAGACAACAACCTCTCCTCCCAGAAATCGTGCCTATCTGTAGGGAAATCTGCCTTCATTGTGTCGTACGACTCATTGAGGATTCTAGTTGCGAGTGTACCCATTCCATCCTTCCTCGATCCCCCAATGATCTTGACAAGAATCTGAATATCCATCCACTTGTGCGCATGAATTGTAATTCCCTCTTGATGAAATTTTGAAAAATCCGTTCTATTATCGACAGTGCAGAAAACAATTCATTTTTCTACAAGGAAATAACACAGCGCCGGACACTTCTTGTCAGTCCTGAAAGTATGTAGTTTGTCATCACAAAAATTGTAACTACAAATGTTTTGTCAATGCAAGATCATCATCTGAATATAATTTTAAAAAGTTTAGTAAATGCAAGATCACTCTCGACATTGGCTTGTCATAATTTATTTGGTCCTAATAAAATTTAGTAGTTGTAAGATGAGAAAATGAATAAAGAACAAGAGAAGAAAACCCTAAAAGAGGTTAACTATAGAGAGTAGATCTACAAACCAGGAGAAGTGGTAGACGAGGATATGTTTCCTCATGGCCAGTTGAATGACAACGACTTCATTCTCGTAATATGGGTCCTCCAGGGAGTACTCGAGGTCTGATCCCACGAACTTGTCCTCGTCTTCCTCAAGCCAATCCTCGTACATCCTTAGGACTCGCACCACTGTCTCGTCCTCGTTGGTGTAGACAACGTCTATCTTCTTATTATCATGGGCAATGAAGCTTGTATCTATAGTACGACGACCTTCCATGGCGGCAAGGAGAATATTAGAAAGAAGACAGAACAAGAAGAAGAAGAGTGGTTTCCGCGGGACAGGGGAGCGGTGGAACCGTCATTGCATTTCTAAGGTAGTGGTTAACAACAGGGACAGAAGTCCAATAGAGAGACGCATGGCGGTGGCCATTCTAGCTTCTGAGTAAATGAAGATTAAAAATATTAATAACGAGGGCGCTGTATTGTCACATCAATACACGCTATCAATCATGTTGTCCTATCCACTGTGCCAGTGCTGCAAGCCTACATGATAGCCACGATGCCTACGCGATGGCAGCGACATAATGACGAAAACTGACAGTGGGGCCAACTTGACGGGCGCTAGCTTGATATTTTATATTGAAACATTATGTTGAATTCATGACGAAAAAGACCCCCTAAGTATTTGGCATGCCAATTGTGGGTAACACGAATGATTATAAGCAACTTGGGTACCACTTTGCCTTGGCGTCTCAACTTTCGGGCCACAAAATTATATTCTCCCCGAGAAGACCTTTGTCTGGATCCCTTCCCCGGTGGGATACGGGACCTCTGTTGTCGAAGCAACCCGACTCAGCGTGCATGATACCTCGAGAGGGTCCGGACGACACGGGTGACCAGGGGGTCCTAGGTCGCTTGGGTATCAAGGGCCCAAAGAACACTGCTCCCTAGCCAGTCGGCGAGGCATATCACTGGAAATGGCTCCTGAGTGAGCGAGGCATATCGCTGGAAATGGCTCCTGAGTGACATAGGATCCTCCAGGAAATCCAGCCTAGATGACCCGCGCCCCTTGGGAAGAGACCATTTACGCCGGGGGGTCTCTTCGTGGGCAGCATACAGAAGGTTTAGCGCCTAAAAGCCCAGCTAGATAGGGCCTGGGAGGAGGCCGAGGAGATGATGCACGCTCTTCATGAGGAGAAAAGGGCTAGCGACAAAGACTCATCCTCTTTCCTCTAGGTGGCTTCTAGGATAAACGACCTCCTAGAGTCCCTTCATATGCCGCCGATCGAGCCCCTGAGACAGGGGCTCCTGAACGCTTCCTAGAAGGTCGTAGAAGCTGCGGTCTCCGAGGTGGTCGCATGCCTTCATCGTGACCCGTATGCTTGAAGTCATCCACTTTTTCTCTTTCTATTTAGGAATAAAAGAGGTGAAGCGTTGACCTTAGTAACCTTGTAATTCTTTCAGCATATGATTGTTCTTATTTGTTTATTCTAATAAAAATTGTTCCGGGGTGTTCCCACGCTCGGTGCCGACCCTTAAGAACATACTCACCGCCCCACGCCTCTCCGGGGGACCTTTTTGGTGTGTCTACACCAGCCATAGGACTAGATTCCGGGCTCCTTAATACCGACTACGGTGTGCAGCCCCACCTCGCTATATATCCACCTTTCGATCGAGAGCGCCCCCACACTAAGGACCCCGGGCTGGCCTCAGGCGACTCCCAAGGGGACGCTTCCTTCCTAGGGAGCCCTTCGTATGGTTAGGCGTATGCTGGCAATGGTGCAGCAGCTTGGAGAGAGCACACTCAAGACGCGTGAAGGAAATATGCCCTGAGAGGCAATAATAAAGTTGTTATTATGTATTCCTTATATATGATAGATGTTTATTTTGCATGCTATAATTGTATTGAAACTGAACGTCAATACATGTGTGTTTAATAAACAGAAAGGGTTCCTAGTTATGCCTCTCTTATAGACTAGCTCGTTGATTAACAAGATGATCAAGGTTTCCTGATCATGGACATTAGATGTTGTTAATAACGAGGTCACATCATTTGTGAAATGATGTGATGAACATGCATTACGATCAAGTCATTATGTTTACATTTCTATAACATCATACGAAGTAATCTTAGTCCTTAGACCATGAGATCATGTTAATTGCTAACACCGGAAGGGTATCTTGATAACATCAAACGTCACACCGTAACAGGGTGACTATAAAGGTGGGTTCAGTGCTACGAAGGTGTTATGTTGAGGCTCATGGATCAAGAGTGGAATTTTTCAATCCCGATGACGGATAGATATACTCTGGGCCCTCTCGGTGATATCATATTAAGATAGCTTGCAAACAAGTGATGTGATCACTAGAATGTTGTATCACCGGAACGAGAAAAGAGTGCATGTCGGTAACGAGATCAAACTAGGTATTTGGATACCGATGATCGAATCTCGGAGATGTATTATATCGTGAGACAAAGGGATTAAATTTACTAGCGTTAAAGGTTCTCATGATCACAGAAGTCATCGTTGAATGTGTAGGAGACAATATGGATCTCTAGGTCCCGCTTCTGATTATTGATCTCAGAGGAGTCTCAATCATGTCTGTATTATTCACGAACCGTAGGGTGACACACTTAAGGGTTGCCGGACACCATTTAGGAGCACATATGTTTCAGACAAAAGGTTTGCCAAGCACAGGAAATGTTTCGATAGAAACATGAATTGTTTCGATAGCAACCGGAATTGTTTCGGGTGAAATCGTAGAAAGTGGTTCTGCATGTGATATTGAAATGTTGCAAGGGGTTTTATGTGAATGTTTGTTAATTAAATTAATTAATAAAATTCTGAATAAAATAAATAAAAGAGTTTTATTAATTGAGAGTTGCGTTAAATTTGGTGGAAATTTAATGCATGTGAGTGAAATTTTGGGTGGAGCTTGAATTGATGTGAGTGGAGCTTCCACCACATGAATGAGGAAGAGGAGGGGACTCCCTCCTTGGCCGCCGGCCATGGTAGGGGAGGAGTCCCCCCTCTCCTATAAAAGGCCCCCCTCTCCTCCCTCACAAAGTACACCTCCTCGCGAAGGATCTCTCTCCCCCTCTAGATATTCCCCATGGTCTCGGATTAGCGAGATACATGTTCCCGGTGGCCTTGCATCTGGAAGGAGTTGCTGCTTCCGCTGATTCGCTGGAGCGAGGAGGTGGAGGTTGTCCGGTGGCTTGAACGTGTGTGTGCGAGGACGGATGCGCTGCTGATTTGCGGTGCTCGGACTTCCACACGATCTTGAGATCGGCAAGCGTACGACTACATCAACCACGAGTTCCTACTCGTTAACAAAACTCGTTGTCTTTGAGGGTAAGTTATCCATGGATGTGTGTCCACCCGTTGCTCTATATCTAGTAGATAGATCTTGGCGTATAGTTCTCATCGTAGGAAATTTTATGTTTTCTATGCGGCGGACCCAACAGTGGTATCAGAGCCAGGTCTATGCGTAGGTGCTTTGCACGGGTAGTACACATATGTTTATATGTGGGCGAGTATTTATGTTTATATGTGGGCGATGATTATTGCATCTTCTATGTATTTTGGATATTGGTGGCATAGTGGCATGAAGCAGCCCGGACCAACCTTACATGTCATCGTACATGAGACCGGTTCCACGACTGACATGCAACTAGTTTTGCATAGGTGGCTAGCGGGTTTCTGTCTCTCCTACTATGGTCAATATCTGATTTCCAAAAAGTTGCTAATAACTTGTTTATCCTCGTTGTGGTTCATATTTGTAGGTAAGACCGGTTCTATCTCCGAAAGCCCTAAGCCACGTAAAACTTGCAATTGATAAATTAGAGGCGTCTAGTTTCGATCGTTGCTGGGCTAGTGTCTTGATATGGTATTGTTATAAGTAGATGTATAATAGATACTCTTACAACACACTTAACGTGTAAGTTCCATAGACCTTGGTCTTACACACAAAGGAATGATATAGATCATACCACGATGCATCTGATAGAGATCAAATGCATGGACCATATCATCTCACTTTACACATTAGATGTTAGAATCTTATACTGCTAGTTTGGCGCTTTTGGTAGCATTGTAAGATGATCCCTCGTTTAGATATCAAGATAAAATGTGTTCTTCCTTCAGTATGCACCGTTCTATGGATCGTGCTTCGAGACATCATGTGATGATCGGGTGTACTCGACTCGGCGCTTTCATACAACAAGTGTAAGACAGTTTTACACACGCGAAATACTAAGGTTCTTACTTGACCAGCCTAGCATGTACAGACATGGCCTCAGAACACGGACCGAAAGGTTAACATGAGTCATATAGTTGATATGATGCCCATATGATGCTCGCCTTTGAGGCTACACCGACTTACGTGATGATCGGACTTGGTGTATTGGATTTGGTTCATGTAATCACCAAAAAGACACGAGGGATGTCGTTTTTGAGTGGGAGTTCATTAGTAATTTGGATTAGTTGAACTCAATCTATCATAAACTTAGTATAAATAAACTTTACAAATTCTGTTGTAGATGGCACCACCTACTTTTAATTTCAATGTGTTCGTGGAGAAAGAGAAGCATGCTGCGAATGGTAGCAACTTCACCAACTGGGCTATGAATTTGAGGATTCTCCTCACGGCTGCACAAAAGAAATATGTGCTAGAGGTGCCGCTAAGCCCCCACCAGCTCCTGATGCCCCTGACGAGGAAAATAATGTCTATATAACTCGTCAGGAGGACCACAACTTAGTTCATTGCGGCATACTGTATGGGTTAGAGCCAGAACTTCGAAAGCGTTTCGAAAATGGCAATGCCTTTGATACCATGGGAGAATTGAAAGTGATTTTCGATATCCATGCTGCCGTAGAGAGTTATAATGCTTCGGAAAAGTTCTTTAGCTCCATGATGGAAGAGAACAACTCCGTTAGTGAGCACGTACTCAAAATGTCTGGGTACGCCGATAAGCTTGTGTCGTTGGGAATAACGATTCCCATTGACTTAGGCATACATCGTGTTCTCCAATCTCTGCCACCTAGCTACAAGAGCTTCGTGATGAACTATAATATGCAGGGCATGAAGAAGTCTCTTCCCGAGCTTCTGTCAATGCTTAAGACTACAGAAGTGGAGATTAGGAAAGAACATCAAGTGTTGATGATCAATAAGACCACCGGTTTCAAGAAGGACAAGAAAGGCAAGCAGAAGGGAAAGAAGGGCAGCAAATCTGTTGCCGCACCTGAAAAGAAACCCCGAGCTGGCCCTAAGTCTGATACGGAGTGCTACTATTGCAAGGGGACTGACCATTAGAAGCGCAACTACCCCAAGTATTTGGCGGACAAGAAGGCCGGCAAGGCAAACAAAGGTATATGTGATATACATGTTATTGATGTGTACTTGACTAGTACTCGCAGTAGCACCTGGGTATTTGATACGGGATCGGTTGCTAATATATGTAACTCGATTCAGGGGCTGTGGAACAAGCGACAGCTAGCAAGGGATGAGGTCACGATGCGGGTCGGCAATGGATCAAGAGTTGATGTGATTGTCGTCGGAACGCTGCCTCTCCATATGCCGTCGGGATTAGTGATAAATCTAAATACTTGTTATTTTGTGCCTGAACTGAGCATGAACATTGTATCCGGATCGTGTTTGATGCGAAGTGGTTATTCCTTTATATCTTAAAACAATGGTTGTTCAATTTATATGGATAATATCTTTTATGGTCATGCACCTGTGTTGAATGGTTTATTTGTATTGGATCTCGATAGTAGTATTATGCATATTCATTGTGTTGATGCTAAAAGGGTTAAACTTGATGATGATATATCTACATATATGTGGTACTGCCGTCTAGATCACATTGGCGTTAAACGCATGAAGAAACTCCATTCTGATGGACTTTTGGGATCACTTGATTTTGAATCATTTGATACATGTGAGCCATGCCTTATGGGCAAGATGACTAGAATGCCGTTTTCCGGTTCAATGGAACGGGCGACAGATTTATTGGAAATCATACATACTGATGGTGGAGCAATTAGTGTGTCAGCGCGAGGTGGATATCGTTATTTTGTTACTTTCACATATGATTTGAGTAGATATGGGTATATCTATTTGATGAAACATAAGTCTGAAACTTCTGAAAAGTTCAAGGAATTTCAGAATGAAGTGGAAAATCATCATAACCGAAAGATCAATTTCTGCGGTCCGACCGTGGAGGAGAGTATCCTAGTTATGAGTTTAGCACACATATGAAAAATTGTGGAATAGTTTCACAACTCACGCCTGCTAGAACACCACAACGTAATGGTGTGTTGGAACATCGTAATCGTACTTTATCGGATATGGTTCGACCTATGATGTCTCTGACTAACTTGCCACTGTCATTTCGGGGTTATGCACTAGAAACCACTGCATTCACTTTAAATCGGGCACCATCTAAATCCGCTGAAACGACACCGTATGAATTATGGTTTGGAGAAAAACCTAAGCTATCATTTCTTAAAGTTTGGGGATGCGATGCTTATGTGAAGAAACTTCAGCCAAATAAACTCGAACCCAAAGCGGAAAAAGCATCTTCATAGGATACCCTAAGGAAACGATTGGGTATACCTTCTATCACAGATCCGAGGGAAAGGTTTTTGTTGCCAAGAACAGATCCTTTCTTGAGAAGGAGTTTCTCGCGAAAGGTGTGAGTAGTCGGAAGGTAGAACTCGAAGAGGTCATTGAACCTTCTCTTCATGAAATGGCGAGTAGCATAGCACCGGAAGTTGTTTCGGAGTTGACTTCACCTAATGAAGAGAGAGCTAATGATATTGATCATGAAACTCCGAAAGAGGACACTACCGAACCTCGCAGGTCAAGCAGGACACGTGCAGCTCCTGAACTGTACGGAAATCCTGTTATGAATTTCATGATTGATGAAATAGATGACCCTGCGACGTATGAAGAAGCGATGATGAGCCTGGATTCCAACAAATGGCTAGAAACCATGAAATACGAGATGGAATCCATGTACGAGAACCAAGTTTGGAACTTGGTGGACTTACCTCACGATCAAAAGGCCGTTGAGAATAAATGGATTTTCAAAAGAAAAACTGATGCTGATGGTAATGTGACCGTCTATAAGGCTCGACTTGTCGCAAAGGGGTTTCGACAAATTCAAAGAGTTGACTACGATGAGACATTCTCTCCCATAGCGATGCTTAAGTCGGTTAGGATTATGTTAGCAATTGCTGCATATTTCGATTATGAAATATGGCAGATGGATGTCAAAACTACGTTCCTCAATGGTAATATTGAAGAAGAGTTGTATATGATACAACCTAAGTGTTTTGTCGATCCTAAGGATGCCAATAAGGTATGCAAACTTCAGCGATCCATGTATGGACTGAAGCAAGCATCCCGCAGTTGGAATCTCCGCTTTGATGAGGTGATCAAAGAGTTTGGATTTGTCCAAACTTATGGAGAGGCATGTATTTACAAGAAAGTGAGTGGGAGCAATGTGGCATTTCTAATATTATATGTGGATGACATATTATTGATTGGAAATGATATAGATCTTTTAAACAGTGTTAAAAGTTATCTAAACAGCAAATTTTCGATGAAAGACCTTGGTGAAGCTTCATATATATTAGGCATTAAAATCTATAGAGATAGATCAAGATGCCTAATTGGGCTATCGCAGAGTACATACCTTGATAAGATATTAAAGAAGTTTAATATGGACGGAAGTAAGAAGGGGTTCTTACCTATGTTGCAAGGCAACACATTGAGTAAGACTCAAAGTCCGGCTACAACAGAAGAAAGAGGGATAATGGATAAGATCCCCTATGCCTCAGGCATAGGCTCTATAATGTACACCATGCTATGTACAAGACCGGATGTGGCACATGCTATTAGTTTGACTAGTAGGTACCAATCTGATCCAGGTTCGGAACACTAGATAGCGGTCAAGAATATCCTTAAGTACTTGGGAATAACTAAGGATATGTTTCTTGTATACGGAGGTGAAGAAGAGCTAGTCGCTAAGTGTTATGTTGATGCTAGCTTTGACACTGATCCGGATGACTCTAAGTCTCAATCCGGATATGTATTTCTCTTTAACGGAGCAACAATTAGTTGGAGGAGTTCCAAACAACTTGTGGTGGCTGGATCAACGACGGAGGCGGAATATGTTGCTGCTTCAGAAGAGCGCAGGAAGCGGTTTGGATGAAGGAGTTCATAACGGAACTAGGTGTGGTTCCTAGTGCATTGGACCCAATGGTTATCTATTGTGTCAACAATGGAGCCATAGCTAACGCCAAGGAACCAAGGTCTCACAAGAATTCCAAGCATATTAAGCGCCGGTTTCACTCCATCCGCGAGCATGTTAAGGATGGAGATATAAAGATTTATAAAGTACACACGGACCTGAATGTAGTAGATCCGTTGACTATAGTTCTCCCTAGGGAAAAACATGATCAACACCAGAACTCCATGGGTGTTAGATTTATCACTATGTAAACTAGATTATTGTCTCTAGTGCAAGTGGGAGACTGAAATAAATATGCCCTGAGAGGCAATAATAAAGTTGTTATTATGTATTCCTTGTATATGATAGATGTTTATTTTGCATGCTATAATTGTACTGAAAGGAAACGTCAATACATGTGTGTTTAATAAACAAAAAGGGTTCCTATTTATGCCTCTCTTATAGACTAGCTCATTGATTATCAAGATGATCAAGGTTTCCTGATCCTGGACATTGGATGTTGTTAATAACGATGTCACAACATTTGTGAAATGATGTGATGAACATTCATCCGAAGTATAGCATTACGATCAAGTCATTATGTTTACATTGCTATAACATCATACGAAGTAATCTTAGTCCTTAGACCATGAGATCATGTTAATTGCTAACACCGGAAGAGTATCTTGATAACATCTAACTTCACACCGTAATAGGGTGACTATAAAGGTGGGTTCAGTGCTACGAAGGTGTTATGTCGAGGCTCATGGATCAAGAGTGGAACTTTTCAATCCCGATGATGGATAGATATACTCTGGGCTCTCTCGGTGATATCACATTAAGATAGCTTACAAGCAAGTGATGTGATCACTAGAATGTTATATCACGGGAACGAGAAAAGAGTGCATGTCGGTAACGAGATCAAACTAGGTATTTGGATACTGATGATCGAATGTCGGACATGTATTATATCATGAGACAAAGGGATTAAATTTACTAGCGTTAAAGGTTCTCACGATCACAGAAGTCATCGTTGAATGTGTAGGAGTCAGTATGGATCTCCAGGCCCCACTTCTGATTATTGATCTGAGAGGAGTCTCAATCATGTCTGCATTATTCGCGAACCATAGGGTGACACACTTAAGGGTTCCTGGACACCATTTAGGAGCACATACGTTTCAGACAAAAGGTTTGCAAAGCACAGGAAATGTTTCGATAGAAACCGGTATTGTTTCGGGTGAAATGGTAGAAAGTGGTTCTGCATGTGATATTGAAATGTTGCAAGGGGTTTTATGTGAATGTTTGTTAATTAAAGTAATTAACAAAATTATGAATAAAATAAATAAAAGAGTTTTATTAATTGAGAGTTGCATTAAATTTGGTGGAAATTTAATGCATGTGAGTGGAATTTTGGGTGGAGCGTGAATTGATGTGAGTGGAGCTTCCACCACATGAATGAGGAAGAGGAGGGGACTCCCTCCTTGGCCGCCGGCCATGGTAGGGGAGGATTCCCCCCTCTCCTATAAAAGGCCCCCCTCTCCTTCCTCACAAAGTACACCTCCTCGTGAAGGATCTCCCCCCCTCTCGATATTCCCCATGGTCTCGGATTAGCGAGATACATGTTCCCGGTGGCCTTGCGTCTGGAATGAGTTGCTGCTTCTGCTGATTCGCTGGAGCGAGGAGGTGGAGGTTGTCCGGTAGCTTGAACGTGTGTGCGAGGACGGATGCGCAGCTGATTTGCGGCACTTGGACTTCCACACGATCTTGAGATCGGCAAGCGTATGACTACATCAACCACGAGTTCCTACTCGTAAACAAAACTAGTTGTCTTCGAGGGTAAGTTCTCCATGGATGTATGTCCACCGGTTGCTCTGTATCTAGTAGATAGGTCTTGGCTTATAGTTGTCATCATAGGAATTTTTTTGTTTTCTATGCTACGGACCCAACAACGCGGCTATGCCTTTTTTGTTTAAAAGAAAGCTTACTAGCGATTCACAATTCAAAGACACTTATCTTTTGGTCGAACGCGAAGGGCGCGCATGACATGTGCTCGATATTTACTTGGCCCGATAATGACTTTGCTCAATACTGACTTTGCTTAATACTAACTTATGTACTCGGGGTGCGGCTCCAAGTGATCTACGATGGGGTGTCGTGCCTGGAATGGTGTTTGGTCCCGGGGACACTCATTTGACCTAATAGCTTGGGTAATGCGGCCCCCTCACCGCCCTGCGGTTCCAACACGAGGCCCCTCTGACGACGAGGAGCTAGGCCAGTATTCCCCTTATGTTTCCTCAAATGGTAAACCCATGCGCATACCAAAGCCATGCATCAGGCACGGTGTTCCCCGTGAGAAAATCGGCCCGGGGCATGCGCCCCTATCTTTCGGCTTGTATCCCCGAAGGGGTATCCCGAGGGTCCCCTCGGCCCACTTCTCGTGTCCCCGTGCTTTCGTCCTGGGGATACTTCTCGGCAAAGCCTTTTGTCATGACCCCAGGATCCTCCTGCGGTGACCCAGCATACCACTGCATGTGTAGTACACTATAGTCGTTGACATGACATCCACAGAACACCGTTCTATAAATACCAGATCCCTCAGAGTGGTACAATAGAAACATTGCGAGTCCATATTACAAACATACACACCTCATTCTTATTACAAACCAGAAGTTTCAAACTTCAAGTGTTACAAATTACAAACCAAACTTAAATAGTTTCAGCGGAAAATATAAGATTCAAACTCATACTCCAAATTGAGCTCAACAACTTATTTTATAAAGGTTATGCTACTTGGCTCAATTGTTTTAGTAATAACTAAGGCAACTACTTGGACTCGTTGCCCTCCCCTCCATAGTGTATTTTGTAGTCCACCCCTTCAACTCCTCTGGATAAGTCTGGCTCTTCGTAGCAGACATCCTCTTGTCCTTCAGCTGCGTACATCGAAAGTTCTTCTGGATTCTCAGAGTCTAAGCAGGGGTCAAAGGAAAGAGTGATTAACATCATTACCCAGCAAGTTCATTATATGCAAGGTGGGAAGTTTAATGCTCTATCTACCACCTCGGACGATACGTCCTTGGTACTATGCAGTTTTCATAAACATTTCTTCAAAGATTGATTTTATTATCAAAAACTATGCCCATCAGCCTTCACAGGTTGACCATAACTTCATGGAGTTCCTTTCCTACCACGTTCGTAGCTCCTTCCTGGAACAGGGAGTAACATGTCACAATTCTTACACTCTGCAGAGGTGCGTTGCTTTACCCATGAGAGACCAACTCCTTGTTGCACAACCGGGCGTACTTTTCCGTCCACAATTCCGTGATGTGGGCCCAGTAGGTGATCCAAGCCAATCACTGCCCTCTCTGCGACCCCATATGTTTGCACGATCCTCCAGGGCTGACTACACCTCCGTTAAGCCGCCATCTAGGGGAGGCTACAACCCTAGTGAGTTCCCGAAGACTCTATGAGTTGGTGATGCCCCTGGCAAGCTCCATAAAAGGTCTGACTATGCCTCCGGCAGCCACTCATAAATAATCTAGACACCAAAATCATGGGGCCTAAGGGTGCCCACCCATATGTTGGATCCATACCAGGAATCCCAATGTCATGATAAGGTCATCTTGCCTCCATATGAAAGGAAGAAGATACAACTGACTTCTTTGTCCCATTCCAAATCTCATGGTTAACGCGTAATATACGGTGCTAGAATCACTGATTTCATGGGTTATTAATCCTATGGTGACTTATGCAACTAGACATTGCTCATCTTTATCGTTACTTAGGATGATAACTATATCTTATTTATTAAAGAAGATAATATTTTCTTCCTCCAGATCATAGGTGATAACACACAATTTGCAATATCTTTCATAAAGCCTCTTCAAAGGACATGAGCAAGTTATGAACATGCCTTGTGACTGCAAGGTAGTGAAGTTGGATGCTTCCACCTAACCTTGAGCTCCGGTTTCTACAAAGAACCATTATTGCCCGGTAAGGACAATATTTAAAGAAGCAATATGCAATGCATAGTAATGTCATGCAATGGTTTATTATCTGCTTCTTTGCATGTTTACCTTCTTATTAAAAGTTTGCTATTTTCTTTAATTAATAAAGAAAAAGTATTATTCTAAGAGTTAAAAATTTGAATTTATTTAATTTTTATTACCCTTTTAAATATTTACTAAAATTCCTTTAAGGAAATAAAACTTTATTTGTATCGCACTAAATTTACTTTTCAAAAATACAAACTAGTATTTTTTCTATAATAGTATATCCATTTAGTATCTTAGAAATGATATTTATTGCATTTTTAAGTGTTTCATATATTTTTTATAAAATTCAAAAGTAATTGGCACCATATTAATAATAGACCTAATTTTTAGATACCAAAAATACTATTGCTTATTTTTATTTAATAGGGAATATTTTTATGAGTTCATAGACATATTATTTATATTTTTAAGATTTTAATTTATTTTTCTTGAGTTGTTTTTATTTCAGGGGAATATTTGTAAATATTTCTTTTTCAACAACTCTTTTAAAATACCGGCCTGGCCCACTAGGCTAGCCCTGCCCAACCTGACCCGGCCCATACGGCCTGGTTCAGCCCACCAGGTGGTACTATGCCGCTCACTGGCCCAGTACCCCCCACTCACTCACTCTCCTCTCCCCTTTCCCCCTCTCTCGCTCACGCGGTCACCTCCTCCGCTCGCTGCCGCCGCCGCGCATGATTCTTGCTTGGTCCGGCCGTTGTTGCCACTGCCATGGTGTAGGATGGCTAAGTCGATGACGCCGCTCAGTTTTGTTCGAGCAGATCTTCCTATGGTGTCCTCTCCTAGCCGCGCTGACCCCTGCCCGAAACTAGGGTTAGGGTTTGGTCGCCCTGGAGCTTCGGCGATGGTGCGCCGGGGTTCTCACGGTGTGCTTCCCTTCATCTTTGGCGGTTCTGATGTGCTGCCGGCGTGGGTTGTAGCGCCCCTTCGGGGTGCTCCCCGTGCCGCTGCTCCTGCACTGCTGTTGGCCATTCCTCTACTTCCTCTTCAATTACCTTTGCGAGGACCTCGAGTAAGTTTGGTTCAACCCCTTTGTGCTCCTCTCTTGTGCTCTAGCTATTCTGCCCTGGCATGATTATAGGTTAGGCCCCTGTCTAGGGTTCATTCCTGAACCCTAGGGTTCATACCCTATGCAGTGTTGTTGAGTTAGTTTCTCTGGTCCATCCTATAAGTGGTATCCTTCTAGGGTTAGTTTGCTACTGATATCTGTTGCACGTGACTGGTTCTAACCAATTACTCTCCCTTCTGTCAGTTGGTACTCTGCTGAATATTTGTTACTACCTTGTTCTCTGTAAGAGAACCCTCTGTGAAGGTATACTGAACCTTATGTGATCACCCTTGTTGCATATATGATGGTTTCATTTTATTGGATTGAAACTCACTGTGATGCTAGAGTTGGAATGTTCTCTGTTAAGGTGATGTTGTTAGCATTTGCCTTTGAAATAGTGATATGCTGCAGAGATAATTAGAAATCTGATTGATTCCTATTGGCTTTATAGGAAGATGATTAGTAGCTTGTGATTGACAGTAGTGATGTTTACTGGCTCATTTGGCACAAAGTGCCATGTATGATTACTAATTTAATTTAGGAAAGTGATTATAGATTTGTTATAATAGCTACTTTTGAACCTATTGGTACAGAGGTGCCACCCAGTTGTGGATGTGCCATGTACCAGCAGTGATATGTGTTGATCTAGTTAAAAATAGTTCCACAGGTTTATGATGCTGGTCTGAAACCTTCTTTGGACTTTGGTAATCAGTTTAAGACAATGATTCTCATAGTCTTTTGAGAAAATGCTTTGGTAACCATGCTGTGTAGAATAGAGCTGTAAAGTGAACTACTTTTGAGGTACTACCATCCATTCGATGTGCCCAGAAGCATTCAGTTAGAGATGTTGTACATGTGGATGTAAAAATATGTTTAATTCTCCAAGACCAGTGATGCACAGGCTGAGATCTTGGAGTAGTTTGCAAAGATAAATAGTTTGGACCTTTTTACTATCTTCTGTGATGGATACACCCCACTTGCATGCACTCTGAGAAGATCCTATATGGAACAACACATGCTAATTATAGATTTAGTATGTGAGAGTTTTGTATCAACTCACCACACAATTTGCTGGCTGGTGGTGTGTTGATCTTGATCTGCACCTCTTGGTGCTGTCCTGCTCCTCTCAGTCTTCTGTGATCTAGAACTTGTTCTTGCTATCCTCCTGTACTACCCTCTCCTTAAGTCACCATTTTATGACGAACTAGTGGTTATTTGGGTGAATTAGCTGGTGGGTTTTATCTGGATCTGGCAAGCTCGCTGAGCTTTTGGTCTGTGTTTGAGAAGGTGAAGTGAACTTCCTGTAACTGTGCTTCAGCAGGTTACCCTGTTTGAGTGTTTGTACTGCTGCTGCTGCTTGGATAGCACATAGCACGCATTTAGGTGACCCACCTGTGTTTCTGTGTGAGCTGTTCATGTGGATCAGCTCAAGTAGCATGATCTTCACTTTTACCTGTTTACTTGTTAATGGCCTTGTGAAACTTACCTCTCTCTACTTGGCTTCTAATGTGGCATCTATGCTATTTACTTAAAAGAACAGATACTACGCCTTTGGTGAAACTTGCCCCTTTATTATTTACTCAATGATGTAATATGAACGGTGCACTTCACTGTTCACCATTGAGAGTAAACTTAACTAACTACTAACCATTTCTTTCATTTAGTTGTTTTTCTTATTTGTAGGAACAAGATCTGGATATACAAGATCTATTATAGGAGTAGATATGTAGTATAGGTTTCAATTGTAATCTTATTTTTATTCCTTTTTGTAAAGAATCTTGTAAAGATATGATTATAAGTTAATAAAGTTTGTTTCTAACTTCTATAATATTCAGTGTTTTGGTGCATTTATCACCATTTGTATTATTATTTTTTAATCAGGAAATAATATTCCATTTCTTATTTAATTTTCCTTGTTTTAAATCTTTATTGTTTTCTATTATATCTCTAATTTAACCAAGCAATATTAATAAGGAATTTTGGAAATCAATTCTATAATACAAACTTCTAATTTTCAAATTCTTTCAAATTGATTTAATTCAAATTTGAATTCAAAGTAACTTCCTCAAAAACTTAATAGTTCCTAAAGGTCATGTCAAAATTCATAGCAATCACTAACAAGAGCTATACCTAACTCCAGTTAACGAAAGAAACTCAGATCCCTTTAGGTTTTCGTTTGGCGGAAAATTTACCCTGGTTTCACAGATGCATGCATGCACAATCTTAGATTCCTAATTCTACCCTTTGTTGAATCCTAATGCTAGGGTGTTACAGGCTTCCCCCTTAAATTAAACTTCATCCCGAAGTTTGCGGATGACTACCTAAATAATTCCGGATATGCTTCTCTTAAGTCATCTTCTTTCTCCCAGGTGGCTTCTCGCTCTGGGTGATGTTCCCATTGTACTTTGCAGTATTTGATTGCCCTATTTCTCAATCTTTTCAATTTCTCCTCTAGAATCTTACAGGGTTCCTCTACATAAGCCAAATCTGCTTGTAACTCAATCTCTTGATGTGTGATATCATCATCGGGAACTTTAAGACATTTCCAGAGTTGTGAGACATGGAAAACATTGTGAACCTAAGCTAACCTTTTTGGTAACTCAAGAGCATAAGCTATTGTTCTATTCTGACTCAATATCTTGAATGGTCAAATGTACCATGGACTTAATTTACCTTCTACTCCGAATCTCTTCACTCCCTTCATCGGACTTACTTTGAGATATACCATATCTCCCACTTCTGGATGCCATGATCTACGACTTTGATCATCATAACTCTTTTGTTGACTCTGAGCTATCTTTAACCGATCTCTAATAATATCAATGATATCTTGCCTTTCCTTGATATAATCTAGTGCAAATTCTTTGCTACTACCAGGTTCATACAGCAGATAGGTGATATACACCTTCCTCCGTATAATACTTGATAAGGTGCTGCCTTCAGACTACTCTGATAGCTATTGTTGTAGGAAAATTCTGCCAACAGTAGATGATCTTCCCACGAACCTCCAAAATCTAATGCACAAGCTCTAAGCATGTCTTCCAAGATTTGATTGGTCCTTTCTGTCTGGCCTCCAGTTTCTGGATGATAAGCTGTGCTAAAATCCAATTTTGAACCTAGTGCTGCATGTAGTTGCTTCCAGAATGCTGATGTAAACATAGATCCTCTGTCAGATACAATCTTTTGGGTACTCCGTTCTTACTCACAATATCTTTGACATAGATTTCCACTAATTTTTTAGCACTATCCTTTTGGTTTACTGGAATAAAATGTGCACTTTTTGTGAGTTTGTCCACAATTACCCATATCATATCCTTCCGTTTCGGTGTCATGGGTAATCCTGTGATAAAATCCATACCAATTTCTTCCCACTTCCATTATGGAATTTCCAAAGGTTGTAATGGTCCTACTGGACTTTGATGTTCTGATTTTACCCTTTGGCAATTATGGCATTCAGATACATACTTTGCAATATCTCTTTTCATATTATTCCACCAGAACAACTCTTTTAAATCCATGTACATCTTTGTACTACCTGGATGTATGGAATATGGTGTTTCATGAGCTTCTCGAAGTATTACTTCTTGAATCTCTGGTACATCGGGTACACAAAGGCGGTTTTGAAACCATAATGATCCATAATCTCCAGGGTGAAAAACTGATGTTTGACCTTGAGAGATTCTTCGAATTTCTTCATCAATAAAAGGATCTTCACCTTGATGTATATAGATTTCATGCCGAAGATCACTTCTTTGCTCTTCAATTACCCGCATAGTAGGTAATCCTCCAAGAACTGTTGTACTTATAAATTGTATTTCCATCCTTTCCAAATCCATCTGTAGCTCTTTTGGTAGTTCTCTATTCATAGGTTGCGTATCTGTGCTTTTTCGACTTAAAGCATCTGCCACAACATTTCCTTTTTTCCAGGAGTATAATTGATTGCTAGATCATAATCTTTAATCAACTCCAGCCACCGCTTCTGTCTCATATTCAATTCATTTGAGTGAAGAAAAATTTGAGACTTTTGTGGTCAGTGTATAACTCACACCTTTCCCCATAAAGAAAATGCCTCCATCCTTTTAAAGCAAAGACTACTACTGCTAATTCTAAATCATGAGTTGGATAATTCACTTCATGTGGTTTCAATTGTCTAGATCCATAAGAAATTACCTTATGATCTTGCATAAGAACACAACCTAATCCTTCTTTGGATGCATCACAGTATACTATGTATTCTTTTCTTGGTTCTGGAATTGCTAGGATTGGTGCTGTGGTTAATCTGGTTTTCAACTCCAGAAAACTCGCTTCACACTTCTCATCCATATGAAAGGTGTATTCTTTCTTAATAATTTGGTCATTGGTCCAACTATCTTGGAAAAGCCTTCTATGAATCTCCACTAATAACCGGCCAGGCCTAAGAAACCTCAGATTTGCTTCACATTGGTTGGTGCCTTCCAATCCAATACTGATTGAACTTTGGACGGATTTACAGAAATTCGATCCTTGCTGATCACGCGCCCAAGAAACTCACACCAAAATTCACACTTACTGAACTTAGCATATAGCTTATGTTCTCTTAAGATTTGCAATGCTATTCTCAAATGTTATGCATGCTCTTCTTTATCTTTGGAGTATATCAGAATATCATCAATGAATACTATGACAAACTTGGCCAAGTAAGGCATGAAGATTTTTTTCATCAAATCCATGAATATTTTTGGAGCATTGGTCAGACCAAAAGGTACGACTAAATACTCATGATGTCCATACCTTGATACAAATGTTGTTTTAGGAACATCTTCAGGTTTAGTTTTTATCTGATGGTATCCTGATCTTAGATCAATCTTGGAGAATACTCCAGCTCCCTTGACTTGGTCAAAAAGATCTTGGATCCTTGGTAATGGGTACTTGTTCTTGATAGTGACATTATTGAGATTTCTATAGTCCCCACACATTCTTCGTCCACCATCTCTTTTATCTACAAAGATTACCGGAGTTCCCCACGGAGATACACTCTCTTGAATAAATCCTTTTTTGGCTAACTCATCAATTTGCTCTTTAAGCTCATTTAATTCTTTTGGCCCTATTTTATATGGTGCTTGAGCTATTGGTGTTGTACCAGGTATCAGGTTAATAGTGAATTCTATTTCCCGATCAGGTGGCATTCCTAGTAACTCTGCTGGAAAAACATCTTGAAATTCCTTCACTACAGGAATATTTTCCAATTTGACTTCCTTCATTGAGTTCCATTGTAGATCCACCATGATATGACTATGCTTATCAGCCTGATAGACTATTCTTCTTCCACTTGGATACTTGATTGAAATGGTTTTCTCCTCATAAATTATCTGAGCTCCATAGTCTGTCATCCAATCCATTCCCAGCACTACTGCTATTCCTTTTAATGGGATCACATAGAGATCCGCATAATAGGTTTGACCATATATGGAAATGACTTGGTTTTCCTTAATATTTCTAACTACCATGATCCCTCCAGCGGTAACTACGGTCATAGGTTTTTCTAACGGTGCCCTTCTAATCCCGAATTTATCACAAAATTCTTCAGATATGAAAGAAGTAGTTGCACCCGTATCAAATAAAAATTTTCCGAGATTTGTTAGAATATTGAGCATACCTATCACTACTTGATTTGAGTTATCCACCTCCTCCAAGGTTACGCAATTCAGGTTTCCAGTAGGTCTACCTCTCTTTCCATTGTTATTTTTGGCATAGCTTCCACCTCTGTTCGGCTATCCACCTCCGCCTCAACTTGCTTGTCCTCCACCCTTTGTGGGCCAACCACCGGGTGGTTTGTTTGGGTAATCAGGCTTAATATGACCCTTTTGTCTACAACCAAAGCAAATAATCACTGGCATCTTGCAGTCCTTGCTAATATGCCCCGGAAGTTTGCAATTGTGACATATAACATTCCTTCTCGGATTAAATTGTCCACCATTGTTGTTGCTACTCCTGTTGTTGTTGTAGGGTATGTTTTTAGGTTGGAATTCCAAATTGGTTTTGGGTTTACTTGCCTGAATCCTCTTTGTTTCCTTCTTTGCTCTCTTCCTACGCTCATCTTGGACATTTTTGTAATCATCTTCAAAGGATATAGCTACATCAAAAAACTGTTGAAAAGTCTTAGTGTTGGCAAGCCTTAACTGCATCTTCACAAATGGGTTTAGTCCTCTCATGAACCTCTTCTTCCTTTTTGCCTCCGTGCTAACTTCTTCAGTAGCATAACGAGATAAATCACTAAACTCCCGAATATACTTCATGACACTTGAGTAACCCTATTGTAGTTCTTCAAACTCCCTTCGCTTCAACTCTATGATACTCTCCGGAACATGATATTCACGGAATCTTTGTTTGAAATCCTCCCAGTTGTACTCTCTTCCTAGAGTTGCATAGCTAACTGACCCTCCCACCACGACGCTGCAGGTCCGGTCAATAGATGTGTTGCATACGTTAACTTTTCTTTCTCATTGCATCCTACAGTTTTCAACTTTCTTTCGGTATCTGTTAACCAGTCCTCTACGTCCATTGGTTCTAGAGCGGATGCAAAAGGTAAAGGCCTGGTATCCTAGAAATCCGAAAGACTAACACCACGTCCTTGAGGTGCCCTCTGCTGTCCCACTTGGTCTACCAACCCCTCCATGAACTTGTTCTGGGACTCTTGCATCATTTGCATGTACTGCATAAAGTTCTGCTCCATCAATGGCCTCATTGGTGGTGGTGGTAAATTTGCTTACATTCTGGCGTCTTCATCCGCCTTTTCTTTGGCTTCGCGCTCCATGCGCTGCTGCTCAGTCTCGTTTTGTACACCCGTTTCCATACCCCCTAGTCCTGTAACATAAAGCGAATACTCATAATTACATCATGCATATTTGTTCTAAGCTCAACTTCATGCACAAGACGTCACACAATGGAAAACAATATCCAAATAAGAACCATATATGCATTACACACATATTATACATTACAAGCAACATAGTCTATACAATGTGATTAAAATCCCTTACTAAGCATTACAAGCTCATGTCGATTATATCCCACTTATTTATTTACATCCAGTCCTCAGACTTTTACTCCCACATCCTGCGGAAATACTACAAGTCAAAGTCATACTCCCCAGAAGTTGCGTCGTTCATCGTACATACCCGGAGTACAACCGTGCTGACGTGAAGTACGACGCACTGTCTGTGGAACATTTTGCCTCTTCGACGGACGATATTCAGTATCAGAAGTCTCTGGACTTGACACATCCTTTAGCTGAAGTGCATCCGTACCTTCCAACTCGTCTGAAGTATCTTCAAAATCATCCTCATCACTGTCTTCTTCATCCATCTCCTGCATCCCGATTCTAGAGGAATCAACCGAGTATTTCTCTTCCGGTGCTCCCCAAGTACTCTACTAGGTATGATAATCCTCAGCTATTATTGGATAATGCACGTTGTCTAGGGTATGATAATTTTTAAGTGTTTCATATATTTTTATAAAATTCAAAAGTAATTGGCACAATATTAATAATAGACCTAATTTTTAGTTACCAAAAATTCTATTACTTATTTTTATTTATTAGGGAATATTTTTGTGAGTTCATAGACATATTATTTATATTTTTAAGATTTTTGTTTATTTTTCTATAGTTGTTTTTGTTTCAGGGGCATATTTGTAAATATGTCTTTTTAAACAACTATTTTAAAATACGGTCTTGGCCCACTGGGCTGGCCTAGCCCAACCTGACCCGGCCCATATGGCCTGGTTCAGCCCACTAGGTGGTACTAGGCCGCCCACTGGCCCAGTACCCCCCACTCACTCATTCTCCTCTCCCCTTTCCCTCTCTCTCGCTCACGCGGCCACCTCCTCCGCTCGCTGCCGCTGCTACGCACTATTCTGGCCTGGTCCGGCCGCCGTTGCCGATGCCAGGGTGCAGGATGGCTAAGTCGATGAAGCTGCTCAGTTCTGTCCGAGAAGATCTGCCTATGGTGTCCTCTCCTGGCCACGCTGACCCCTGCCCGAAACTAGGGTTAGGGTTTGGTCGCCCTGGAGCTTGTGCGATGGTGCGCCAGGGTTCTCATGGTGTGCTTCCCTTCATCTCCGGTGGTTCTGATGTGCTGCCGACGTGAGTTGCAGCGCCCCTTTGGGGTGCTCCCCATGCTGCTGCTTCTGCATTGCTGTCGGCCATTCCTCTGCTTCATCTTCAATTAACTTTGCGAGGACCTTGAGTAAGTTTGGTTCTCCCCCTTTGTGCTCCTCTCTTGTGCTCTAGCTATTTTGCACTGGCATGATTATAGGTTAGACCCATGTCTAGGTTTCATCCCTAAACCCTAGGGTTCATACCCTATGCAGTGCTGTTGTGTTAGTTTCTCTGGTCCATCCTATAAGTGGTATCCTTCTAGGGTTAGTTTGCTAGTGGTATATGTTGCACGCGACTGGTTC
Organism: Avena eriantha; assembly: GCA_910589775.1. NCBI lineage: Eukaryota > Viridiplantae > Streptophyta > Magnoliopsida > Poales > Poaceae > Avena > Avena eriantha. The sequence continues at coordinate 153,092,395 of OU342745.1, forward strand.
TAACCAATTACTCTCCCTTCTGTCAGTTGGTACTCTGCTGAATATTTGTTACTACCTTGTTCTCTGTCAGAGAACCCTCTATGAAGGTATAATGAACCTTATGTGATCACCCTTATTGCATCTATGATGGTTTCATTTTATTGGGTTGAAACTCACTGTGATGCTAGAGTTGAAATGTTCTCAGTTAAGGTGATGTTGTTAGCATTTGCTTTTGAAAAAGTGATGTGCTGCAGAGATAATTAGAAATCTGATTGATTCCTATTAGCTTTATAGGAAGATGATTAATAGCTTGTGATTGACAGTAGTGATGTTTACTGGCTCATCTGGAACAAAGTGATTGGCAGGCTCGCTGAGCTCTTGGTGTGTGTTTGAGAAGGTGAAGTGAACTTCCTGTAACTGTGCTTCGGAAGGTGCCTGTTTGAGTGTTTGTACTGCTGCTGCTGCTTGGACAACACATAGCATGCATTTAGGTGACTCACCTGTGTGTCTATGTGAGTTGTTCATGTGGATCAGATCAAGTAGTCTGATCTTCACTTTTACCTATTTACTTGTTAATGGCCTTGTGAAACTTACCTCTCTCTACTTGGCTTCTAATGTGGCATCTGGGCTATTTACTTAAAAGAATAGATACTACACCTTTGGTGAAACTTGCCCCTTTATTATCTACTCAATGATGTAATATGAACATTGCACTTCACTATTCACCAATGGGAGTAAACTTAACTAACTATTAACCCTTTCTTTCATTTAGTTGTTTTTCTTATTTGCAGGAACAACATCTGGATATACAAGATCTAGTATAGGAGTAGATATGTAGTATAGGTTTCGATTGTAATCTTATTTTTATTCCTTTTTGTAAAGAATCTTGTAAAGATATGATTATAAGTTCATAAATTTTGTTTCTGACTTCTGTAATATTCAGTGTTTTGGTGTATTTATCACCTTTTGTATTATTATTATTTAATCAAGAAATAAGATTCCATTTCTTATTTAATTTTCCTTGTCTTAAATCTTTATTGTTGTCTATTATATCTCTAATTTAACCAAGCAATATTAATAAGAAATTTTGGAAATCAATTCAATAATACAAACTTCTAATTTTCAAATTCTTTCAAATTGATTTAAATTTCAAATTTGAATTCAAAGTAACTTCCTCAAAAACTTAATAGTTCCTAAAGGTCATGTCAAAATTCATAGCAATCACTAACAAGAGCTATACCTAACTCCAGTTAACGAAAGAAACTATGATCCCTTTAGGTTTTTGCCGAAAAATTACCCTGGTTTCACATATGCATGCATGCACAATCCTAGATTCCTAATTCTACTCTTCGTTGAATCCTAATGTTGGGGTGTTACACCTCCCCTCCTCGCGAACGAGAACTCATCTTCTTCAATCCTTGCGCAGAGGTACGCCATGCTGAACAGCCGGGACACCATGATCACGCCCCGGACTCGTATTTTCTCTCTAGAGGAGTGCATAACGTGTTCCTCTCTGGAGGTCCTAGATGACAAGTGCAAGGGGCTCCTTATGCAAGGTGTAGAGCATGATCTAGAATCGATGTAGATAGTCCCGAAGGCGCTCCCCTGGCCATTGGTGGAGATCGTTGAGGTCGCTAATTCATCCAGGACGGCGGTGCCATCTTGGTAACCATACCCCATTTCGGGGATGTATGGTCACCTGGGAGATGGGCCATCCTAGAAGCACGTCGGGTTCATGGTGCAGTAGAATGGTTGGTGCCGCGTTGCGGATGACAGCTCTCTGCCTCTGCTGGCCTCACCAGGTGGCGTCAGGGATAGCCAGGCCCCCAAGCCTTCCTCCGAGCCCTCGGGCGAGTCTCCCATTCACTAGGAGCTCACTTGGGCCCTAGCCATGATCCCCGCCTCACCATGATTGTGGGTTGACGGATTCGGCCGGCAAAGGTTGCCGGGGTTACGCCCCTACCTAGCATGCCAGATGTCGTGTCGCGTTTTTTGACACCGGGGGTATGAGTTCCCCTTTGTTGTTCTGATAGAGGCGCAACATCCGGCGAGCTCGATCGGTGAGCTAGACGAACACAATAATAAAGAGAGAGACACGGGTTTCTTTTCCCCAGGTTTAGCTCCGTCGTGAGTGAAGCCCTACATCCTACAATGTCTAATTTGATTGTCACTGGACTATAACTCGTTCCTTCTCCTAGGAAGGAACCCTACTCTAAGCCAAGTGTCCTCCCCCTCTCTACTCGACCTGGGCCTCGATTTATATTATAAGGGGACACCACAGGGGTCAAAACACACAAGGTAGTGTGAGTCTTTCCACGCGTCTAGCCATGGTATGCAATGTGGTTGCACGGTCCTGCCCTGGTATTGTGTGTTGTTTGGCTCCTACAGACTGACGCAGAGGCTAGTCATGTCACCCTGACTCTTGTCTCCCACACCCTATTCTTGATGGGCACGCGGGTGCAACTTCTTCCAGGCTTATGGGCGTCCTAGCAGAAGTCCCCACATGGTCTCCTTCCTGGGATGTGGCCCGCCCTGTCTGGGGCTGAGGGATGCCCTGGCTTGATTCTCGAGCTACGGCCAACTCGCCTTATCTTGAGTACCCCGGTTCCCGCGTATGCGACAATGATCGAGACGATATCTGATCAATGATCAATAGCGGGACCGAGATGCCGATAATGACCCCATGCACTCCACGAATCGCCTTCATGTCGAATCTTAAACGATATATCCTATTCCCTTTATTATTTCTTCGAGATCTGATCATTGGTACTCCCTCCGATCCATATTAATGGCCTCAACTTTTTCTAGATTCGTATGTATCTAGTTAAGGATTCAGACTAGATACAAATGAATCTAGACAAAGTTGAGGTTATTAATATGAACCGGAGGGAGTATCATGATACCAAGTTCAATCTTGTTTCCAACAAGTACTATTTTACTCATTCACGTGATATTCCATCCCCATGACCTACTCATACGTTGCGCAGCTTATGGCTGTAATTCACCGAGTGGGCCTAGTGTATCTTCCCGTCACACGGGAGAACAAATCCCGAACTTGATGCATAGGCCTAAACATGCCCCTTTGGAATACCCAACATGCACCTTTATGGTTACCTAGTTACAGACATGACGGTTGATGCATTCAAAGAAATCCTTGAGTTATAGTGATTAATATGTTCTCACGGTCTAAGGATTAAGACACTTTGTTTCTAACATTACAACTGTGAACTATGTGACATGATCGTGCTACAATAATCATTGGTGGGAAATATCCATCACATCATCTTTAGCTGGTATGACTTCATTTTCAATTGGCTTAGAAGCACCATGATCAGGAAACCTTGATCATCAGCTGCCCAATGAACTAGTTGAATAGAGGCTACTAGGGACCTAGGTTTGTTTATATACCGCCCTTGTATCACTGTTTCCTCTTGATATAGTTATAGCATGGTATAAAACTATTATGAACTAATTAGATATGATAATAAAACCTCTTTATTATTTGTCTCTAGGGCATATCGCCTTTAGTCCCCCACTTGCACTAGAGTACAAATAATCATGTTGCATTGCTACTAATCATAAACTATATATGTGTTTATTGATCATGCTTGCTCATGGAGGACTTCTTGTTCTAAATCTGGTTTACCATAATTATAAGGTATTTTTGAAAATCATTAATGTCACATATTTGACATTCACAACATTTTGTTTTGGTGACAAAGTGGGACTTCTGTTTTCTAGTATACGATGACGATCTATCAATCAGTGGACTTTCAAGATATCGTGTGTATCTATTAAACACACTGAGTCGAGATTCGTAGTTTCTTTATACCAAAACCAAACTCGGTAATACTGAAGTATTCTAATACTTCTATATATATAGACTTTGATCAAAGTGGAATATTTGCAACTTTGATCCCTGACCATGCTTCTTTTGTGCTAAACTTAACTCTAGTTCAGTGATTAACTTTAGTCACTAAGAAACATGTTCTTACATTTAAGAACTTTGGTCACATTATGTCAAGTATATGTAACATGGGTTTATCTGGAAAACCTATGGCCAAGGCACAGGTGATGCAATGCATCTTTATTTCTGAAAGTGCATGTGTGCCCCATGTGTGGTTTGGATAATTAATGACAATCTTTATGGAATTATGTTTGCATTGAGTTTTACTTGTAGGATTTGTCCATAGGCATCACTTGGAGCATGTGTTGCCTTCAAGGTAGAAGAATTGAAGAAGAAGAATAAAGAAAATAAGATCAAGGGTGTCTTGAAGAAGAAGATAGAGTTCCTCATGTGTATCTTCAAGACATCATCCAAATGGAGTTAGAAGAAATGATGTGCAAGCTAAAGATGTGTCATATATAGAAGATCTCATGCTTGAAGCTTGCCATCCTCGGTGATCATGGATCGATGAAGACAAGGTCAAAGAATAGGTTTCCCCATGGTGTATGGGGAGCAAGTTGCAAGTCTTCATCAAGTGAGTGCGTGGAAGTCCAATCAAGAAAGGTGTTCCATCTTGAGGTGTAGAAGATCGTCATCATCAAGATCAAGTGGAATATGCGCAAGGCAAAGGTATGATCTTGATAAGGTTTTTTTTCTTACCGGTCTGGTGGTGTTTGTTGGGGTGACCGGTTTATAGGATAGATAACCGTACTATCAAGAGGGGCTCTGGAGTGAGTAACTCGATCATATCTTGTGGAGAGCGCTCAAAACTTTGCAATCTTGGCATCATCTTTCTTGACTATTATTTGTATATTATCCATTTGAGGTTCTAGAGCTTGTGGTAATATTCATAACAAGCTCCAGTTCATCGAAAATGGATTTCATATGCATTCTCTATTTCGTTTTCGATATTGGAGGTTTTTACCGGTTTGTATTTAGAGATAGGTAAAACCTTCCATTATTTGGTTCTTAATCATGCGAGAATTTAGAGCTTGTGTTAATCTACATGAGAAGCTCAAGTTCGTCGAAAACAAATTTCAGATGCATTCTCTATTGTGTTTTTGATGTTGGAGGTTTTACCGGTTCGTCTTTTTGAGAGAGGTAAAACCTTTATTCATTTGGTTCTATCCTCCCTTGCTGTACTATGATGTTTTTCTATATTATCTTGTAGAGCTTATTGTCCAATTTAAAACAAGCCCAATATTATCAAAATCGGAGTCCGGATGCAAAAATAATGGTTGTTTTCTGTTGGTCTTTCTAGCAGCTTTTGTAAGACCATAGAATCCGGACTAAGTCTCCGGTCTATCTCCGAACCATGTACTGACTGGAATCTAGTTTGTCTCTATTTGGCCTGGGTACACCGGAGACTCTGGTCCCAGTCCAAAGACTCCGGACCAGGCGATTGCTGGGCCTAACGGTTGGATTTTTAGGGACCTATTTAAGGGGGCCCTTCTTCGCCAATGGTTCCTTAGTTCTCTTGCAAGTTTTCCCCCACCATTGTTGACCTCTTCAAGCTTGCTATCTCTCAATCCCTCTAGTGATTCTTGCATCTTCTTGAGGGAAAATATAGAGGGGATCTAGATATACAACTCCACCAATCAATCTCTCCTCTATGTGAGGGGAACATCTTGGGATCTAGATCTTGGAGTCTTTTGTGGATTTCCTCCATTGTTCTTCCTCTCTTATTCCCCCATAAGCTTTTGTAGCTTTGTTGGAATCTGGGAGTGAAGGACTTGAACACTTCTTGTGTTCTTGCTATTGCATTTGCTGCATCTATTTGAGTTCTCAGTGAGGATTCAATTGGGTGAAGGTGGGAAGCTTTTTACTCTTGGGTTCTTGAAACCCTAGATGGTTTAGTTGTATTGCAGGTTTGTGGATTACTTGGGGCCTCGAATTAAGTTGTGGAGCTTTCCCCAAGCTTGTTTGTTGGGAGCCTCCAATTGAGTTGTGGAGAAGTGCCCCAATCTTGTGAGTGGTTCCGGATTGCTACCGACAGATGCACCGATAGTGGAAGTGTGGATTGATCCTGTTGGGGAGATTCACCGGAGAACAAGGAAGGCCTTTGGTGGCGTTGGTGGTTTGAAACCACCCCTATCCAAACTAGACGTACTCCATTATTGGGAGGAACTTGGTAAAACATCGTCGTCTCCGCGTGCGTTGGTTATCTCTATACCTGAGCTCTTACTTATGCACCGTACTTTGTGATAACCTTCATGCTTGAAGTATATATCTTGCTATCACATAGTTGCTTGTCTTGCTTAGCATAAGTTGTTGGTGCACATAGGTGAACCCTAGTTGGTCTAGGTTTTCTGCTTGACAAAGTAAACGCTAGTTTAATTCCACCTTTATTGAGCCCCTCTCGTAAAAGTTTTTAAAATGCCTATTCACACACCCCTCTAGGCAACATCCTTGTCCTTTAACTTTCCTTTTAACCATTGCCATAAATACTTAGACACTACTCAATACCTTTAGTAATTTCTCAAGTAAGAATCAATTCTACACTTGAATCCATTCTAAAATGTTTTCAGAATCTCAACTAGGTCCTTTTGAACTACTTTCAGAATCCTTGAAGTATTTCGACATTTAATGTTTATTAAACATTCTGATATATTCACATAGATCCTCTATGTTTAATATAAGTAAAATCTCATCCATATAATGATCTAATCATTCCTAATACCAAACACATCGTTCTTCATATGTCAATTACTTATGTAAGAACGTTTTCACACTCCCACTCAAATTTATCATCATTTTTTGATATTCTAGGATATCACTCATCTCCCACTCAAATATGTCGTCCACATATTCGACTTGGAAAACTTCTTAGCTCCCACTCAATTTACAGACTTTCTCGATAATCTTGGCAAAACCAAATTTCGTTGATCCTTCATCCAATCGAAAATATTCTGCTACAAGACATCAGCAATCTTTGAGTGGCCAAAATCCACCTGTTGTACTAGTTACAAACTTTCTTCAAAAATTGAAGATTTTGCAGTTTTGAACAGTCATTTGCCAATTTCCAAATTGGACTTAATTGTTGTTTCCTAATCCAATAGATTTTAGGTATTTCTATTTTTGTGCCCTGGGTTCGTTAGTTGTACTCGGTTTTCCCTAGCCTCTTAGTTTTTCCTGACTTTTCCCCTCCCTCTATTCTGAAACCCTAACAAACGACCGGACTGGGGGATGCCGTCAGGTCAAAGGCTTAACCATTGCATGTTGACTCGTGGGACTGCGTTGGGGCGGGTCGTGCGTTGAGCGTTATGTTACGTCGTCTCGACCGTTACGTGTTGACAGGTGGGGACAGGATACACAACAGACCCATCCATCTCTCGCTGACTTGTGGGCCCCATTTTTCCTGATTGTTTGGCTGGTGTAGCCAATGAGACATGGGACCATTCTATGGGGCCGTCGAAGCCAATGAACGATGGGGCCACTATGTGGAGCCGTTCTATAGGGCCATCGTAGACAATGACCGATAGGGCAGTCATGTGGGGCTGGAGGGGGATTTGCATATTTGACACGTTTTACTTTGCAACTTGCATATTTGCCATTTTATGTGTCACTGACATGTGGTGGTCACGTGGCAAATATGCAAATGTCAAAGAAAAAGTTTGGCAGATATGCAAAATTGGCAAATATGCAAAAATTGATGGGTGGAGTCGTGGATGACACTTTGGCTATCTCTCTCTCTCATCCGCTCCTAGCCCCTAGCCCCGAGCAGCTCCTATCCAACCAGCGAACAGAGCAGCCATCATTGATGCATCGGCGCGTCGCCTGATCTGTCCTACGGCGGTATCAGACGGACTGCCGCACTGCACCTCAACCACGGCTCCGACAACTGTTTCGTCCGCACACATTGTAGGTTGAGGCAGTACCGACCGCAAGCAAGTCCACCGCCCATGATGACCGGGATTTGGTTCCGCCGCCATAGGTCGATGAATAGTCGTAGCAATTGCTAGTAGTGCTTGGTAAGACCTTCGCTCTAGCTTCACCCACCCTAATCAATTCAGTTCCTGTAATGTCCTTGATATTGTAGGTGCAAATTAGTCCTCAATGTCTGGTCATAGCGGGTACACTGGCGAGGGTGGGGAATCGATCATGTCATGGCCACATTCTCCTTCTCCTACCACGTCGGAAGTGCATGTAACTCCTTCTCTTTGTACTAACATTGAATTTGAAGTGCTGACATGGCATGTCGGACTGATTCCAATTTGGTTTCTTTTGGGATTGTTACTGTGTGCTCTGCAGGCCGATGATCCATGGTACATTGCATACCAAGATGAATCAACCCAGTGGTCTAGCCATAGGACGGATTTGGAGGAGATGGTTGCCAAGTTAGGTGATGAATTTGCCCGTAAAAACCTGTTGATATTCGATTTGAAGCATACTATCGAGGAAGAATTCAGAGCTTATTCGCAAAGAGAAGTTGACACCTGAGGCTGATCTTTCCATATCTGATCAAGTGGTAAAATCTAAAAAATGAACTTCAAGTGAAGAGGGAATAATAGTAGATTCATGTGGGCAGTTTTGGTAGTTGTCATCCACGTCCTAGCAGTTACAGTATGCAGTTGTGGTGAAGGGTGGCATGTGTAATGATTAGTTGAATAGATAGCTAATTTAGAGAGTAAAATTGCTATTCAATAGATGGTTGTGAGTTCCTGCTAATTTAGTCACTTTGTGGTCCCAAAGTTGTCGAGAGAATTCATTGTGGTGCCCGAGTTGCTTGCCATTGGATCTAGCGGTCCCAAAGTGGTCGAAGAATGCATTGCGATGCCCGAGTTGCTTTCCATTCGATCTAGCGGTCCCAAAGTTGTCGAGAGAATGCATTGAGGGCCCCGATTTTCTTGCCATTGGATCTAGCTGCCCATAGTTGGCGTGCCAAATGCCTAGAGGGTCAAGTTGGGGCCTATCAGTTTTGACTGTTCTGTCACTACCATCGTGGCTGCCATCTAGAGTTGCAGCTTTGGCGGCACCATCCATTCCCTATTCGAAATTAGTGATTGAGATTGTCAATCCAAGTTAGTTGACTCAAATTCATCAAGATACAATCGAATCTAGACAAATCTAAATCAACTAATTTGGGTCGGAGGGAGTACTACTTATGAATCAGCTTTAGAGCATATCCACCGGTCTCACGGCTCAAATACATGTCAAATTTATTCAAATCATACATATATTTTAAGTCACAGAATTTTGGTTCAAATTGGGCTTAAATTTGTCCCAATTTTAAGTGGACAGTGAGCTAGCCACCCTCTCCGCCGTATGTGTACTCCAAGAAGTACGGGCAAAGTGGTCCCATCCGGCCACAAGGTACATTCGGCCTTCACCATCGAATTGCACCTCGACGTGCCAGCCGCAGCCGTGGCCTGCCGCCCACAGCTTCGGTTCATGAGGGCTTGATCTGCGTCGTCGCAGTGATGTTGCGGATGATGGCTTCAATCGTCTTCGCATCGATTACCACTATCGGCACCACCGCCGTCACACTGATGTTGCGGATGATGGCTTCCATCGGTGTCTTTCATCGATGACCACTGTCAGCACCACCGTCGTCGCACTAATGTTGCGGATGATGGCTTCCATCGGTGTCTTTCATTAGCAACAGATCTGAGGATGTGAACGAAAGTGAGACAGACAGAGACAAAAATTTCAGACGGTTAGATCCTCACCGCCGCACGCCGTTCTAGCAGCCGTGCTTATATCCGTGCCGGCGCAAGCCGTTCTGACCCCCACGCGCAGGTCCGTGCCGTCGCACATTGTTCCGACTGCCACGCTTAGGTCCATGCCTCCGCACGCTGTTTGGACCGCCACACTTTGATTCGCGCCTCTGCATGCTATTTGGACCGCCACGCTTAGATCCACGCCATGCACGCCGTTCGGACCGCCACGCTTAGATCCGTGCCGCCGCACGCAGTTTGGACTGCCACGCCACCGTGCATTGATAGGAGGAGAGGAAGATGCAGTTGGTATACGTGCGACAGGGAAAGGGAGGGAGAGACATCCAGCCCGTCGGTCTCTCCTCTCCGTATCCCAATGGGAGAGAGATACATCTAGCCCGTCAGATCATGATGTATCCAATGGTGGTTGGCCAAGATCCATGTGACATACATCTCGACCAATTAGAGCGCAGCCAAACTTAGCGCTAGATGATGTGGCTGGTATACATGTATCAGGGAAAGGGAGGGACACACATCCAGCCTGTCGGGCTCTCCTCGCCGTAAAAGGTTAGGTGCACCTGTCGAGAGAGAGAGACCTCTAGCCCGTTGGATCATGATGTATCTAATGGTGGTTGGCCAAGATTAATGTGACATACATCTCGACCAATCAAAGTGTGTCCAAACTAAGACATGAGAGAGGGGAAAAGTGAGGAAAACTTTAGCTGGAGGGGAAAACTAAGGAAAACTTTAGCAGGAGGGGAAACTGAGGAAAATTTTAGCAGGAGGGAAAAACTGAGTAGAGCTAAGGAAAACAAGGGCGCTCAGATAAAAAAATAACTAAGGGAAATTCAAGCTTTTGGCATAACAAATGGAAAATGTGTTATTTGAACAAAATAATCCATCTTGGCCGACATTATATTGTTTGCAACTCAAAGATATACAAGTGTGCCAAATTTGGCCTCATTTAGATAAAGTATGTTTTGGGATGGGTTATTTTGGAGGTTGATTGAGTAGAAAGCCATGCATCTTCATAGCTAGTAGCTCATTCCAAGAAGGATTTAAGAAGTGGTAACATAACAAGAGTCCATGCGAAGGTTGCACTATGTTTTGACTTCTTTTTTGAATTAAACTAACCCGAAAACCATTTATTTGAATTTAATCACTTAGAAAAAGAAAAATGTGGTTGGTTACAAGTAAATCCAAAATATCCAATTTCATATGGTAAATCAATCCAGGATACACAAGTGTGCCAAATTTTGGATCAATTGGTCGACGTTTGCTATGGTTTAAGCCATGAACTAGCTAAACCCCATGTGTTGACCACATGTCGAGGGAGAAACTGAGAAGTGCTAAGAAACTAGGTGGATGACAATAGAAAATTGCAATAACACATACATTATGGGGTTATCCAACATACAAACTTGGGAGCGTCACACTAGTTCGCATTCAATACAAACATTGACAGTAGTTCAAATTCATCATACAAATTGAAATTAATAATTCAAATTCATTTTTTCTTGCTCCTAGTGTTTTTCGCTGGAATATTCTCGGAGTTCAGCACCTTACTCCGGGTGATCCTGGCTGGAATATTCTCGGAGTCCACCATCAGCTTCTTCCGTTTGTTCCCTTTGTTCTTTTTCTCTGCGTCCAATGAATCAAGTGGTTGAGTCTACTGTACAATTGGTTCAACCATGTTTTGATTCATTGGTGCATAGGTTCAAAACGCATTGGCATCATTTCTTCAATATCCTCTTGTGTAATTCCTTTACTTTTGAACTCTGCTTCCAATGAATAAATTGCTTCAACCTCCCATGCATTTGGTGCAATCTCCCCTTCATTTGGTTCAATCTCCTCTCGATCCATTGGTTCAATATCCCCTGCATTTGATTCAATCTCCCCTGCATTTGGTTGAGTCTCCTCTCGATCCATTGGTTCAATATCCCCTGCATTTGTTTCAATCTCCCATCATTTGGTTCAATCTCCTCTCGGTCCATTGGTTCAATCTCCCCTGCATTTGGTTCAATTTCTCATGCACTTGGTTCAATCTCCTCTCGATCCATTGGTTCAGTCTGCAATGTATCCATTGCTTCATTCTCCTCTCGTTGAAATACTTCATTCTCATCTGCATTTGCTGCTCCCGCCTGATCATCCATTCCATAAGCTGGGTCCACTGCATTTTTACAAAGCCTAGCAACGTGCCCTAGGATCCCACAAACAATTGCACTTACGTCGTCGAGGTGGTGCACCACCCTCTTCACTAGCTCTCATCCTATTCTTCGTTGGCCTACCTGCTGGTCTAGTAAAAACTGGAGGGTATATCTTGAAGCCTGGATTCCCTTCCATCCATTGGTCTTTTCCCAACAAGGCTAGAACATTCTGAGTATATGCTGCCATAAATTTGGCAACGGAGAAATACTCCGACACGTACTGATCAACTTCACCCTCTTCACCTCCTAGAACACCCATGAAAAACAATGCATGTATGCAGGGTTTCCCACGGAGCTGCCATTGCCTACAATGGCATGTCCTATCGACCAAACTCACTGGATACCTCCATTGTCTATCTTTATTGTCAGTGTACGTTACCTCAGCCTCCATTCCTCTTCTAATGCATTTCATCTTCAATTGTTTTGCCCTGGCATGCAAAACCTTAATCAAATATGGTAGGATGCGATGGCTAGCATATAGTGTTGATGCAATTCTTTGACGCAAATCGATCTTTCTCATGATCATCTTCCTAATCTTATCAAATATTTTCCACAACATAAGCCCTTTCAATGACTTGATCTTTGCATTGAAACTCTCTGCAAGGTTACTTGTCACATAGTTTACCTTGCAAACTTCATTGAATTGGCTTCTTGACCACACCATTCCATGATGTGCATCCAAGTACTCCTTCACTACAAGTTTTTGTTTATACAACACTTCCAAATGATACAAATGCTTCCTCAAACTGCATGTGTATGAAGCTGGCCATAGGTTGTCAGTATAAACTTTACCCTTGAATTTCTTTGTACAATTCTGCACTAAGTGTTGCATACATTCCCTATGATCCACTCCGGGGAATACTGCTTCTATAGCTTTCTCTAAACCTCTGCAAGCATCCGTGTGGATAGTAAGTCCTAGTGGAAGACCTATAAGGTCACGCAAATTCTCTAGAAACCAAGTCCAACTTTCCTCTGACTCTATCTCCAAAACTCCAAAAGCAATATGGAACATCCAATTGTGGCCATCAACTGCAATAGCAGCTACTAGCTGTCCTTTAAATCTACCATGAAGAGTTGTTGCATCCACGGCCAATAAGGCCTGCAACCATCTAGAAACCCTTGTCAGCAAACTTTGAAACAAACAAAAGCCCTTCTAAAGCACTCCTTCTCCATTGTCTTCCCTCTTATTTTGTATTGAACTATATGCATGTCTATCTATACAACACTACATGGACTAGCCATCTCCGCTTCAGCTTTAAAGTTGTAAAGCAACAGAAAACTTTCATTCCATGGACCATTGATCCTATCAAGAGCCATTTCCTTTGCGTAGAACATCCTCATGTAAGGTACTGTAATATTAAACTTTTCAAAAACTTTTTTATGAGCGCTGTTGCACCAAGTGATGGGTTTGCTCTCATCCAATCCATGATTGCATCTACCAACCACCTAGTCATTGCTAGTTTTGTTTTGTCCTTTGGCTGTCCCCCTTGCCAACCACCTAGTCTTTGCTAGTTTTGTTTTGTCCTTTGGCTGTCCCCCTTGAGGTGGACAAGAATGTTCGAACCGATTACCTTTTATCTGAATCATAAAGAAAATGTCAGGTACAATTAACAAATTCTACACAATTATCTAAAATACATAGCTGGTTGTAATACCTAAACCAAACTGCTCCTGAGCATAGTGGATGCATGCATCCTCCACCTACACGTCTTGTATGGGCACTTCACTGTGAACCTTGCTGGCTCACTCTTAATAACAACATAATCATTGTTGGTGCAGATGCAATATGTAGTAAGGGCATTACGATAGTCCTACATCATTTTAAATATGGTGCCTTCTAAAATATTAGGATCGTTCATGTCCCACTCAATTACTGGCAAGTCCTCTCTATCGTACTCGGCTAAAACGAGACAGTCATTGTTCTCTTCTTCATCAATGTCATCAAATATGGTACCGTGGGCCAATTCCTCCGTGTATTGATCCTCTAGTGCATGTTTATTGAATCTATCTACCAATCCAGGAAACATCAACTCATCCTCGTCATCTTGTGGAGGTGCTCCCTCGACGGGCTCTACTTTGTCCTCCATATTGGCCGCACGAGACATTTGGCTTACACTTGCAGTGTGAACAGATGGTACTACTGTTGACCTACAAGGAGCGCGGGGGTGCACACTATTAGCAGATTCATAGGATGTCCGACCACCTGATGATGCCTGACCACCAGATGATGCTTTAGCCATCTTTACCGTGTGTTCAACTTTAGGTTGCACATGGAGACGATTTCGACCAAAATGTTCGGCAGCATTCAAAGAGAAAAGCATTACCAGATCGACTTCGCTAGTTAGTGGGAGCAATCCTTGCTCGCTAATGTTGAAATATTGCAAATCAACTGAATCGCCATTGGTCCAGGGGAATTTAGAATATATTTTATCTTTCATATCTCTGAGAGTTATGGAGGTTGCAACCACCACTTGGAAGTAAAATCCAGAGAGATACCATTCACAACCACGAATTACACTACTATCCAGTTTAACAGCCAGCCGAAATGCTAGCGTTGGATCAATCCTATTTGAAAAGAAAGGTAGTTAGCTGGGCACCGACGATTCACGCTCAATTACTTCCTATAATCAATCCACAAAGGGAAATGATACTTACCCAGATGGAATCCATGCGTTAGATCCCTCTGATTCCACCCAATCTTCTCCGCGCTCAACGAGGAGGACCGGTACACCCGCTGGCATCACATACTGTTCCGAGAAAGGGGTAGATCTAGCGGGGTCGGAAGAGGAGCCGGAGTGGGATCCACGGATAGGGTGAGGGGCGACTCGGGGGCCGAGGACGACAGAAGGTAGGAGGGGCTCTTAGGTAGGAGGGCACGACGGTGGGGGAGCAGAGGGGCGGTGTGGGAGGTGTTCCAGGCTAAGAGCAAGAATGGCCGGTCCGACGTGTCTCCATGCGGCCCCACTCTTTATCACGTATGCAAGATCTATCCCAACACGGCCCCACCCTTCACCACGTATGCAAGACCCCTCCCAACACGGCCCCACCCATCAGCACCTAACGGTCAAGGCGACGTAATGTAACACTCAATGCAGGACCCGCCCCAACATGGTCCCACCTGTCAGCATGTAACGGTCTAGCCTTTGACCTCACGGCATCCCCCCATACGAGCGCCTGCGAGGGTTTCAGAATGGAGGGAGGGGAAAAGTGAGGAAAAACTAAGAGGCTGGGAAAAATGAGTACAACTAATGAACCAGGGGAACGGAAATAGAAATCCCTAGATTTTAAGCATCGCTACAATTTGTAGTCAACCCTTTAATTTGTTTGAAAAAAGTTTGTGACAAATCGAGCTTTTATGTCTTCCTTTTAAGTTTCATTTATTTCCTTTCAACTTTACAATTTACTGGGAAGGACTAGGTAAATACAGTTTACTCAATGAGATCAATTAACTTTTACTTTTGCAATCTCAAATGTAACTTAATTCAGTATTTTATGACACTAAGTCATTTCTTGCACTTAGGTCCATCAATCTTTTTTTGTAGTTTCATAGGTATGTCTTATTTCAGGAAGAAGACAAGTGAATCAAGAATGAAATTCTGCAAGTGCCAAAACAAATTCTTGAATCCTACTTTATAAAGTATTAGCCAAAACGTTTATGATCATATCATTATCAATTTACCCTATATTCACAAAGTTTATGTCTCCGAACATTCTCTGTTCTACTCACTCAACAATCGGAGGTTAGGTCAAACCTTTTTATTATACTTATATTTTCCCACTAACACTTCTATAAGAAAACGATTTCTCAAAGAAGTACCACATTAAAGACAATACAAATTTTGTCTTCATTGGTTTTAGTTTGGAATTTGATTCATATTTTCCTAAGAATTCACCACAAAGATTTATTATTCGCAATGACTCAAACTATCGAAACCTCTAGAAACTCGAGCTTGACATATCTCATACGGTTCTGTTTCCACGAATCTTTAGATGTTCCTTATACTTTATTTGGTTGTTTACTATTTCAACTTCTAAATCTCTAATTCCTAACGTTAATCCATCAGAAGATCATATTGGACCATATGTATCATGTACATTATGACTATGATGTTTTAAAGTTATCAATACAATTTGATTCTTCATATCATGATAATTTGTGAAACAGGTTTTCACAAGTCCTTTTATGCCAATTTGTTATTCACTTCAATTCATAATTACTTTGATCAAATTGTAGAGACTTTGAAATTCTTGTTAATTTTATATCTACCTTGACTTAAGGTCGTTGATATCTTTTGGCAATTTTCATAAATGTCGTATTATCATATAGATTAAGGCTAGAATGACTTGTTTGTGATTATAATGTGAATCATAAAAGAAATAATTCATAGAAAAATAACAACTGATTCTATCTTATTAATATGAATAACCGTCTCGCAATAAGCAAGACACCCTAATATGGTTCACGGACTCGATTACAAAGCTTTTATTCAAATGTTCTAATCCTAGTGATAAACTTCGAGGGAGGAGTGTCGGCGGCCATCAACCAGATTGCTTGACGTCATCATGCCATCGGCGCCTCGTTCCATTATGTAATTCTCACGTGAAAGACCATGTTTTTATTAGAACAAGATTAAGTATCCAATAGTGTGCATAAGTGTTTCATGGAAACATTTATTACTTGTATATCAACATATACCTTCTCCATTCACGACGATCCCAGCTTTGGGTTTGACCTTGCTAGTCCTCATCTTTGATATGAACTCATGAATATACAATATCCCTTTCACGACATAGTCGGTGTCGACATCTTTGTAGCTGGGAGGAAGCGTACGCAACACCCCATCTATCGCAAAGTCGTCGGCCAACCAGTCGTTGATAGCATCCACAAGACGTCCATGGATCTCTACCATGTTATCTAGTTGGATTTCCAAGATGGAGTTTTATTCTATTTTGGCGGAAGTAAACTTTCCATGTACTCATATCACATGTGCTTGATCTGCTTTGGGAACATGTTGTTTAATCCATCAAGCATATCAAATGCGTCGATTTCATGGAAGTGCACCCTTAGGTAGATTCCATGGCATGGATAATTGTGTACTTGACAACCATAAACGTGTCGCGACAGTCACGAAGAGTTGCATCTTCATTTCCCTTGGAGTCATCAGGAAAATCTTTCAGGGGTTCACGAAGGACATAGAGGAGATGGTTTTCTATGAGGGTCCTCCTAAAGTTTTGGTACAAGCCGATGAAATTTGACCCATCTAACTTAAGTTTCTCCCCGTTCATAAATGGACCAAAGGTGTCCTAAACCAACGGAATAGCCATAATCTACAAGACATTTGCAAAAGGACTTAGACTAAGTTCATAATAGGAGTTCATATTTGCAATCATATTAACAAATGAGCTCCCACTTAAACTATCATCCCTAAATACGGTTTACTGATTACACGATCCCTTTACACCACATCATCCCTAACCATCATGGCCTTTTATGCAGCTGCCAGGTGGACTATATCCGTTGTTCACATCATCCATGTGACTCGTGCTTGATCTTTCGATCTACTGTATTATGAGGCAATGCCTATACATGCTAGGCTCGCCAACTCAACCACATTGTATTTGTTGCGCATACATGACTTGCACCCACTGTATGTGAACGCAGAGCTGGCTAGCACCCGATCATCGCGGCCTGATTCATAACAGGGAACTTTCTTGGTGGTCGGGCACTAATGGGAGAACACTTATGTTGGTATTAATTAGGGATCATCTTATTTTAAATTCGACCGTTGTATATCTAATACTAGCAATAAAACAAGATGCACACAAGGATTAAACATCACATGTAATCTAAATGTGATGTGATATGGTTTTGATCTCCATCATGGGCTCCAACATGATCTCCATCAGGCCACCAGTTTGATGGCAAGTCCACGACGCCACCGGTCTTGTCGTTCATCATCGCAATTACTACTACTATACAACTTAGTAATAGGAAAAGTAACTACCTTACCTTTTTCACAACTATAACCATATCACATCACAAAGCTTTCCCTGCAACATAAAGTTAGACGTGTCTACTTTATCTTTTGCAGTTTTTATATGGTTGTTAGACTTTTGCCATAGAGCCGTTTCTACCTACGCACTTTCAACCAAAACATGGATCCCATAGTTGTCTATACTACACCCCTTTCGGGGCCTTCTGTTGTAGATGATATATCAACTACTATGAGAGAGATAGACACCTTCTAGCCACTTATACGGTACAAGACGTATGCCGAGCGTGGAACCAGTCTCCTGTTAGATTACGTGTAAGGTCGGTCTGGGCCGCTTCATCTCATAGTGTCGTGATATAAACAAATACATGTGGGAAGGTAACAATTAGATTACCAATACCCACACTCTACATGTGTCTATCCGTACTAGCATACTACGCATAGATCATCTCTGAAACCACTGAAGGGGTTCCGTGGCCGAAAAAACAAAAATTTACTATGTTGGAACATCCTGAAAGACCAAGATCTATCTAAGAAGTAATGCAGTAATGGAGGAAGATACGGGTAACATATCCTTGTAGACCGTAAGCGCGATACGCTCACGTAGGAGTGTGGATGATGTAGTCGTACCCGTCCAACCTCAAGGTCGCGTAGCTCCTCGCACGTCCCCTTGTCCAGGTCCTTGCACGACGGTCCGTTGCCACTAATGGTAGCACCCCCGAGTTATGGCACACATACGATGCATGACAACGACTCTCGGGCTCAGATGCCTGCCAAGGTTGTGGAAGTAGATCTTCTGGCCAAAATCCTTGCAGGACAACGGTGTGCTGCAACGGTGTTGTCCTTGCGTGTATAGTCTTTCACCGGGACCGTGCCATCACAAAGGCAATGAGAGAGAGAGTCTTCTCTAAGGAAAAGTTCCTTTAGATAATATTTGGATTGGTGTGTTTAACCCCACCCATGGACACCCCTTTATATAGGTGGAACGGGTGTACCTTTCCCAAGGGCTCTCCCATGTGGGACTATTAAAATACAAAGAATAAAGGGAAAAGAAGAGGCTAGCTGGCACGGCCAAGATGGCAGCCGGGTGGGCCGGCCAAGCCATCCCAGCGGCGTCAGCAGTAGCACAGTGTGCATCCTGGCCTGGTGGGTCGACATGTGGCCCAAGAGCCGGCGGTAGTAGCAGGAGTAGTGCATGGCCCGGGTGGGATGGCCTCTACCCACGCGCTGCCTGCTAGCTCGCACTCCCGAACGCCCGCATTGGGCCGGGGCCAAGTTGGCCGCTAGAAGAGGCCAGCAGCCACCTACCCGAGCGGCGCCTAACACCAGCTTTCCCACTCTCCAGCGTGGGTCGGCCAGTGGTGACCCATCAGCGGCTTGTGGTGTTGTTTGCTGTCTTTTCCAGTTGACTTCCTCCTAGGCCGACTCCCTCCGGGATTTTGGCCCTATTGAGGAAGTTTCCCTCTAATATTAATTTAATATTTATTTATTATATATTAACGCACAATTAACATATAACAAATGCATCTTATAAATTGCCATTTATCCGAAACACCTTTCGATTTTTCTCTTTCTTTCTTTCTTTCTTTCTTTATCCAAACAACTTCGGATCTCCTTCGGAACGATTCCGGTTTCTCTCTCTTCTGTGATTCCATCTTACAGGAAGATCTCTAAGTGTCGTAGTGCCCATTAGTGTGTTTCCCTATGCTTTGGGAATGTCACAGACATGATTGAGACGATCTCTGATCAATGATCAATAGCAGGACCGGGATGCCCATAATGACCCACATGCACTCCATGAATCACCTTTTTGTCGAACCTTAAATGATATATCCTATTGCCTTTGTTATTTTGATACTAGACTTGTCCGAGATCTGATCATTGGTATCATAATACCTTGTTCAATCTTGTTTCCAACAAGTATTGGTTTATTCATTCACATGATATTTCATCCCATGACCTAGTCATATGTTGCGCAGCTTATGGATGTAATTGATCGAGTGGGCCTAGTGTATCTTGCCATCACAAAGGATAACAAATCCCAGTCTTGATGATTAGGCCTCAACATGTCCCTTTGGAATACCCAACATGAAAATTTATGGTCACCTAATTATGGACATGACAGTTGATGCAGTCAAAGAAATCCTTGGGTGACAGTGATTAATATGATCTCGCGGTCTAAGGATTAGGACATTCTGTTTCTGACAATTACAATTGTGAACTATGTGACACGATCGCGCTGTAATAATCATTGGTGGGAAATGTCCATCATATCATCTTTAGCTGATATTACTTCATTGTCAGTTGGCTTAGAAGCACCATGATCAGTAAACCTTGATTATCAGCTGTCCAATGAACTAGTTGAATAGAGGCTATTAGGCACCTGGGTTTGTTTATATACCACACATGTATCAATGTTTCCTGTTGATATAGTTATAGCATGATATAAAACTATTATAAACTAATGAGATATGATAATAAAACCCCTTTATTATTTGCCTCTAGGGCATATCTCCTTCAGTAATCGCAACCTCCACTTGGAAGCATGCACGAACAGGCATGGTACCTTACTGCAATTAGGATAATTATGTTGTGATACATTCCAATTGTATGGTTGAGGTGAGTCAGTTTTTCCATACGCGGATTGGATGGATATTCATGTGCATAATGTGGAAGTTGAAGGAGAAGGGATCAAGCTGGCGGGGAGGAAAATGATAGAACGCGGTCTCCAACGGCCGCACGATTGTCGTGTTCAGGTAGTGTGAAGCTAAAGAGATTTTACTTGACAGGACATCACAAAGACTTTTGAAAAGTATGGATGGTACACGAATCATGATGACTATGTCGAACTTAATTTCCTACTTCTGAACTATCGTGCCCGTATGTATCCAGTTTGTACCTTGTTATTTGTATGCCAAACTTAATTCCGTAAAAAAACACATGGTCACAACGTTGTATTTTGATGAATGATGAGGAAGATGTTGATGAGGAAGTTGATGGTCACAATGTTGTCTAGTTTACATTTGTGTTTAGTCATGCTCACTGCCAAACCCATGGTATCCATCCATGGAATGCACCCAAATTTGTTATAGAGCTCCCTCTTGACATTGAACAACTTCTATGACTAGGAATTTTAGAGTGTAGTCACAAAATCTTTATTTTCATTTATTGATTCCAAATATTTTAATTCCCAATTGGATTTTTCCAAAAGGAAGTGCAACAATTTGGCATGTGCAGGGTGCCATCTCATTTTCACGCATGATACTCCATGTTAGACGGTCCATTCCCAAGAGATGGTAATTTTCTCGAGGTTTAGCTATATACTAGTTTTTCTTGAGCTATGCTTGGATAATTCAAAATTTTAACTCTGAGTATCCTAAATATTGTTCTCAAAATTTAAACAAAAATGGTTTGGGGTGCCTCAGAAGTTTATTATCCTGGACCTGTGTGTAGGAATCAAAATTTACAAACCCTTTCATAGTTGCACACGCTGGCAAATTTAGTCTTTCTTGCATCCAACCATGAATACAAGGCTTCACCCGAATGCCTACCATGTAGGAGTTAACTTGGCATTGCAATCAACTTCTCCAACTGGGATTTTGGAATATAGTCAAAAAATCTTGATTTCCCCCTTTTTAGTCCAAATTTTTGAATCCCATGTGGATTTTTCCAAAGAAGGTGCAAAATTTTGGCATGTGCATGATGCCCTTCAAAAAAATACACCAGTTTCTTAAATATCAAAAATACCTTTTTTTATTATGTTGGGAATATTTGTTTTCAAGAGAAACAACGTTCATTAGGTACTTAATCGTTATATCATAATAGATCCAAACACCCCTCTCTCCTCTGTGAACAGTAGCTCGAGAGCTAGCGAGTGTGGCCAGGCCGATCCTGAGCCCCTCTGGCGGCGATGCCGGTCGGAGGTGGCGGTGCGGAGGTGCCGGAGTAGTTCAGTTCAGTTGTAGGTTGCTTTTGCGGTGTTTTCTCTACCGTTGTGAGCTTTCTTCCCTGAGTTTGCTTTAGTTGCCAGCCTCGATTTGAAGCTCGTCGAAGTTGATCTGCCTTCTCGAGGTGCTCCGGTGGCTGGAGTGAAGGGGGGATGGTTAGATCTGCAGCCGGAGACTCTCAATAATGACCTAGGAGCTAGCATATGGCGAGGGTGGTGGAGTCCTAAGCGTCTTTCTTGGCCGGCCATGGTGGCATGGTGCTTTCTTCTTCTCGGCCAGCCGGGGTCGTGAGGGGGAAGCAATCCACTACGTCGCCCATCTACTTCTTTGTCTGGATGCCTTTTTCATTCTTGTCATGGTGGCCTTCCCCTTCCGCGGTTCTGGCGGCCACGATGGGCGCTTTGTCTGCAGGTGGTGGTGGCCTTCAGCAACGGTTTCTTCCTAGATCTTCTCTCCGGCGGTTTCATAACGGCTTGCCCCATCATCTCGTCGGACTTTATGGTAGTAGGGTCGCTGCTCCGCCGCTGCTCTTCCTCTGTGCCGGTGCTCGAAAGCTCCTCTTCTCCAAGTGGTCTGTCCCCAGAGATTTGGAGGTGGCCGGAAGCGGAGTTTCTTCTTGCCGGTTAGAGTTTGGTCGAGCCCTCTGCTCAGACCTCGATGCTCGATGGTGGCAGAGGCACCTAGGGCTTGATTGTGTTCTTCCTTTTGTAATAGGGTGTTTCCGTAAATGTGGAGGCCCTTTTCTTCAAATTTTAGGTCCTTTGAGCGAGTGTTGTTTTCGGCCTCCTTGTAATTGTTCCTGCCATGTGTTCTTCCTGCAGCAAAAATTTGGGTGCGTTGCACCCTTGGATCATTCAAAAAAAGATCCAAACACTTGCCTCAGATAGAATTCAATATATAATTGCTCGAGTGAATAACTTAAAAAATAGAACAATGGTAAATAGTAAATAAAAGAACTAATCACAATATCTATCTTTTAAAATCTATCTTTCAAAGCTTCACTAATCTCATTTTTCAGTACTCCATATTGGATGGCCATTCTCGGAATATGGCGATTTTTCTCGCGGTAGAGCTATATATACTATTTTTCTTTAGTTATACCTGGAAAATTTAAAATGTGAACTATGGGTACCCTAAATATTATTCTCAAAGTTTAAAAAAATGGTTTGGGTGTCCTAGAGGTCTCCTAGGCTCAACCCATGTGTAGGGTTCAACTATTACAAACCCTTGCATGATTGCCAAGCTAGCAAGTTTACCTTTTTTTGATCCGACCAAAGGAAATTCAATTTTCTTTCAAAAACATGTGAATTGACTCCTCCTCATCCGCCAACGCATCCATGGGTGCGCTATCCCCGCCACCAACTTTGGTGGTGCACAGCGGGGCGTCTTAGCTGCTCCGCAGCTGGCCATCAGAGCTCCATAGGCAGGGAGTACATCCTACAACACCGGAGCACCCTCGCACAGACCCAGCCACCTGACGCCTCAATCTCACCTTTCTTGTCCTCATTGGAGGATGCTAATTCAGATCTGGTGGTGGCGTGCCTATTTTCTCGAGCCCCGACTTCGAGTACGAGCGCGTTGATAGCCAGATCCAAGAGGAGACACTAAAGAGGGACCTCCACAACACCTCCGTCGAGCACCAGGTGGAGCAGGTTCAAGGTGGTGTTAGAGATGCAGCTCTAGGCCGCCACATCCATTTCTCGGCTCCCAGGCAATGGCCTCGGGCCACATGTTGCGGGTTGATATGTTGCTAACGTATCTATAATTTTTGATGTTCCATGCTTGTTTTATATTTACTTTCTTATGTTTTGTCCACACTTTTGAGTATTCTTATACATTTTCTGGAACTAACCTATTAACAAGATGCCACGGTGTCAGTTGCCTGTTTTTTGCTATTTTTGGTTTCAGAAATGCTGGAAAATGAATATTCTCGGAATTGGACCGGACAAAAGCCAAAGTCAATATTTCACCGAGGGGAACACGGAGCCAGAAGATGAGACGGCGAGGGGCCAGGGGCCGGCCACACCACCTGGCCGCGTGGCCAGGCCTGGCCCGCGCATGGGGGTGGTGTGACCGCCTCGGGCACCCCCTCGGCCTCCCTGTTCGCCTATATATTGCCTCCAATATAGAAACCCTAAGGACCCGATCAAAATTTCATAAAAGAGTCTATAGCCGCCGTCATCTCAATACCTAGATCAGGAGGGATCTGAAGCTCTTCCCGGCACCCTGCCAGAGGGGAGAATTCACCCTGGAGGCATTCTTCATCACCATGCCTGCCTCCGGTGTTTTCGTGCTGGTAGCACAACAGATGCCATGAATAGGCTAAAGATGGGGCCAATTTGTGCTAGGGGAATCCAGAGAGGGAGGACGTGGTGATTCCAAGCACAGATAGTGGTCCCCCTCTATGGAGGCCCCGGTGGTCCTTATATAGGGTAGCCTGGGTTACAAAGTTAGGACACACGTGGCAGCATATTCTCGGAATATGTCCCTCGACTAAAGCTGGATGCTTCTTTATTCTCTTTAACAACTCGTCTGGGCTTTGGACGTAACCCGCAACGTAATCCTCTTATTTTATGCGTCACCTGACATGGGCTATGTCAGCCGACATTGCCCGCGTCATCTTGGTCGCCCCTGACCCGCTGGTCCTCCTCTTTGCTATACTTCGCTCATGCTATAGCTCATAAAGCTACCTTTTGACCAACAGGAGATTCCTTCCTTCTATTTAAAGCCTTATGATAGTCCGGCTCATACGTGGTTAATCTGGCAACGGAGGTACCTGCACAACAGATAAACCAACATGGCCGGCATATATTTTGTGCCGGCCTGGCTGCTATTAAGGTGATGCTCCACGGGCCGGGTCACTCCATGGTTCGGCCTGCCTTAAGCTGACCCGGTCAGCACTTGCTTTGACCGCACCGTACACTGGCTAACTCGGCCTTTATACCTCGGTGTTACCCTACCTGGGGGTATCCCCCCAACATTAGTCCCCGAAGTTGGTGTGGTCTTAGCAACTTTTAGATGTTAAGGCCACAAAAGGTTCCCTTATCCGGATCTCCGCGTCCTTGGCTGAGTCATCCAGTAAATCTGGGACTTCCCCTCTGGTAATCCCTTGGCCCATTCCGAGTTATTCCTCACTTTCCGGGTTTTTGCCTGCTTATCCGGGTTATTGTTCCTTCTCTCGTATGCTTCCCCACATCCTACGTGGAGGGTAATCATCATTTTGCCTCCTTTTAAGGCTACACGCATTCAATGCGTCGGTTACTGTCGCAATGTCAGGAATAACTGCGGCGTGCGTCCCTTCACTGTCGCACCTTGTTAACCGTAAGATTACGTCATGTCATGGGATCATTTGCCCCTATGGCCCTTGCTGTGGCCTCGCTCTGATTGGCTGATTTGGCCGCGTACATGACCGTTGCGCACGGCGTGGCCACCGCAAAAGATCCCACTACGCGCGCGTTGCGCGGTTAAGTAGAGGGTCTGGGGCGATTTCAGGGGAAGTTCCCCATTTTCTCTGTGCCCCCCAGCCTCCTTTCTCTCCCACTTCAATCTTGCCACAGCCGCTAGTTCCTCGTTGCACCAGCGTCATCGCGACCGCACACAGGCAGCACCTTGCGCCTGTGCCGCCGTTTCTGCTCGAGATTTTCATCACGGGGCCTTGTGCTTCCCATTTCCCCTCCTCCGGTTATATCTACTCTGATTTATCTCTTGAAGACCTTGAGTCCACCATGACCGAGGAGGAGGCAACCGTGGTGGCGCAGTAGGAGGAAGAAGCAGAGGGCCGCGAGCGCGGCTGCTGGGACGGCGCGTTCGTCTATGAGGACAAACTAGGGTGGCTCCGTGCCACACGCTGCATCCCCCCCCCCCCCGGCGTTGCATGTCGCCTCGCCGCCGACGAGGTTTGCCCCTCTCACCGTCAAGGGGAATATGTCGTTTTCCTACCTCATTTCCAGCATGGCTTCGGCCTTCCTACCTCAGATTTCTTCTTCGATTTCATTTCTACATACCAACTGCAACCACATCATCTCCCCACCAATGCTATCACTTTTTTGTCCTCGTTTGCCTCTGGCATCGAGTGATATATTGGTCTCTAGCCAACCAAGGAACTGTGGATCAAATTTTTTGATCTACGGAGGAACGTGGTTCCAGATAAGGAGCTTGCTCCGGAGGACAAGCACCTGACCTAGTGCGGTAGTGCCTCCATATCTCCTCGCAAGACCTCCACATTCCCCCAGGTCACCGGGCTCGAGTCCTGCAAAGGCTGGGCCCAGACTTTCTTCTACGTCCGGAATGAAGGGAATATGCCCGAGAGGCAATAATAAAGTGGTTATTATCTTATTCCATGTTTATGATAAATGTTTATTTTGCATGCTATAATTGTATTAATTGGAAACATTAATACATGTGTGTTTACTAAACAAAATACAAAGTTCCTAGTAATGCCTCTCATATAAACTAGTTTCTTTGTTAACAAGATGATCAAGGTTTCCTGATCATGGACATTGGATGTTCTTAATAACGAGGTCACAACATTGGTGGAATGATGTGATGAACATTCATCCGAAGTATATCATTACGATTAAAGTCATTATGTTTATATTGCTATAACATCATACGAAGTAATCTTAGTCCTTAGACCATGAGATCATGTTAATCACTAACACCGGAAGAGTATCTTGATAACATCAAACGTCACACCATAACAGGGTGACTATAAAGGTGGGTTCAGTGCTACGAAGGTGTTATGTTGAGGCTCATGGATCAAGAGTGGAATTTGTCCATCCCGATGACGGAAATATATACTCTGGGCCCTCTCGGTGATATCACATTGAAATAGCTTGCAAGCAAGTGATGTGATCACTAGAATGTTATATCACGGGAACGAGAAAAGAGTGCATGTCGGTAACAAGATCAAACTAGGTATTTGATGCCGATGATCGAATCTCGGACATGTAATATATCACGAGACAAAGGGATTTAGTTACGATGTTAAAGGTTCACACAATTACAAGGGTCATCGTTGAATGTGTGGGAGTCAGTACGGATCTCCAGGTCTCGCTGCTGATTATTGATCGGAGAGGGGTCTCGATCATGTCTACAGTATTCGCGAACCGTAGGGTGACACACTTAAGGGATACCGACACAATTTGGAGCAAATATGTTTCAGATAATGATTTTAGAAAGCGCTGGAATCATATCGATGGAAACTGGAATTGTTTCGGGTGAAATTGCTAAAATTGGTCATGCATGTGATATTGAAACGGTGCAAGGGGTTTTATGTGAATGTTTGTTAATTAAAGTAATTAACAAAATTCTGAATAAAATAAATAAAATAGTTTTATTTAATGAGAGCTTGCATTAAATTTGGTGGAAATTTAATGCATGTGAGTGGAAGTGTGAGTGGAGGCATATTTATGTGAGTTGAGCATCCACCACATGAATGATGGAAGAGGTGGGGGCACCACCATGGCTGCCATGCCATGGCCCTTGGGTGCCCCCTCTTCCCTATAAAGGCCCCCCCTCTCCTCCTCACAACACACACCTCCTCGTGAAGGATCTCTCTCCCCGTCTAGTTATTCCCATGGTCTCGGATTAGTGAGATACATGTTCCCGGTGGATTTATCTAGAAAGGAGTTGCTGCTTCCGCTGCTTTTTTGCTAGAGTGAGGGACGGAGGTTTTCGGGGTACCGGACGTGTGTGTGATCATGGATACACCGCTGCTTTGCGGTGCTAGACTTGGTGGTGCTAGACTTGCTAGAGCTGCATCTGATGGATGTGCTGGAGCCAGACCTGCTGGACTTCATCACGATCTTGAGATCGGCAAGTGTACGACTACATCATCCACGAGTTCCAACTCGTTAACAAAGCTTTGTTGTCTTTGAAGGTAAGTTCTCTATGGATGTATATCCACCTGTTGCTTGTATCTAGTAGATAGATCTTGGCGTATAGTTCCCATCGTAGGATTTTTTTTGTTTTCTATGCTGCAAACCCAACAGTGGTATCAGAGCCTGATCTATGCGTAGGTGCTTTGCACGGGGAGTACACATATGTTTATATGTGGGTGATGATGATCATGTTATTGCATCTTCTATGTATTTTGGATATTGGTGGCATAGTGGGATGAAGCAGCCCGGACCAACCTTACATGTCATCGCACATGAGACCGGTTCCATGACTGGCATGCAAATAGTTTTGCATAAGTGGCTGGCGGGTGTCTGTCTCTCCTACTATAGTCAATATCTGATTTACAACGAGTTGCTAATAACTTATTTATCATCATTGTGGTTCCATGTTTGTAGGTAAGACCGGTTCTATCTTCGAAAGCCCTAAGCCACGTAAAACTTGCAATGGATAAATTAGAGGCGTCTAGTTTAGATTGTTGTTGGGCTAGTGTCATGATATGGTAATGTTGTAAGTTGATTTATGGTAGATACCCTTACAACACACCTAACGTGTAAGTTCCATAGACCTTAGCCTTACACACAAAGGAATGATAGAGATCATACCACGATGCACATGATGGTGATCAAATGCATGGACCATATCATTCCACTTTACACATATGATGTTTGCATTTTATATTGCTAGTTTGGCATTTTATTAGCATTATAAGATGATCCCTCATTTAAATATCAAGATAAAATGTGTTCTTCCTTAAGTATGCACCGTTCTATGGATCGTGTTTCGAGACATCACGTGATGATCGGGTGTACTCGACTCTACGCTTTCATACAAAGGGTGTAAGATAGTTTTACACACATGAATACTAAGGTTCTTACTTGGTGATCCTAGCATGTGCAGACATGGCCTCGGAACACGGACCGAAAGGTTAAGCATGAGTAAAATAGTTGATGTGATGCCCATATTGATGCTCGCCTTTGAAGCTACACTGACTCACATGATGATCAGACTTGGTGTAGTTGATTTGGTTCATGTAATCACCAAAAAGGCATGAGGGATGTCCTTTTTTAGTGGGAGTTCAATTCTAATTTGGATTAGTCGAACTCAATTTTTCATAAACTAAATCGAAGTGAATTTGCATAATTTGTTGTAGTCATTGGCATCTGTTCACTACCTTATGCTTAGTTTTAATTGAGATAATAGAACTATAGAATTCTGGATATTTACTTTACGAACTGGTATTTTATTGTTTTGAATGTCAATTTAAAGTTTAGAAGTCCTATTGCAAACTTTCTGCAAACTCTATTTACTCCATGACGTTTAATAAGTAGTATTAAATCAAGAGTAAGAATTCCAATGTTAGTATCTAAAGTATCATGTTTGCCTCCATGATTATTGATATTCAAAAGTTGTTTTAATATCAAGATTATCTAGGAGCTAAAAATTTGTTTCAGAAACCATCATGTGTTGAAGATATTGTGATATCTGAGACAATGTTTTTGGTTGCATTATGATAGAGTATAATTTAGGAAAATACATGTTCTCATATTGTATGAGAATTTGTGAAGGATGGAGATGCTAGGAATCCGGATCTCCCAAAAGGATTTGGGAACTAACATTATACTCGCAATTCTTCCTTATAGGCTATAGTAGCTTGATCATTAAAGTTTTCATGATAAGGATGAATAGAAGATGTAAGTAAAATGTTTACTACACTAATATATTACTAAAGAATGGATTTTTTGAAAGAACACCAAACATTTGATGATGGTGATCCACTTCAAAGTGCAAGCCCAAAGGTATTAGTATTTGAATATATACGCTTTGTACTATGTGTCATGTGAATGACACCACTTGATGTTGATAGATTCTTTTAAAAGAAAGGAATCGTTGAAAGAGAATCTATAAAATATTTGGCAGGCAAGAAAAGGTTGGAGATGTCCAACTTAGGTATATAGAAGATATACATGTTATGGCTGTATTCCTTGCTTGTTAAACAATGTGGTTCTGAGGGATTGGATACCGGTATTGGATACCGGAATGAAGGGAATATACCCGAGAGGCAATAATAAAGTGGTTACTATCTTATTCCATGTTTATGATAAATGTTTATTTTGCATGCTATAATTGTATTAATTGGAAACATTAATACATGTGTGTTTAATAAACAAAATACAAAGTTCCTAGTAATGCCTCTCATATAAACTAGCTCGTTGATTAACAAGATGATCAAGGTTTCCTGATCATGGACATTGGATGTTGTTAATAACGAGGTCACAACATTGGTGGAATGATGTGATGAACATTCATCCAAAGTATAGCATTACGATCAAAGTCATTATGTTTATATTACTATAACATCATATGAAGTAATCTTAGTCCTTAGACCACGAGATCAAGATAATCACTAACACCGGAAGAGTATCTTGATAACATCAAACGTCACACCATAACAGGGTGACTATAAAGGTGGGTTCAGTGCTACGAAGGTGTTATGTTGAGGCTCATGGATCAAGAGTGGGATTAGTCCATCCCGATGACGGATAGATATACTCTAGAATGTTATATCACGGGAACGAGAAAAGAGTGCATGTCGGTAACGAGATAAAATTAGGTATTTGATGCCGATGATCGAATCTCGGACATGTAATATATCACGAGACAAAGGGATTTAGTTACGATGTTAAAGGTTCATACGATCACAAGGGTCATCGTTGAATGTGTGGGAGTCAGTACGGATCTCCAGGTCCTGCTGCTGATTATTGATCGGAGAGGGGTCTCGATCATGTCTGCATTATTCGTGAACCGTAGGGTGACACACTTAAGTGGTACCGACACCATTTGGAGCAAATATGTTTCAGATAAAGATTTAAGAAAGCGCTGGAATCATTTTGATGGAAACCGGAATTGTTTCGGGTGAAATTGCTGAAATTGGTTCTACATGTGATATTGAAATGTTGCAGGGGTTTTATGTGAATGTTTGTTAATTAAAGTAATTAACAAAATTTTGAATAAAATAAATAAAATAGTTTTATTTAATGAGAGCTTGCATTAAATTTTGTGGAAATTTAATGCATGTGAGTGGAAGTGTGAGTGGAGGCATATTTATGTGAGTTGAGCATCCACCACATGAATGATGGAAGAGGTGGGGGCACCACCATGGCTGCCACGCCATGGCCCTTGGGTGCCCCCTCTTCCCTATAAAAGGCCCCCCTCTCCTCCTCACAACACACACCTCCTCGTGAAGGATCTCTCTGCCCCTCTAATTATTCCCCATGGTGTCAGATTAGCGAGATACATGTTCCTGATGGCTTTATCTGGAAAGGAGTTGTTGGTTCCGCTGCTTTGCTGGAGCGAGGGATGGAGGTTGTCGGGGTACCGGACGTGTGTGCGATCAGGGATGCACCGCTGCTTTGCGATGCTAGACTTGGTGGTGCTGGACTTGCTGGAGCTGGATCTGATGGACGTGCTGGAGCCGGACCTGCTGGACTTCATCACGATCTTGAGATCTGCAAGTGTACAACTACATCATCCACGAGTTCCAACTCATTAACAAAGCTTTGTTGTCTAGCGAATTAGGTGCAGCACTGGATCAAGGAGTTGCTCATGGAGAACGTCTGGGGGGAGGACATCATGATTACTTTTGCCCGCAGCCGGGTCTCCCCCTTCATAAGCGAGCCCACAAGATCTGTTACTTGAGCGGCCCCCTTGACCCCCACCGGACTTCGTCTTTCGAGCTTGATAACTCGGCGGTTTACCGCCGGGTTCAATCCATTTTCAATGTGGAGAAGGAATTCTCCGAGGATTGGCAATGGGGGCTCGAGCCCTTCACCTGGGACAACCCTCCTCCAAAGGTAAACCTACTTCCTGCTATCTTCCGGATCTTCTCCGTATGTCGGTTTACTTTCGTAACGTGGCAATTGTTGTCTTGTTCTCATAAATTCCTCCAGTAGTCGCTGGAGGATGTTGAGGTTCTGGCGGGCAAGTGGGTACCGGCCGAGGAGGACGAGGAGGAGCCTGATTTGGAGTCCTTCCTGCCCACTCCGGATGATGTCAAACACGGCTCTGGTAAGGCCTCTTCTCTAAGGGTTTGACCAGATGATGAGGACTTGGATGTTGAGGTCCTGGAGGTACTTGACCAGGTTCTCATCTCTTACGTATATCTTGTTATGTTCGAATCTTCAACTAACCTGGCCGGTCCGGTCCACGAGGTTCCCCTCTTGCTACGGGTGGCCCGGTCCCTGTTCCTTCCTAGAAGCACGCGGCTACCTCGGCCGCAGCTTCTGAGGTGCTGCCACCCAAGAAGAGGTTGAAAAAGTCCAGGGTGAAAGCCTCGACTAATTCAGCCGCCAAGAGCACGGTCTAGAGGGCACCCAAACATCGGGCTCCCCCAACCTCGGACGAGTAAGCCCTTTTGCACTTGTACTTGGGGATTTTCCCTTTGTTTGCCTTTGTCTCTTATTGGTTCTCTCTCTTTTTGACTTGATGCTTTTCTTCTTTTTAGAGCTCCTAGGGTCATCCCTTAGAGCAGCTCTGGCATAGCCTCCCCAATCTGGAGCAGCCCTTCTCCCCCTCCCGCAATGACGATATTCGCCCGCTCAACCCTATTCAAGAGGGCTCTATGGCTGTGCCTGACCATAGTCCACCTTGTCATGAGGAGGGCAATGTCGGCGCGGGGGGGGGGGGGGGGGGTAGCGGGGTGGCTCTAGATACAGCGATGCCGGATCTCATCAGTTCTTCTTCGGCCTCAGTGCCAAGTTATGAGGTGCTGGTTTCATCGGCACTACCCCCAACAAGTTCTTCTTCCCCAGTGTTTCCAGCACTAGTAGCATCAGCAACAGCAGCACCAGCAACACCAGCAACAGCCTCACCAGCCGCACCAGCACCAGCAGCGGTAGCAACAGCCAAAGCCTCCACCAAGCCTCCCAAGAGGAAGGCCCCATCAGCTCCCTCCAGGTCAACTCCCTCAGTTGCAGACATCTTCCAACCAGCTCCTCGGGCTTCATCCGGCAAGCTCAAAAAGACTGCCAGGTCAGCTAAAGGGATCTCGTTTGGGTCACAGGCTACCGGATCAGAGGGTCACAGGCAGCTGGTTCTGCATACCAGCCCTGCTGCAGCTCAATCCGCCAGGTGAGAGGCCCACATTAAAGGTCTTGTGGCAAACTACTCTCCCAATGGTGAAAGTTATAGTCCACTGCTCCTTGAGTATGTGAAGAAGTGGAACAATATAGAATTTATCGACCCACAAGATGATCTTCCGGAGAAGTTCGGCCCAGCCGAGTTCAGCACACAGATGAACTTCGCTACCAAGGCTATCTCTTTAGCTGGCCGGATGATGGAGGTAACTCTTTTCCTCTGATGTTGGTACCTTATATAACTGAGCACTAGTAGACATAGCCCCTAGTCCCCGAGCCTCCGAGGGAATAACTTGTTATTCGGTCGGATGCTCCTTATAGAATTTAGTTTTTGTTCGTAGCAACGTCAAATTTTAACATAGTCAGAGCCGGGTTAAGTTCCATTGGCCTGGATCTTGTATAGTTCGAATATCCACACACCTAGAGCCGGGTTAAGTTCCCTTGGCCCGGAGTGTGGACACTTCGAATATCCACACACCTAGAGCTGGGTTAAGTTCCGCTTGGCCCGGATCTTGTAGACTTCAAATATCCACACACCTTGACCGGGTTAAGTTCCACTTGGCCTGGATCTTGTAGACTTCGAATATCCACACACCTAGAGCCGGGTTAAGTTCCACTTGGCCCGGATCTTATAGACTTCGAATATCCACACACCTAGACAGGATTAAGTTCCACTTGGCCCGGATCTTGTAGACTACGAATATCCACACACCTAGAGCCGGGTTAAGTTCCACTTGGCCCGGATCTTGTAGACTTTGAATATCCACACACCTAGAGCCGGGTTGAGTCCCACTTGGCCAGGATCGTGTACACTTCGAATTATTTTTACTTTGCCTTTGAATTTTGCCATTGCCTTTCTTGTTTTAGATTACCACTAACCGCCGATCCGCTGAGTTCCAGCGCTTGCTAGACTCCTATAAAGACATTCGAGCGCGTTATGGTAAACTCCTGGAGGATCACCAGAAGAAGTGTAATGTTCCTTATTTAGACTTTTCCCTCTTCCATTTTCGTTGTTTGGAGTTGTCTATGATCCGTACTAATTTTTTATCCGACCCATGCAGCCGAGGTTGAAGCTGAGAATATCATTATGCGAAAAAATATGGCTAAGATCAAAGGTAATTTTGTCCCCTTCACACAATCACTGTACTTTCCTTCTTTTATCTGGTGGACACTTATACTTTGGGTCCTACGGATCATGACATTGCTGCAGTTGCTCTCGAGGACAGCGTTAGTATGCCTGAAATGATGACCCATTTCCTCGAACAAACAGGGAAGCATGAGGCTGAGCTGAGGAAGAAAGATGAAGAGATAGCCCGGCTCCAGCTCTAGGACTCTGAGATCACTCAACTGAATGCCAAAATTCAGAGGCTCAAGGACCTCCATAAGTCCAAGTTGGAGAAGGCTAACCAGGAGTTTTCTGAGGAGAAAGTGTCTTTAACCACACAAATCTCCAAGGACGAGAGCTTATTGCAAGAAGCCGGCGTCAAGCTTACGTCGGTGACCACCGAATATGAGAAACTCCGGGCCCATAGTGCCGACGTTCATTCCGAGCTTCAGTGTCTTCTCTTCTAGATTGGACGTGAGTTTTCTGCCCTTGCTTAACTTTCATTTCTCCGGATCTAGTGCTCTTAGTTCCTGCTTCTTCTGCTCTGTTGTCAGGCAAATTTCCAGAAAGCGATACGCTCGGTCCCGCAGCCATAACCCGGTCCCGCGAATAGCGTGGTCTGCTTGAAGGCCCCGATGTCGAGCCAATCCCGTATACCACAGAGGACCTGCTGGCGAGCCTCACCGCTCGCCTTGTGGTAGTGAAGAATCATGGCGCGGATATTATACCGGCAGCAACGCGAATGTTCAGCTCCCTCTGGCCTGGTGAAACCATTCCAAAAAGAGTCTTGGCTTTCATAGCTAAATTCATGGAGTGCGATACGTAGCTGCATCTGCGGCGCGAATCTGCCGCACGGGCTGGGGCTGACATTGCCTTGAAGTTTGTTCTTTCGTGGTATGAAGGAATTGATCTTGGGTTGCTTACTCGCATGCGCACCAGGTCTAGGTGATGCAAAGATCCGGATTGGATCGCGCACCGCAAAGCTTGTGCCAACAAGCTCATCCAGCACTCCTTCTGCCATGCTTGAAACGAGAGGCCGAGCTATCTTGACGTTTTTGATGATGAAGCTGCTTCTAGAGAGGAGGAAGACGAAGGAAGTGAGGGTGAGGCCTCCAAGCTTGGCGAGGAGGTTGAAGACCCGGAGGACGGCGAGGCCCATCCGAAGGACGAAGCTGAGGCTAACGCCCATTCCCCACATTCCGAAGTACCTCCTTCTTCGGTTGATGACTCAACGGCTGCTCCTGCTCCTTAGAAACACTTATCATATTTGCCAGATCCCTGGGACGCCGGGTGGAAATGTATCTAAATACTTTGGTTTGGTTGTGCTACAACTTATTGTGCGGAACTAAGTTCTTAATGCTGGATTGTTATGGGCGAAGTCCCCGAGTTTCGTTTTCTTGTTCCTCCAATTTTTGACTCGGCTCACGTCTACCTTGATTTGGGTTCTTGCCTTCCAAGTCCGAGGTTCAAAAAATTGATTTAACAATACTTGAAACTTTGAGATTAGCTCAACATGATCCGGTGTTTGATAAATGCAATAAACCAAGGGTTAGTCAGAAAACCAATGTCGGCCCGCTTAAGTTCGTTTCCTTAGTCATTTTTCATGTGGTTTGCCATTCCAAACTTGTTCTCTTGCTTGCCATGAAGCCAATTCTTGTTGGACAGCAGCAAAGTCGAAGAGTTAAGTTTTTGGTGCTCACACATTACTAATCCGACTAAGATATAAGCGACTTAACCCAACCGACATAAATACTGCAAAAACAAGAAAGGCAATTTTTACAGCAGTCCCCGAGTCTCTGCTTGGGGTGCCAAAGTTTTATTAATAGACACATTGCCGATATACATACCGACATATGAGTAGCTTGGATACATTCACCTCTTTGTCAGGTGTAGAAAGGATGAAGTAGTGCTACATTCCACGGTCGCTTAGATTCATCTCCGGACCTGTCTGCCTTGTTCTTTTCCTGGGGTTGTGCATCAATAAGATGGTAGGAGTCATTGTGCAATGCTTTGCTTACAATGAAAGTTCCTTCCCATGGAGGGGATAACTTATGCATGCCAGCAGTGCACTGTATCAACCGGAGTACCAGGTCACCTTCCCGAAAGACTCGGGGGTTTACCTTCTGGCTATGATAGCGTTGGAGGTTTTGCTGATATATGGTGGATCTGAACAATGCCAGTTCTCTCGCTTCTTCCAGCTGATCAACATCATTTTGCCGAGCTTCGCGCACTTCGGCTTCTGTGTATTGGGTGACCCTTGGAAAATCATTTTCTATGTCGGTTGGTAATACAGCTTTTGCCCCATATACCAGAAAGAATGGCGTATAGCCCGTTGATCGATTCTGAGTTGTTCTTAAACTCCATAGTACCGCTGGTACTTCTTCTATCCAGCACCCCGCTGATCTTTGCAGCAGCTCTGTGAGTCGGGGTTTTATCCCAGACAATACCACTCTGTTGGATCTCTCCACTTGCCCGTTCGATGCGGGGTGGGCGACTAAGGCGACATCTAGCCGGATCTTCTTTTCTTAGCAGAACCTCGCAAACGCTCCTTCAGCGAAATTTGTTCCATTATCAGTTATGATGCTATGGGGGTAGCCATATCTTAGGATTATATCCTTGAGGAATCTTACTGCTGTCACCCCATCACATTTCCGAATTGGTTTCACTTCAATCCATTTGGTGAATTTGCCAACCATGACTAGGATATGGGTCATCCCTCCTTTAGCCGACTTAAATGGCCCTACCATATCTAGGCACCATACAGCAAATGGCCAGGTAATGGGGATAGTTTTCAGCTCCGACATTGGTAGATGAGTTTTCGTGGCGTATCTTTGATAACCATTGCATTTTCTCACCAAGTCCTCTGCTTGCTCCAAAGTACTAGGCCAATAAAATCCATGCCAGAAAGCTTTTGCCACTAATGCCCTTGAGGAGGCATGGTGGCCACATTCCCCTTGGTGAATATCCCGGAGAATGTCAAGTCCTTCCTCTGGATCAACACACCGCTACAGTATTGTTGTCACACTTCTTTTGTATAGTTCGGAATTGATAATTGTATAGGCCTTTGCCCTTCTTTGGATCTTCCTTGAGATTATTTTGTCATCCGGCAAGATTCCCTCTTTCAGGAAATCAAAAATTGGCTTAGCCCGAGTTGGTATAGCCTGGACGGGAAATGGTTCCTCATCAATTTCCATCGCATCCACCGACATAACTCCTGTCGGATCAAGCTGATCAGTCCTCGGGTTTGCTGAGGCAGTCAACCGGGTTTGCTGAAGCAGTCCCGGGGTTTGCTAAGGTGTTTGTCCACTCTATCTCCATAGGTGCAGCTCCTGATCCGGAGAGTGCCGGGATATAAATTGAATCTGATTCTGGTGAGGGCGTGATAGATGGTTTTCTCAAGGTTCTCTAAAGCAACATTTGGCGGGATTGGCTGCCGGGATGAGCCTAACTTGGACAGCGTATCTGCTGCCTCGTTTTCAATCCGAGGTATGTGATGGAACTCACACCCCTCGAAAAACCCACTTATCTTTTGAACATGGAACCTGTATAGGGCCATGTTAGCATCCAAGGCATCCCAATTTCCAGACACTTGCTGCACCGCCAAATCAGAATCTCCAAAGTATTGTATCCTATGCATCCCTACTTCTTTTGCTACTCTGAGACCGTGTACCAATGCTTCATACTTCGCCACATTATTCGAGGCATTGAAATGGATTTGAAGGACATATTTCAGTTGATCCTTCTTGGGCGAGGTAAGCACTACTCCGGCGCCCAACCCATCTTTCAGTTTCAATCCATCGAAGTGCATTCGCCAATAATTGTAGTCCGGCAGGAGTGGCTCGTATTGTATTTCAGCCCAATCCACAAATAAATCCGCCATGGCTTGCGATTTTATCGCCTCTCTTTCTGTCGAATTGCGGTGCATACGAGGCTAATTCGATTGCCCATTTTGCTATCCGCCCACTTGCATCTTTTTTACTCATAATCTGTGACATGGGGGCCTCACGTATCACTTTGATGGGATGTTCCTCAAAATAGTGTTTGAGTTTCTTGGCCGACATATATACGTCATACGCCATCTTTTGATTGTGAGGGTAGTTCTGTTTTGAAACTGACAATACCTCGCTCAGATAATACACCGGTCTTTGCACCAAATTTCCTTCTTCCTCACGCTCCACTACGATTACTGCACTTACGACTCGGTTGGTCGTGGCTACGTAGAGCAACATTGGTTCCTTGGGTAGTGGTGCTGCTAGGATCGGCATAGTAGACAACATCTTTTTCAACTCTCGAAACGCAAGGTCCGCCTGTGGCGTCCATGTGAATTTGTCTACCTTTTTCATTAATTCGTAGAGGGGCAAGGCCTTCTCTCCCAACCGACATACAAACCGACTTAACGATGCCAGGCAACCAGTGAACTTTTGCACATCGTTAAGGCATTTTGGTAGTTTCATTCTCTCTATGACCCGGATTTTCGTTGGGTTAGCTTCAATGCCACGGCTAGACACTAAAAAACCGAGTAACTTTCCAGCGGGCACGCCAAAGGTGCACTTCTCCGTGTTTAGCTTCATTCAGAACCTTCTCAAGTTCGCGAATGTCTGCCGGATATCATCGAGGAGCATATTGCTTTCCTTCGTTTTTATCACCACATCATCCACATAAACTTGCACGTTCCGACCTATTTGGTCATGTAAGCATTTTTGCATGCATCATTGGTACGTTGCTCCTGCATTACGTAGTCCAAAAAGTATAGTGCGATAGCAATAAGCCCCATATGGGGTAATAAACGCAGTCTTTATTTGATCATCCGGATTCAGGGGTATCTGGTGGAAACCAAAATACGCATCAATGAATGACAATAGCTCACATCCGGCTATTGAGTCTATGACTTGATCTATTCTAGGGAGTGGAAATGGATCTTTGGGACATGCCTTATTCAGGTTCGTGTAATCCTACCACAGCCACGTTCGGATCATCTTTCTTGTTTTCCACAAGCACCGGATTAGAGAGCCAATCCGGATAGAGTACTTCCATGATAAATTCGGCCGCTAGGAGCCTAGCTATTTCATCCCCAATGACTTTCCTTCTATCTTCGGCAAAACGCCAGAGAGGTTGCTTTACCAACTTAGCCCCGGGTCCTACGTTTAATGAGTGCTCAGCCAATTCCCTCGGTACTCCTTGCAGATCCTGAGTAGACCAAGCAAAGATATCCCGATTCTCACGGAGGAAGTTGACAAGCTTGCTTTCCTATTTGCTGCTTAACCCGTCACCAATGGTTACGGTGCACTCTGGGAACTGATCATGGATTGGCACTTTCTTCATGTGCTTCGTTGCTTGGAATGATACGCTCCCGTGCGGGTTGGTCAGAGCTGGCATATGCTATTGCACGGATTGAGCCAATGTCATCACCTCCAGTATCTTCTTTTTTTCCTGAGCTATCACGAGTGACTCAGCTAAGTTAGATCCGACTGAGGCGCACTCGATCGAACACCGGAAGTCCCCTGATACAGTTATCACGCTCCTTGGCCCGGGCAGCTTCATCTTAAGGTAACTAATGTGGGTTGTTGCCATGAACTTGTTCAGCGCTGGCCTGCCGAGTAACGCGTGATAAGTGCTCTCTCCAGATTCACCACTTCGAATTCCAAATTTTCAGTCCGACAATTTTCTCTCGTGCCGGATAAGACATCAACCCGGACCTTGCCAATTGGCTCACAGGAAATACCCGGTACAATGCCATGAAAATTGGTCCTCGTTTCTTGCAACATGTTCTCTGTTATTCCCATCTTATGCATAGTATCCTTATACATAATGTTGATACTACTTCCATTGTCAATTAGTACCTTGGAAAACCTTACGTTGAGATTCAGCCCAATGAACGTTGGATCCAGGACTAGTGCATAAGTCCCAGGGCTAGGCAT
Organism: Avena eriantha; assembly: GCA_910589775.1. Lineage (NCBI taxonomy): Eukaryota > Viridiplantae > Streptophyta > Magnoliopsida > Poales > Poaceae > Avena > Avena eriantha. The sequence continues at coordinate 153,132,180 of OU342745.1, forward strand.
GATCTTTGGGTGATCCTTGATATTCCATGTGATTTCTTGATCTGCCTAGGGCATATATCTCACTACTGCCCGCATTACCGCATTCACCTCCATATGCCAGCGCTGCAAGCTTTTCCGGTCATTTTCTTCCATGGTGAACACAAAGTAGCTTTGATGATGCTCCCTGTACTCGTTTCATCATTCGTTCTCACGGTAACCCTGACCTTGTTGCTGGCTATTGTCTACTTGATGTACCGCATCCCTTCTTTCCTGATTCTCATACCTCGGCGGAGGCGGTGGCAACATCAGTTGCTGTCCATTCCCCCTGTTAGTAACGGTTGCCGTGGTGCCTCATTCCTAGGTGCTTTGTTCCGAGGTGCCTGAGCATTCCCCGAATTGCCCTGCTCTAATTTTCTCATCCATTCACATTGCTGGGTTGTATGATTTGCCGGACTATTCAGGCTTGGTGTATGGAACTTGCAAGGTTGATCCAACATGGACTCGAACGTATACCTCGGTCTATCTTTTCGCTCTTGCCATTGCTTTTTCTGCTCCGTGGTCCAAGGCTTTTTCCCTTTGTTTTTCTGCTGCCAGTTTTGCCCTCTAGTTTTTTGGTGTTGGTTGGCACCAGCATTGGGTTGATCCCGGTCCACCGCTGGTACCTGCTATGAGTTATATTGGTAATCTGGGAGCTCATCTCTTCTCTTTCCTCGAAACTCATTCCTCCTTGATGATCTGGAGCGATCGTGGTTGTAATATTCCTCGTTTGCATCTCTCGACATTAGCCGGGGCTGCGTTGGATCTCCCAAGGCATATGAATCCGCGATCCGGATCTTCTCAGCCAAAGTGGTTAGCATGTCTCGCTATAGCCTCTGCCATAGCATACTTCCATATTGGCATGCCTGAGCGAACCACGCAATAGCTTGTGATTCAATTACTCCCTCGCACGAGTTACATACGTTGCACCACCAAGTCAGGAAGTCTCGGTCTGGCGCATTCGGTCTTTCCCGGCATAGCGCCAGTGTTTGAGGCCTGTTAGGCCTCTTGTAAGTGCTTGAGAAGTTGCTAACGAACAACTCCTTGAAATCTAGCCAACAGTTGACAGTTCCTGGCGGCAAATTGTTTAGCCAAACTCGTGCTAGTCCTTCCAACATCTGTGGCACATACCTTACTGCCCATCTCAAATTTCCTATTGCGATCTTGACAGCTATGGCGTAATCAAACATCCAATCCTCTGGCCTAGTACTACCATCATAGGTTCGAGTTCCTCTGGCTAGCGGAAAGTTCAGCACTGGCGGCTCCTTCGTTATCCGGGGCCCAAAACATGCTGGACCTGATGGACCTTGTACCTCAATTAGCTCCGACCTATAAATTGTATCTAGCTTCAGCTTCGCATCATCTGGCTGCAAGTTCCTGCTTCCCAGCCTTGACCAAATTATGTGGTGATCCGGTCTAGGATATCCGTCGTTGATCATGGCCGAATAACCCTCATTGTATCTTCCCAGATCCGGGCAAGCATTTTGCTGTTGTGCTGCATGTCCTACACTCCCCTCCTGCTAAGGTGCGCGCTATTGCTGCTGCCGAGGTATATTTTGCCTCGTTCCCATGGGATCACGCTGTCCGGCATTACCGTTGGCAGCATTTCCCTGACCGGCATTGCCTTGGTCGCGGTTACCTCGACCGACCACACCCCGGCTGGTACTGTGCCGATCTTCATCAACTTGCATTGCTTTTCCTTTTCTGGCCCTTACTGGATCATAGGGAACCATCTGTTTGTCTCTTCTCCCGGAGTTTACTACTTCTTCTCTCCTGGGATTGTGACCCGGAGATGATGCGGCTGCCCCAGATCTTGCTGGGTTATTCCTAGCCGACTGTACCACGTGTGACGCTCCTGTGGTGCCGGGTTTGCCTTGTTCATTTCTTCATTTTGCTGGCAAGCAACTCTCAGCAAGTGATTCACCCTCTCTTGTTGCCTTTGATGAGCCTCTCCGGTTAAACCTTCTAACTCGGAAGCGGCCGCATTTGCTGCCCTGAGGTTCTTTACCGGGGTACTATACCTATCCAACCCTCTTGTTATTAGTGTGGCCGTCTGACCCGGCCTAGGCTCGTATTCCTTGTCAATCTTAGTAATCAGGTTCCTACCTCGGATTTTCACTCCATCTATGCGGTTTTCCTTAGCATATTCTCTCAAGGTGATGTTCAAAGACTGATGTAGCTCTGCTACCTTCTTCGCCCCAGCTAACATTTTCCACCTAGTTTCCTCTAACTCAGCTTGTGCCTGAGCATGATCTACCACATGTGCTATTGGCATTGCTAGGCTATTTATTGGTTGCTGGAGCACATTCTCTGGCCTTTCTAGTGGAGGAAACCTATACCTGGTCTCCTTTGGCATGACCTCTGGCTCTGGTGCCGGGCCCTTGCTCGGTTCTGCGTCTAGTGCAGTCATCAGGACCTCAAGACTGCTGGTGGGGCGAGTGGTATGCACTCCACGAGCTGCGCTGAGAGGTGGTTCGCCTCCCTCGATGATGTGCCGCGGATGAACGTAGGACTCGTCCACGCCGATGTAGATCTTGTACGCGCCAAGCTTGATGAAGACGCCATTGCGCGGAGGAGGGTGCTTGCCCGAAGCTCCCTGCGTTGTCACTGACGTAGTCCAGCGCTCCAAAGCGTTGAACCAAGCCGGAGACGATGCTCTCGCTGGTGCTAAAGATGCTTCCCGTCCGGATTTTCACCACTTCTAGCACCGCTAGCCACACGGTGGGCGCCAACTGTCGTGGTGGTGGCATGGAAGATGCCATGGATAGGCTAAAGATGGGGCCAATGTGTGCTAGGGGAATCCAGGGAGGGAGAACGTGGTGATTCCACGCACATATGTTCTTGTATTATCTCTATCAATGGTGTTTACAGATGCTCTTCAAGCTATTGGTGAGAAGGAGACAGTGTCTCTTACTCCCCACTAACTAGCCCTAGAGTTCTACCTTAGACAGAGAAAATGATTGATCCCCCTCTATAGAGGCCCTGGTGCTCCTTATATAGGGTAGCCCAGGTTACAAGGTTAGGGCACACGTGTCAGCATATTCTCCGAATATGCCCCTCGACTAAAGCTAGATGCTTCTTTATTCTCTTTAACGTCTCGTCCGGGCTTTGGAATTAACCTGCAACGTAATCCTCTTCTTTTATGCGTCACCTGACACGGGCTATGTCAGCCGACATTGCCCGCGTCATCTTGGTCGCCCCTGACCCGCTGGTCCTCCTCTTTGCTTTACTTCACTCATGCTACATCTCATATAGATACCTTTTGACCAATGGGAGATTCTTTCCTTCTATTCGAAGCCTTATGATAGTTCGGCTCACACGTGGTTAATCCGCCAACGGAGGTACCTGCACAACACATAAACCAACACGGATGGCATATACTTTATGCTAGCCGGGTTGCTATTAAGGTGATGCTCCACGGGCCGGGTCACTCCGTGGTTCGACCTGCCTTGAGGTGACCCGGTGAGGACTTGCTTTGACCGTGCCGTACCCCGGCTAACTCGGCCTTTATACCCCAGCGTTACCCTACCTGGGGGTATCCCCCCAACAGGTGTGATGCATGCGTAGTTCATCCCTGGACTATGGGTCTGTGTAGTATCTAGATGGTTGGTTCTCCTCCTTTGTGCTATCATGTTTAGATCTTGTGAGCTCCATTCATGATCAAGATCATCTATTTGTAATCCTACATGCTATGTTTGCGGGGATCCGATGGATATTGGGATGCTATTTCAGATTGATTACTGATTCTATCATGTCTTTGTTATTTGTGATCTTGCATTCTTTCCATTGTTAGTAGCTATCTTGGACAAGTAGATGCTAGCAACTCCAAGAGGGAGTATTTATGCTCGATAGTGGGTTCATGCCTCTAGTAATCTGGGGAAGTGACAGAAATCTCTAAGGTACTAGATGTGTTGTTGCTACTAGGGAGAAAACAACAATCCTTTGTTCATAGAACAATCGTATTGTTTACTTTACACACTTTGCTTAATGTAATTATCTGTTGCTTGCAACTTAATACTAGAGGGGGCTCATATGATAACCTGAAGGTGGATTATTAGTCATAGATGCAGTTGGATTACGGTCTATGTATAATGTTGTAATGCCCAACCAAATCTCAAAGGAGTCAAGATGATTAGTATATTCATGTATGCTTTCTCGATGTTTGTCAATTGCCCCGCTGTAATTTCTTCACCCAACATGTCATCTATCTTAAGGAGAATGACCACTAGTGAACTATGGGCCCCAGTCATTTATTTTACTATCAATCTACAACTGTTTACTGTTTTCTATTTACTTTTTGCAAGCTATTGCTATCTTCCACACAATACGTTTAATCCTTTGTTTTTAGCAAAACCGGTGAGATTGACAACCTCAATGTAAGTTGGGGGCAAAGTTCTGTGGTTGTGTTTGGCAGGATTCCAAGTTGGAAACAACACCTTGGAGGTGTTTCCTTGCACCTACTGGTTCGATAACCTTGGTTTCATAACTGAGGGAAAACTAGCTGGTGTGCTCATCATACCTTCCTCTTGGGGTTCCCCAACGAGCTCGAATATATTTTGGGCCATCAAGCTCTTTTTCTAGCGCCGTTGCCGGGGAGACAAGGACATCTTCACATGGGGAGTCCCTCATAACCAATCTCTTTACTTTGTTGTTTCTGTTTTGCTAAGTTTATTTCTACATTGTTTGCTTGTTTCTTTATCAAAAACACAAAAAAAATAGTTGTACTAGTTTGCTTTCTTTATTAAAAACACACAAAAATTAGTTCCTATCTTAAGTTGTCATTATGTCTAGCATTGCTCCAATCACTATGTCACCTGAGGAAATGATTTTTTACTTTCAAACAAGGAATTGAAGAAAGTTTCAAAGAAGCTTGGTCGAGAATCTCTGATTTACATGAAAAACTAAACCTAAAATGACTCAAAGCTTGTTTCTTAGCAGTTTTTACTTTGGAACTGCTCTTTGCTATAGATATGCTTTGGATGCTGTAGTAGGAGGAGATTTCCTCCAATGCAATGAGTATGAAGCTTTTAATGTCATAAAGAAGTTGGTCTTAACTTACAACTTGCCTATCAAATCTTATTCTTCCTTTATAAACATATTTGCTATATTGAACACTCTTGAGACCCATACTACTAGTTTAAAAGAATGCTATAACACGCTTAGAGAGCATCATGATTATGTTCCAATAAATTCTGAACCCTCAAAATGGCTTCCTAGAGTAAAAGTTGTTATAAATAATGAAACTTTTCATGCTCGTTGCGATATTATGTCTGAATTTTGTCTTATGCCTAAATATATCTATGAATCTTTGATTCTTTGGGGACTTTCTGAAGGAGGAGAAGAAATATTTCTTGCTAATAATGCCACAATATTACAAATTGGAATAGTTGAAGGAGTGTTTACAAAGATCCTTGGGAAAATGGTTTCTACTGATTATCTTGTTATTGAATGTGTAGGAAAAGGACAAATTACACTTGGAAGATCTCTATTAAAACTCCTTGGAGCAATAATAGACGTGTAAAAGGGCACCATGCATTTTGCTTCTCCACTAAACAATCATATGTTCCGCAAGGTTAAGAATAAAATTAAGAGAGGTAAGGGAAAGAAATTTGGTTTTAATGCTTCTTCATTTGAGAATACTTGATTCTTTTCTTGCTTCTTATGCCTAACTTAAAGGCGATAAAGAAAAGTACTTATTGGGAGATAACCCAAAAGTTTTAGTTGAGTCTTGGAAGTTATTACCTCGGTAATAACCGCTCCTTATCATTTTTGTGTGGTTTCTGTGCCAAGAGTAACCTCTAACGAGAAAGAAGTAATGCTTGGGAAAGTTGATGTCCCAAAACATATTTTTGTGCTTCACTGTAAAAATTCTTGAAAAATCTTTCTATGTCGGTTTGAGCTGTAATTTTTTGATCTTCTGACCCACATTGGTATCCAACTTTCGTTAGTTCAACACTTTTCTGCCATTATTTGCATTTGCCTCTTAATCTCTTTCTCTTTGAGTCCTCTTTGATCATTTGAACTTTGTAAAGGAAGTGCTACAGTAGCTTGTGTTTTAATGAAAGTTTTACTTGTGTTGAAACTAAACCAAAAGACTTATTATCTTGAGTGCACTAATGTTGCTAATGAAGATTGTGTGAAGTTTTGTATGAAGAAATTTTTTTAGTGTAGGGAAGAGTAATGTGATGAGATGAAGTATGGACAAAAGCTCAAGCTTGGGGATGCCACCCGTGTCACCCCAAGAAATATTCAAGAAGTACAAGCGTCAAAGCTTGGGGATGCCCAAGGCATCCCCTTCTTCATCAATAAAAATTTCAGGTTTCTTCCAAACACTTCATTTTTATTGTTTCATGCATAGTTGTATTGTTCTTGGAGCGTCTTTGTTTTCATTTTTGTTTTTCGTTTTCTTAATTTGCTTGAATAAATTGGTTGGACCCCCTCATTCATACATTAGTTTTCAAATGAGTTGGTTTGGATTGGAAAAGAGTAGGAAAGTTCATGCTTAAGTGGTAAAAAGGAGCTTGTTTTTGACTGTGGCTTAGACTTTGTAATGTCATGCTTGGTATTGTTTTGGATTTATGCTTAGTGATTATTGCTGTAGCATGACTTGTTATAAACAATTGAGATTGCTTAATGTGCCTTGAAGGAATCATGCGTTGTTTTAGCATATTAAAGCATAGTATTGTGGTATTCTCCTTTGATGCATTTGGGTAGACTTGCCGCATTCTCTCACCATATTATGACTATCCCAAGTCACCATAGCCTGGATGATCATTTAGTTTTCGACTTGTAATATCACTTTATGCTTTAATTAATGATGTTTTGTCAGTTTGCATGATTATGGCCATTATTGCTCTCTTAGTTGGTCGCTCCAAGCCTTTTGCTAGCCTCCATAACCAAGTATGAGTTCCACTCATGCATCCAACTCCAAATAAAACCAAGTTATTCCAAAGAGTCCACCATACCTACCTATTAGCATTTGCTATTCCAAGTATAGTCATGTTTTTATCTACCTTCCGAATTAAACTTGTTATGTGAAAATTAGTGATTAAGGCTCACACAAACTTGACGGCACACTTTACTTTTTTGCACTTAATAACCTTGAACCATTGTGTCCATATTTGTTGTGTATATGCTTGCTTTTTATAAGTTGAAGTTAGCATAACCATGTTGTCATAGCGGAACGCTTTCAACATTGCACTTATTATTCTGTTGATATCATGATTCTTTTGCTTATGGATCCCGACGGTGTGAAATAAAAGGGGAACTTGTAAGATCATGGAGTTTGTATGTGTGTTAGAGAAATGCCTAGGCCGCTAGCCTAAGCCATTCCTAATCATCGTGGAAACTTGCAGCATAACCATAATGAGCATTCTATGAAGCATCCTCAATAAAAACCTATGCAAATAGCAAATAAAAAGATCGCTGAGATGCTCATTGTCTGTTTGCCTTGTCATTTTGATATGGGATAGCTCCTTTTTCATGGGGCAAGGGGTACCCCATTGGCGGTTCACTATGATACATATGTACTTACAATGACAAGATCTTACTTGTGACTGAAGTTGAGTAGCATGAGGTTTGGTACTCGTAAGTAAGGGGCATGAGATTTCAACTTATAACTTGTCAAGCATATCCTCTTAGTTGTGTCACTTTAACCTTAATCACTTCAAGATGCTTATGATAGGGGCAATCAGAGCAGAAAGCTAATAAGTACCATAATTTTTGGAAGCTCTTTGTGAGACTTGAATCCCTGCTTCCTTCTATGAAGGCCTTTCTTTTACTTTTTTGCTGAGTCTCCATCTTCTATCTTTATGCACCTATTAAGAGAGCATAGTGGCCATTCTTAGTTTAATGTGCATTGTCCCAAAACCTGTTGATTGATGCATAACTTTGATATTGCTTGTTCTTAAACTACTTGTATCTAGTCACCCTTATGAACTTTGAAGGTGTCCTATGCATTTATGTTTTGCTACACTATGAGGGACAAGCTGAATACCATTCTTATTATGCTTTCTTTATTTGATACAAAAAAACGTCTTTCAAAGCATTGTTATTCATGAATATTTTGTTTATGCCTTTTCATGTTACAACATAGTTGCTATGTTTTATTATTAGAATTATATCTTGCATGTTATGTTAAAGTACTATGATCCCAGCTATCAATGTTATAAATGCCTTGATCAAGATTGTGATGGTGCATGTCACCTCAAAAATTACTCTTTCTTTCTTTTTATCACTTACCTACTCGAGGACGAGCAGGAGTTAAGCTTGGGGATGTTGATACATTGCTAACGTATCTATAATTTTTGATGTTCCATGCTTGTCTTATATCTACTTTCTTATGTTTTGTCCACACTTTGGAGTATTCTTACACATTTTCTGGAACTAACCTATTAACAAGATGTCACAGTGCCAGTTTCCTGTTTTCTGCTGTTTTTGGTTTCAGAAAAGCTGGAAAATGAATATTCTCGGAATTGGACCGGACAAAAGCCAAAGTCAATATTTCACCGAGGGGCGCATGGAGCCAGAAGACGAGACGGAGAGGGCCCAAGGGCCGACCACACCACCTGGCCGCACGACTAGGCCTGGCCTGCGCCTGGTGGTGGTGTGGCCGCCTCGGGCACCCCCTCGGCCTCCCACTTCGCCTATATATTGCCTCTGATACATAAACCCTAAGGACCCAATCAAAATTCCACTAAAGAGTTTATAGCCGCTGTCATCTCCATCCCAAGATCGGGAGGGATCTGAAGCTCTTCTCGGCACCCTGCCGGAGGGGAGAGATCACCCTGGAGGCCTTCTTCATCACCATGCCTGCCTCCGGTGTGATGCGTGAGTAGTTCATCCCTGGACTACGGGTCCATGTAGTAGCTAGATGGTTAGTTCTCCTCCTTTGTGCTATCATGTTTAGATCTTGTGAGCTCCGTTTATGATCAAGATCATCTATTTGTAATCCTACATGTTGTGTTTGCGGGGATCCGATGGATATTGAGATGTTATTTAAAATTGATTATTGATTCTATCATGTCTTTGTTATTATTAATCTTGCATGCTTTCTGTTGTTAGTAGCTATCTTGGCCAAGTAGATGCTAGCAACTCCAAGAGGGAGTATTTATGGTCGATAGTGTGTTCATGCCTCTAGTAATATGGGGAAGTGACTGAAATCTCTAAGGTACTAGATGTGTTGTTGCTACTAGGGAGAAAACAACAATCCTTTGTTCGTAGAACAATCATATTGTTTACTTTACACACTTTGTTCAATGCAATTATTTGTTGCTTGCAACTTAATACTGGAGGGGGTTCGGATGATAACCTGAAGGTGGATTATTAGTCATAGATGCAATTGGATTATGGTATATGTATAATATTGTAATGCCCAATCAAATCTCAAAGGAGTCAAGATGATTAGTATATGCATGGATGCTTTCTCGATGTTTGTCAATTGCCCCGCTTTAATTTGTTCACCCAACATGTCATCTATCTTAAGGAGAATCACCACTAGTGAACTATGGACCCCGGTCCTTTCTTTTACCATCAATCTACAATTGTTTATTGTTTTCTGTTTACTTTATACAAGCTAGTACTATCTTCCACACAATACGTTCAATCCTTTGCTTTCAGCAAAACCGGTGAGATTGACAACCTCATTGTAAGTTAGGGGCAAAGTTCTGTGGTTGTGTTGTGCAGGATTCCAAGTTGGAAACAACACCTTGGAGGTGTTTCCTTGCTCCTACTAGTTCGATAATCTTGGTTTCATAACTGAGGGAAAACTTGCTGTTGTGCTTATCATACCTTCCTCTTGGGGTTCCCCAACAAGCTCGAATATATTTTGGGCCATCACGGATGCAACGGTGACGGAGGAGTAGAAGGCAGAGGAGGATGCATTGGAGGAAGAGGAGGACGAGGACAAGGGGAGGAGGATGCCTCCAACTCCTTTGACGACCGCTCGGGTGCCATGGCATCGACCAACGATGCTAAACGAGTCTGACTCGCCTAAAGTAAAAAAACGAACCTTAGATCTATACTAGAAGTATCTTCATTATATTCATGTACAATTAGATTAATTATTTCACTTAATTTAGATTCCTATGCAATTGGATTATTTTCTTCAAATCACTGAATGTACTGAATGACTCTGCTTTTCATATTTTAGTTGCAATGTTAGTTAGAGCATCTCTAGCAGACACCATATTCCGTGACCTGAGTAGTGCATTCTCGGTTCCCCGAGAACGCACTTCTCAAGCTCAAAATCGTCGTGGTAGAACAGAAGCCATAAAAGGAACAGAGAATTCAAAAAAAAGTTTGCATGAAAATTCGTAGATCATCGCGCTAGTTCATCGCAGAATTCGTAGATCATCGTGGAATATATAATATTTATAATCCAAAATACATAAACAGCATGGCCGCCATGAGCCCTACCCCTACTGTCACCAAACATGCAGCGGGAAACTGCACTGGAGTGGTGGCGGAGTGGCGGCCGCCTCACTCAGAGTCGGAGGAGATCTCGATGACCTCAACAAGTGCCAACACTGGTGTGGTCTCCTTCTTCACGCGGGTGAGCTTCTCCGGTTGCGCGGTGACCATCGCCACGTGCTGGAGGCAAAGGGGTGTGGGGCCTACGATGGCGCGCCATGCTCCCCTACTCCGCGTCTTCGGCCTTGCATCGCTAAAGGCTACCCGCTCCTATGCCCTCCATCTCATTGACGGGAGGCATGCTTGGCGCTGCTCCGTGTGATGCGCCGCTACGGCCCACCTAGCCTCCCCCAAATACGATTGAGCGGCGGTGAGGCGGCATGGGGTGGCGGAGGTGGTGGATTTGCACTGGCAAGAAGGGATAGAGCGGTGGCGATGGTGAATCGAGCGGCAGAGCTAGATGGTGGAGCGGTGGAGGAAGGGAAACACACCTTGAGTCTCGACCTAGAGACTACGTCACGAACCCTAGATAAGAGGGTGCGGGTCGCATATGTCGGTGGCCTGAGAAAAATTTTCGGGCCATGTTTTCGGTGTCTGTTCTGATAGTTTTTAGCGGTCAAAACTAAGAAATCGCCAGATTTTCTTGGTCCGGTGGGTTTTTGGTGTTTTCTAGAGTTTCTCTTAAAAACAAATTAAGTTCTTCACGGTACTATTTTTCAGCTTCACTATAATTTTTATTTTACATCATTTAGTTTTAGCGATAATTAAAAAATTAATTTACAAGGTTTCAGCTACATTTAGTATAAACTGAATGTATCTTCCTTTTGCATCCATGTTTTGCATCATTTAGGATGAGGAGAAAGCCTAAAGACGACGTGGTGCCCATCAAGATGTTGGAGCGGGGCTCCGTCAACGATGTTGTGAACCTCCTGGTGTCTCCAGAAATAGAAGGTCTTTGTGCAGTAATATAGGAGCTGAAACGGGGTTTTGTGCAGGACACAGACGGCCTCGCCAAGCCTTTTTATTCCCTACAATTCTCATAATAAACGGTTATTAACAATCTCGTAACTAATTTAAGTATGTTATACAACTATTATATATAATCATTGCCAATATGTTATGGCCAACGACAATATTCCCCATTGCAATTGAGTCTTCCTATGAGTGACAGTTACGTGGGTACCTAGCATTTGTCTTCCCGACTGAATTTAATTTTTTTACTAGGACCACTCTAGAATTCCTATGCATGTATTCTGAGTCAAGCCTGTTGCTAGCAACTGCCTTTGGGTAGGTTATTTTAAAAATGAAAGAGCAGATGGATGGATTTACTCTAGTTCAGCTGTGAACAATAAGGATTTAGCCTCACCTTGAAGTGGAGAGACCGAACAAAGAGCAGATGGATGGATTTTTGCATGGATGTAGCCATTGCTATTTTTTGCTTGTATAAAAATAGACTAAACTCAATCTGTCTACTGCGAAACAATATCATTGCGTGTGTGCAGGAGAACAACGTAGGTAGTAGATCACTATTATTATAACTATAATGATGGAAATAAGATGTTTAACCACTTTGTAATGAATGGTTCTAGCTGATCTACTGCATATGAGAAGGATCGGGAGAGTGAATTATCACCTGACGATCGTTTGATGTTGGGCTTCTTCTTCGGTGTAGACCTCAATGGTTTGCGTGCCTTATCGCTGCGAAGAGCCCCGATCATGGCGTCGGCCAAGGAGATCACCGATCAGATGCGCCAATGAGTTCTCATCCTCTGGGGATGAGATCAGATCTGGGGTAGGAGAAGGATGAGGCGCCTGAGGGGGATTGGTTTGGGGAGTTAAGATGAGACGCAAATCATGGGAGGGATTCATGCGTCATTTTAATGTTGGGGGGTTCCAAATTTTGTCTTAGGAGTGAGGGAGAAAAAGGAGGGAACGAAAATGTGTCGAAAATTTTGGAGAGAGGTTCTGTTTGGTTGTTAATTTTGACATGAGAGGCAAAATATTTGCCCAACATTTGGTTTATTTCGTATATGTAAGTTGTACACAATTGGTATCAAAAATAAAATGAAGTACTGACAAGTTGAAAATTAATATTATATTAAAAAATCCTATTGTTACATTAAAGTACCGCCACACCTTGTAAATTTCATAAAAAATGAGAAATTATCAAAATCTTTTGAAACTTTCAAATTTGTTCACTGTGAGGCAAATATTTTGCATGAAAAATTTGAAAATTTGAAAACAAAATGTCCCCCTAATAGTCCACTCTCAAATGTTGGGTAGTTTGGTCGACGATCATGTCCGACTACTCGAAAGAGCCACTTGTGTACCATGTTTTCATATACCTTTCTTCAAATGGACTCAAATTTGGCACAAGGGTGTATCACCATGTGGATAATGATGCTAGTATTGTATCTAGCCATTTTGGTTTGAAAATTCAAAATTTTCACTCTCAAACTCAAAAACATGGAACCATTTGTGAAGCAAGTACCAAAACTATAATTTGAGACCTTCAAGTTGCATGCTTGAGTGGTTGTACATCACATTGGGACCAGAGAACAAGATATGTACTTTTTAAATGCTTTCGCAATCTTTCAAAAGTCTCTGGTCAACCCCGGTTTGACTAAACCTTGTAATAATCATAAAAAATACGAAATTATCAAAATAATTTGAAACCTTCAAATTTTTCACTCTAAGAAAAATACTTTGCATGAAAAATAAGAGACTTTAAAAAAGGTGGAATGGGAAGGGGAGCGGAAGCGGACAGGGTTTTTCCTGTTCGACAAAGAGAGGAGTGGGGAAGGGAGTTAGAACCGGTGGCGTGAGGGAGTGAATGATGGGAAGGCATAGGGAGGGATGGGCATATGGAGAGCCCCCGACATTTAGTGCTCCCGCGGTTCACACATGTACGGTTTTGCAGCGTACGCACGTGCAACTACTCGCACAGTTCTCTCAAAGAAAACTGCTCGCTCTAAAAAAGGCTCACACAGTGCACTACGGACATGCCTACGGTAGTACACAGTTCACACGTGCATGGTGCGCCTTGGACACACCTATGGTACTGCACGGTTTTCACGCGCACAGTGGCACATAGTGGCCCGCCGGGGAAACACAAATGCGGCCTAGCAAATACGCACTAAACCACCCTAAAACTAATCAACAATTTCACATGACAAAAACATTACATCTACTGTAGCGGTAGTAACACTAATCAACTTGTAGTCACGAGTTCAAACCCCACGTAAGACAATATTTTACATGTAATTTCTTGGCCTCATTGTTTTTGATAAACTATTTTCCCATACTGACAACTTGGTCCCACGTGATTTTGAGTGACAATTTAAATGTACCACGATAAAATTTTGTCACCTACATCGACAAACCACCTGGAAGAGTAATCCATGACGATATAACAATGACAAAATACTAAACCATCGTGCATTACACTTAATCCTTGACGCCATAACCAAATTGTCAATGATTAAGATACTATATGACAGTTCACAACTTTATCAACAACCATTTTGTCAATAAATATCACATCCGTTGTAGTGATGAATGCACCCCCTTTACCACCTTCGAGAACAACGAAAATGCATATGTCGAATGGAACGGCCAAACTATGTGACTCATGGAGTCTACTAGGCAAGTTAGTTGATCGAGGGGGTTTCCAGGCCCCCGTGTGGCTGCACGCTCGTCGTGGTTCAAGAGGCAATAACTCGGATCCAAGTGGTGGAAATTATGGGACTGCAAAAACCACAACCCAACGTGGCCTCCCATACAAGCCTTAGCATGTTAAACGTTCATCTCTGATCATACACGTCATCATGTCCAACTAGGTTCATTTGTAGCTCTAATTTATCAACCGGATGGACCAGCAGTAACAACTAAGAATGAATAAGCTCAACGGATATAAATAGCTCTAGCTAAGCTCACAAGCCAAACCCTTGCTATGCTAGGAGCAGTGGATCAGGGAATATAGGCTATAAAGGTAACATGCATCAGATAGGATTACTGTATCTATCGATAAAAGACTTTGGAATCGTATGCACATGGCAAGAATGAAATACTTTGGAACCATAGGATTATATCATGTGTGGAGATATGCTTGCCTTTGCCTGTTGATATCCAATTATGGATCTTCAGAGTTCATTAGATGAACTTGTTCGTCGATAACCTTCAGTAGTGTTGATCTCGGTCTTCAACCTTGGACCCGATCTTGTTGCTCATATTAACTCCGAGGTCTATCGAGAAGAAGTAGAAACACTGGACATGAAAGCAACAATCAACACATGGGATCGATGCAATGTTCAAGCAATGATGATGATATGACAAGTTAAAGTGTATTGCAATGAAACGCTAAGACATGCTTCGCCAATTTAAATAGGGTTCGAGGGATACAAACCCTAAAATAGGGGGAACATCGGAGTCACCTAAGGGGTTTAATTGGTTCTTCTAATTAAACTAGCATTTAAAATTGTTGAACAATGCATGGTTATGAGTCTGTTCTATAGATCTTATTTTTCTGAATATTTTGATATATGATACATATTGTTCGGATTTAAAATGAATTAGTTATGATTTTCTTATTTAAATCATTTTAAAAATATTAAACATTTTGGAATATATAAATTATTTTCCAAGTTGGACCCACATGTCAGAATTTTATTAATTTCATAAATTAATTTCCAAAATGATTAAATTCCTGACATACTCGGCCCATCTGTTAGCATTCTCATTTATTAAAATAATTACAGAAAATATTTTAAATAAAAAGAAAAGAGAATTACTACGCCAGCATGACGTCATGCTGACATCAGCAATGGGGATGCTCCCAAGTCGAGCACGGGTATGTCGATCCCATGCGCGCATGGTCGCGCGGGTGGGCGCACTAGAGAGAGAGTGATGTGGGCCACCCTATAGTGGTAGCGCCACCTTCGAATGGTCCCCGGAGTCGCACCGGCAATGTCGAACAACGGCGATGCTTGCAAGGGCTTGTTGCGGAGGGGTTTGTAGAGCGCGAGCGAGGAAGAAAGGGGGTCCTCTCGGACCAGGGGCTCACCACGAAGCCGTTGGTGGTGTCGCTGAGGCGAGGCGAAGCTTCGTTCGACGGCGAGGAGCATCGACTGGTGGCGGATAGAGATGTCGATTTGGCCTATTGGGGGCACACGCGAGTGAGAGAGGGCTAAGTTGAATGAGCCAAGCGAGGGGGTCTCAGCGGTGGCCTCGGCTTGAGCAGGGGTGGCCAGAATCAACGAGGACGACGGCGACTGGGAGCTAAGCTCCGGCCATGGCGGAGAGGATAAGAGAGAGAGAGGGTACAATGGCGGGCCAGGTTTTCCGCGGCATTGAGAGGGTCTTGTAGGCGCTTGATGACTGCAAGTACACAGATCGTTTGTGGCTAGTTTCAAAATAAAGATAGCGATCCCACAGGGAGCAGGAGTCTGAAGTCTAATAACTCTTGAAATAAATATTACGATTATAAATGCTAGATAAAGTTCTGAGTGACAAGATAAAATCCGAGTATTGTGTAAAAAAGGTGTTTTGGGGTTTTAGGTATAAGAGCAATAATAAAGTAAAGTAAAATAACTGAATACATAATGTAAGTATCGCGTATGTAAGAGAGATTGGAACTGCAATTGGGAAAATTCGTTCTTAGGGAGTAGCGGATACACCACTAGCATTATAAGGATCTAAGATAAAGATTATCATCATGAACATTCTCAACTATGTATGTGTGGGAGGAATTCCGTATTTGGACAAATAGGCAGCAACTGCTACTCACATTATCCTCATAACCACAACAGTCAACAATCAACATCCATCGAATTACTGCGCTATTAAGGGATGTAATCCCCTAGGACGTATCCCATGGCATGTATAGTATTCCGTGAGTTTCCTCGGTTTCCCAAGTTGATACATAAGGGGTGCCAACAGCTTTATAGTCACTGTCAGTGCTAGCACGCCTCCGTCTACCAACTAGTAGTTCCCTCCATGAGAGGCAAATATTGAGATGTCGACTTCTCTCAACATCAAGATGCAGAAAATCTAACACATGGTCACAACGATGAATATCATACTAGACTATCTTATTTCAATCTCACACTAGGGTTTCTCCATCTCCCTAAGAACTAGAGATCTACTAAGACTTGGAGGCAATCAACATCATGGCAATGGTAATGGAAATAATCATAGATGAATAGTCCTTGTATAAATCCACAAAGAGTACGGAAATTACAACAAGATCTAGACAAGATGTATATGGGATGGATGGACATGGTGGTGATGCAGCGGTGGATGGTGAAGATCGATGCCTTAGCCTCCCGGATCTGCGCAGGGCGAAGATGGATCCCCTGTGGGTGAGTACCCCCTCCAGATGCCTTTCGGAGGTGAGATTTCTAGGATGTCTGGGTGTTTTTTATGTCGTTCCTTCGAACCAATTGCACATGGTGAGACTATTTAACGAGGCGGAAGCGGCGCCAACTATACGGCCAGAGTTATACGCCTAGAAAATTTGCTCCCGCCGTATAGTTGGTCATTGAACCTTCTGCCTCCCTTGTTCACTTCTGGTTTTCTTCTAGTATTACTATTATTTCCCAAATAAGGGATTTCCGTTGTTTTAACTCCTTTTCTCTATATTAAAACTGCTTCAAGAATTGTATTCATTGGATCCATCATCTGTCCCGATCCTGGTGAAAATAGACATAAAATGTACGCGCGAGCACCGTAAAATACCAAGATCCTACATCTACATTGCAAAATAATAATGTAAAAAATGATGCAAATATGCACTCATCAATACTCGGGGGCGGCAACGGTAGTCGTGGCGCACACACGCATCCTTGCGCTGATGGATGATGGTGGAGCAACCACCGAGTTGCTTCATCGCCGAGGAAGACAACAGAGACAGAGGGGCCAAATGGGCACAGGACGTACTGGGCTATGTTGGGCCAGGATAGGCCGATTCCTGGCGCGTGTGAGCGGAAGATAGGGACAGGGAGAGAGATGGGATGCGGCCTACTTAAGTTTAGCTGCTGGCTGCTATCTGTTGCGTTGCGTGGAAGAAAGGGAGCTAGGCTGTGGCCCCGATAGGTTAGAGTTAGGTTTTTATTTGGAAAACCATTTTTCTTTTTCTGTTTCTATTTATTTGTTGGTATTTTAATTTTCAAATATGTTTAGACATTTCCAAAAT
The DNA here is from genome assembly GCA_910589775.1 of Avena eriantha. NCBI lineage: Eukaryota > Viridiplantae > Streptophyta > Magnoliopsida > Poales > Poaceae > Avena > Avena eriantha. The sequence goes on from OU342745.1 coordinate 153,149,797, forward strand.
ACAAGAAGGTTTGCAAACATTTAACATATTACAGGAACCCTTTATAAAAATTTGGGTTCCATATGTTTTTGGTAGTTTTAAAATTCAAAACCATTTGAAGGGTTTCAAATAGAGGGGTAAAATTAGGGTTTTGTGATTATTTCTTTCATAATTTTTTCTTTTGCAAAGATGATAATGCTCATCAATGAACAAACGTAATCTAATTACTATTTAGTAAAACTATGTGTGTTACAGTTGTAACCCCCTTAACAGAATCTCGTCCCAAGATTCCTAGGTAGGAAGATAGAAGGAGCAGGGTTACACTAGACTTCGACGATCTTCTCAAAGAGGTTGATCCATGCCACCATTATTGAATGAATGAAGCACTTCATTTTCTTCGAGGTTTTTGCTTGTACTAAGGAAGAGAAGGAAAGACACCAAACCACAAACAGAGTATCTCATGGTCAACTCATGGATAGATATTTCATAACATGTCTAGAGCCAACAAGCACGAAACACATCAAGGTAATGGAGGAAACAAAAGGAGAAGGTTTCAAGTTGTTAGATAGCTGGTCTTCATAAGGATTGAGACTATGGAACTTCATAAGAGTTTAGATTCTAAAAAGGAGAGCGTACAACAGAAAGATCACGACCACAAACTTTGAGAGATGAACCTCTACTAACGGCTTAATTAGAGATTCCAAGGATACCGAGATATAGAGAACGAAGTTGTTGAACTACCTTTTGATATAGAAGGATCACTCTTCATTCAACAGAAGCTCAAGATAGAAAGGGTTGTTTTGGTGGAGAGGACTCGTCAGAGTCACAAAGAACATGTAACAAGAGGAACTTCTGATTATCAGAACAATAGTCGCTCTTTGAACATGTTAGAGGAACCGAATGAAACTCTTTATTCACCCAGGTCGATCAAAATCTTTGGCATCGATCATGACATCACTTTACACCATAAATATGAATATATAATAAGATTCCTAATGACACGAGGAAAAAGAAACTTCATTATCAGACTTCAATTACTTGGCACAACGAGATGCTTGCTAGCATAAAAGGATCTGGAGGATCAACTCAGAGACATTTAGTAACACTACTTTAAATGTTCTCCTTGATGTTCGAGAAAGCGGACATCAAGTAAAACTCAGACTTTGGATACAAAGGAAAATCATAAGCACAACTCCTATAATAAGTCATAGAAGAAGCCTTATGAGGAGTGGTTGTTATTGCTGATTCAAGGGCATGTGACTAGAGGTCTTTCGGCTAATTGTATCAACCATTACATCAATCTTGCCAGATTTTTAAAGAGACCTACGTCAAAAACCTTGATGAACACCAACCATCATATCTGCCTGAGATTCATATTTGGTTAAGTGGAAAGATACTTCAGACCTAGCACGTCCGAATAGAAAGTTTTGCAACATTCACCGCAAAGGTAAAGTTTCTAATTCTCAAAATATGGAATACATTGTCAAGCTCCAAATGAATGAGCCAGGTTGCAAAACCCATGTATCAGCAAGTTATCAAAAGACAATTGCACCTACATGAACTATTTGCAACAAAATACAAATGAATCCTTGTTGGGAACATTTAGGAAAATACTGAAGTTTGTAGGACTTCTTCTCTTCCATGACAAATTAGGCAGTGGCTTTGAGTGCTTAAAGAATCTTCTCGAGATGTGAAGGTATCACCCTACCATATCAAGAATACTTCACACGTGTTTAACTGACTTGAAACGATTCTCGAGGAAATAAAGAACTCTACTCTAATCCACGATGAAAACTTTCAACTATTGCACGTGAACTAGAAAAGGTTACTTCCAACATCCGGAACACATCCTTTGAGATAACACGAAGACAGTTCTCAAAAGTTTCCAACATTAATGACAATGGTTCCATATGAGTCTAGTATAGCATGGAGAAGATATGGATGTCATCGATGGGCTCAATAACAAACTTATCAACATAATCCAAGAAGAAGCACTCATATATTGTATGAACAAGGTAGAGTATTCGTCAGACCAAAGAACATGAAGATGTACCCAGGTGAAACATCAAGAATAGATACACAATCAGGATAGTCCCTGGGACTGAGTTTGATTTAACGATAACCCAAATCAAATCAAAGGTGGAGGAAGATAACATATCCATAAAGGAAATACTATCTTTTTTCAGTGCGAACAAAACTAGACATCCCTTTAGGAGTAACAAGTCTAATTAAACTTTTGTCTTACAACTCTCCAAGTTTTTGTTTAAGCTCAACCAACTAGTTTAGGGTTATCCAGTACGAATCCTTGGAAAAAGGAGCAGTTCAAAGAACTAGCTTACTCAAGAACTTGAGAACACAGTCATATGGAAAAATGGCGATACTTCTAGAAGACATCTAGAATATCACGAACCACCGTTATTTCACTTAGTTCGAGAGGAAACTTGATTATTAAGGTAAGGAGACATGGTCTTAGAGCTTCGACATGAGCCTAACTGAGTAGCGGACTTAGTAGCACAATCAAACTTCACTTTAGTGATAGGTTAACCATCACACTAAGAATGACAAAAATGCCCTTCAAATGTAAAGCAATAAGAATTACTAGGAATCGCAGATGACCACATCATTACGCACACGCATCGTTCAGGAGCACGAAGGCTCAGAAGAAGGATGGGTAAATATGTGTGAAAGCATCACTTCATTAGGAGGGTCATGAAACTCAGCACGACCTCTTAGTATAAAGGAGTGTGATACTTTAAGGTAGAATATAATAGAAGCTAATCAATTCCTCTTAATCTGTGGATTACAACACTTTGACATGGTCCTAGAAATGACGAGGTACTAGAGTTTGTTTCTCCTAGACATACCGGAATGGTTTGTCTTGATGGACCACAAGAGTATATTGCATTGAAAGACATAGATGCACATTTACTACTTGGCTACCAACTGGTAGACAAAGGTTGGAAACAATAAGGGAAAAGGAACATGCTAAGGATAGAATCCTGAGATGTGGACGCATAAGTCAACAATCTTCTGAGGACCGATGCAAAGAAGGGAGGTGTGGCAGAGTCACGAGCATAGATGAGACACTCATGAGAAGTACTCTTATTGTGATCTATTTTGTTCCATTAAGGAACATATGCCATAGTTAGTGGTAGGGGAAGTCCTTAATTGTCATGATTCGATCACGACAAATACCACAAGCTTCAAGGCTATAGTAGAAGGTACTAGCCATTCTGAGGTAATGTTTGAATATTAACAACATAGATCAACAAAATGGATCTTGGGTTAAAGGTCAGCTTCATGTGCAAGATTCACAGTACCATAATCTAGCACGATCAAGGATCTTTGGTTCAAGTACAAGGGTTAAAACCCGAGAAAGAAGTAATTACTACTTAGTAGTACAGAGGATACTACAAGGTAGTAACCACGAGGTAACTTCCAGAAGGCTCACGAGCTGAAAGGAAACCTCAAGACCTAGAGAAGAACACTTTGGAACCATCAACATAACGTTGTGAGTCCATAAGATAGAGAGAGATCATGATAGAAAGGAACCTCTCAGCTGAATAAGAGAAAAGGAAACAAGGAAAACACACACACACACAAATTACTCGGAAGAACTCAACACTAGGTCAACTGGTTAAGAAAGACACACCAAAAAGGCACCTAAGTTTGAAAGACGGGACGCGATAGCAAAACTTTTTGAAGTCAACATGAGATAAGATGACCCCGAGTTAGAGCGCAACTGGATAAGGAGAAAATACGCATACCAGAGTTTTCGCAAATACTTTTCATCTTTGAAATAGTTTTCACAAGCACTAGACTCAACATCGACCAATAGAAAGGTTTTCATACAGACGGTACTACTCTGATACCAAAACCTGTTACACACCCGATATTAAGGCTAGACGAATCCTAGACCTCTATCTGATATAAGCATCACCTAAATCTTGTAAGCATACAGAGAAACAATCAGTAGCATTATAGTGACCCTATGATACAAAAGTTATTACAGTAAGATCATAACTGAGCAAATAACTAAAATATTACAAGTAGAGGTCACTGGCCACAAACATCAAACAATGAAAGGCAAAATATGCTATTAAGTATAGTAAACTTAACAAATTTCATAAGAGGCCTGAAGCATAAAGATTATGTCCCATTCCATAGATTCTAGGCTGCCAACTGGGAACCCCAAACTACTCATCGATGTCGATGTTGTAATGAGCTCATATTCTATGTTAACACCTACCTGCTGCAAATGTATCAACAGAGCAAGGTTGAGTACATGGTGTACTCCACAACACTTATGGCTGGTGGGGTTATTTGCATAAAGCTATCTTTCTTTGCAGAAGAGAGAGGAGAAGCTCGACTAATGGAACCTTTTAAAAGGGGCTAAGAAAGTGATATCACTAGCTTTGATAAACTTTGATATCCATCGAATCTTTATTAGCTGAACCTACCAACTAGGATCACCCCCTCGATCCCTGAGGAAGCATCCTTAAGCACACTTTACTCACTTTCCAAGGTTTACGATTAGGTATAGTTCTCTATGATCATCACGTTCGTTCCCAGGTTGTACATAACTGCAGACATGGATTTTCAAAAAGATTAATACCCGACAGGGGTGTACAAATTTACCCACATGTACCAACCTTCTCTTAATGCCACTTAAGATTAACTCACTTCCTTTGAAGGCCGGCAGAGGGTGGTTGGACACAACCTTTACATTGCTTTCGCTGAGACCATGAGTCACGCCCTAAGGAGATGCCACTTTAATGGGTCAAGTCCCAAAGTCGGTCCCTAGAGATGTGCGCATGGTTCAAGATTACGGAGGTTGTGCCTCTCTTATTCCCGGCCATGCTTACCTACATGTATGAATGCATCTTTTTCACCACCTTCGAGAACAACACAAATGCATATGTAGAATGGAACACCTGAACTATGTGACTCATATAATCTACTAGGCAAGTTAGTTGATCGAGGGGGTTTCCAAGCCCTTGTGTGGCTGTACGTTTGTCTTGGTTCAAGAGGCATGAACTTGGATCCTAGTGGTGGCAATTATGGGACTGCAAAAACCATAACCCAACGTGGCCTCCCATACAAGCCTTAGCAAGTTTAACATTCATCTTTGATCATACCACGTCATCCTGTCTAACTAGGTTCATTTGTATCTCCGATTCATCAATCGGATGGACCAGCAGTAACATCTAAGCATGGCTAGGCACAATGGATATAAATAGCTCTAGTGAAGCTCATAAGCCAAACCATAGTTACGCTAGGAGTAATGGATCAGGGAATATAGGCTACAAAGGTAACATGCATCATATAGGATTACTGTATCTATTGATAAAAGACTTTGGAATCGTATGCACATGGCAAGAATGAAATACTTTGGAATCATAGGATTATATCATGTGTGGGGATATGCTTGCGTTTGCCTGTTGATACCCAACTATGGATCTCAGAGTTCATCTAATGAACTTGTTCATCAATAACCTTCGATAGTGTTGATCTCCGTCTTCAACCTTGGACTCAATCTCATTGCTCATATCAACTCCGAGGTCTACGGAGAAGAAGCAGAAACATCGGAAAGGAACGCAACAATCAACACATGGCATCGATGCAATGCTCAAGCAAGGATGATGATATGACAAGTTAAAGTGTATTGCAATTAAATCCTAAGACATGCTTCGCAAATTTAAATAGGGCTCGAGGGGTACAAACCCTAAAATAGGGGGAACCTCGGAGTCACCTACGGGGTTCAATTGGTTCTTCTAACTAAACTTACAGTTAAAGTTGTTGAACAATGCATGGTTATTAGTCTGTTGTGTAGATCTCATTTTTCTGAATACTTTGATATATTATACTTATTTTTCTCATTTAAAATGAATTAGTTATGATTTCTCTCATTTTAAATCCATTTGTAAATTATTTTAAGACAATTAAACATTTTGGAATATTTAAATTATTTTCCAAGTTGGACTCACATGTTAGAATTTTATTAATTTCCGAAATTAATTTCCAAAATGAATAATTTCCTCATAGACTGGGTCGACTTGTCAGCATTTTCATTAATTAAATAATTACAGAAACCATTTTAAATAAACAGAAAGAGAATTACTGCGCCAGCATGATCTCATGCTGACGTCAGCAATGGGGATGCTCCTAGGTCGTGTACGGATATGTCGATACCATGTGTGCTTGGGCGCGCGAGTGGGCACATTGGAGGGAGCGCGACACGGGCTACCTTATAGTGGTGGCGCCGCCTCCGATTGGTCGCCGGAGCCGCACCGGCGACGACGAATAGCGGTGGTGCTCACAGGTGCTTGCTGCAGAGGGTTCTAGCATGCGAGGGAGGAAGAAATGGGGGTCCTCTCAGACTAGGGGCTCACCACGAAGCCATTCATGGTGCCGCCGAGGCGAGGCGAAGCTTCGTTCGACGGCGAGGAGCGTCAACTGGTGGCGGCTGGAGATGTCGATTTGGCCGAATGGGGGCGCGCGCGAGTGAGAGCGGGAAAGGTTGAACGAGCCAAGCGAGGGGGTCTCAGCGGTGGCCTCGGCTTGAGCAGGGGTGGCCAGAATACACAAGGACGACGGTGACTAGGAGCTAAGCTTTGACCATGACAGAGAGGATAGGATAGAGATGGTAGAGTGGCGGGCTAGGGTTTTTCGCGACAGTTCAAGGGTATTGTAGGCACTCTAGGGCGGCAACTGCCATCGCAGTGCACGCGAGCATCCTGGCGCTAGCGGACGGTGACGGAGCAGCCACTAAGCTGCTTCGTCATCGAGGAAGATGAGAGAGAAAGAGTGGCCGAATGGGTACGGGCCATACTGGGCTGCATTGGGCTAGGCTGGGCCAGTTGCTGGCGCGCGTGAGCAGAAGATAGGGACAAGGAGAGAGATGGGTTGCGGCCTGCTTAAGTTTAGCTGCTGGCTCTATCTGCTACGCGGTGCGGAAGAAAGTGAGCTAGGTTGTGGCCTTGGTAGGTTAGAGTTAGGTTTTTATTTCGAAAACCATTTTTAATTTTATTTTTCTATTTATTTGTTGGTATTTTCATTTTCAAATATGTTTTAGACATTTCCAAAATAAAATAACCTTTGCAAACATTTAACATATTGCAGGACCCTTGATAACAATTTGGGTTCCATATATTTTTGGAAGTCTCAAAATTCAAAACCATTTGAAGGTTTTCAAAGAGAGGGTAAAATTAGGGTTTTGTGATTATTTCTTTCATGAATTTTTCTTTAGCAAAGATGATGATGCTCATGAATGCACAAACATAATCTAATTACTATTTATTAAAACTAGGGGTGTTACACCAGAGTCCCTAGACATGATTCACAAGACCAAGGTGTGTATATGGAAGCGGTAGAGGGTGTTAGGGATGCAATGTCAAAGCTTACTTTACCTTGGAAGATAGTATCGTGCAAGTGGCCACACTTGATAGCAATCAAAACCAAGTAAAGTGACGTTCACGTGGAACGCCAAAACCAACTAACCAATAAAAACACACACACAAAGTAAAGAACCAATATATTGATAGGTATGGAAAGTGGCATGTACAAGAATAATCCAAAATCAATATATTGTAGTGGCAAGTAAAGAACCACGATGATCACAAAGCAAAACAAGTCAATCCACAAGATATAAGAATTATATAGAAGGAAACATACACAGTGGGATAAATGGGATTTGTGCGATGGAGAAAGTGAGCTAAGAACCAAATGATTACCTAGCGAAGACTATAAGCTCGTGTTGCACAAGTGCAATGAGAGACGCTAGTTCGATTGCAATAAAATTGGTGGGCTACAAGATATGCATAATAAGTACCACCGATTTGATCTTTATCGATCTTACACTTCCTATTTGATGAGGCACTTGTTTGTTTGTTTCTTTTTTTCTTTTTCTTTCTTTTTCTTTTCTTTTTCACTTGCCTCTTCCTTGTGCCAACAACTATACAAGATAACTATATGAGATAGCGTGCTCACAAATTTTGCTTGGAATTCTACAAGTTATCAAATGTGGATAGCCCAAACAATCATAGGAGGAACTAGTCTCAATAGGTGTTTGTTGATCGCAAAGATAGTGTAACTCACAAAGGAAAGCAACTGAGGAGAAGTCACATAATTTTATACATTTATTCACCAATCTTCACCCTTTATTGATGGATTCCGCCTTCCTCATGAAATTTGAATGGAGTAGATAGCACGAATCACGTGGTTGATGAAATATAGTTTCTTCTCCTCTTCGAAACGAGCTAAAGAACACCAAAATCCGAGTTTGAATGCAAAAGTTATGCTCAAAACCGTGAAGCAGTTTTTCTGTCTGCAAGGGCGGAGACTCCGGTCTCGAGGGCCGAAGACTCCGTGCTAGAGTCACTAACTCTGGAAACTCTGGTCCTGGGCCGGAGACTCCGGTCTGGACGATTCCAGGACGTCAAAAACACATCCAGGACATGTTTTAGGAGGAAAAACTTGAACCAAAACCTCAAATTGATGGGGGAAATCAAGGAATTAGGCTATGAGAACGCAGGGGAAGGTAGATCAACAAGTTTAGTAAGTAATCCACGGATAAAAACCTACCAAAACTCACTCAAATCACAGATAGATCCAAAACATGAATTGTGGCTTTTTTTTTGGAATTTTCAAATTTATGGGGAAAAGACCAAATCGATGACAAATCCGTGGCAACCAAAAGCTGTTGACAGCGGATATTGAGGGATAACCTCGTGGGTGGCCCGATCGTCACGGATCTCATGGTCAAATCGATGGGAAAACGAGGGGAAAGGGAGAAGGTAGTGGAAGCGGACTCAGACCTCGCGAAGAACACGATGAACACACAAAAAACTCAAACCATACAAGGCCGATTGCTCCTATCAGTGGTCACCGGTCCGGTAGAATCCTCGCAAGGTAAGATCGGTCAACTTACTCCCTCGATCCCAAGGGGAGAGGGAAGAACACCTTGCATAGGTTCTTAACAACTACGCTCACGCACTCGCAAACATAGGCCTTGTACAACGAGGGAGCCGCGATGCAAACTCCAATGAGGTGGTGTTGATAGTCGGCCCCCTTTGGTAAGGGGAGGAGGCAAAACTAGAGATTCCACAAAGGGGGTTGTCTTTAGTCTATCATCTATGCCTAAGGGATACAATGAGGGGTGGGGCACTATATATAGGCCAACCACTAGAATACGGGTAGTTTGGGCATACAACTAGGGTTTCGGGTGGAATAAAAGGTACATGGGACAAGGGCCTAACTGGCAGCACGCATGCCCATTCTCTTAGAACGGAGACTCCGGGGTGCAGGGATCGGAGACTCTAGGGTAGCGGACCAGAGACTCTGGCGTGAAGTGGCTGGAGACTCCAGGGGTGCGGAGACTCAGGTGTCTGCGTAGATCTCTGAATTGGTCTCCGGAGATGGTGGTACTTGGCGCCTTAGAGATGGTGGTACTTAACGCCATGGAGATGGTGGCACTTGACGCCTTGTAAGTGGATCATCGAAGTAGGTGGTTCACTTTGGTGTGGCACGCGCCTTGAAGGTCATGGTTTCTTTATGATGCGCCTCCTCTTGCTTGGCGTAGTTGTCTTCCATCTCCAAGTGGTGGAGGAATTCTTCATGGCTCATGGAAGAGACGTCAAAGTTGGTGAAGTTCTCCATGTCATCCATGCTTGGAGAGGCGTCGTCGATGTCACACTCGAAGTCGTCCATGCTTGGGGAGTCATTGTTGATGTAGTACTCCATATCACCCAAGCATGTGGAGCCATTTCTGGTGTAGTGCTCCATGCATGAGGAGCCATTGTCAATGTAGAGCTCAAATTCCTCCATGCTTGAGGATCCATAGTTGATGACGTGCTCCATGTCTTCCATGCATGTGGAGCCGTCATAGGTGTAATGCTCTAGGTCCATCAAGCATGCGTAGCCATTGTCGGTGTAGTGCTCCAGCATGTCCTCTATACTTGTGGAGTCGTAGTCATGGTGTCTCATCATGGATTCTTCATAGATACATCCTCGGTTTCGGAGTCCCTAGACATGATTCACAAGACCAAGTGGTGTATATGGAAGTGGTAGAGGGTGTTAGGGATGCAATGTCAAACCTTACTTTACCTTGGAAGATAGTATTGTGCAAGTGGCCACACTTGAGAGCAATCAAAACCAAGTAAAGTGAAGTTCACGGGGAACACCAAAACCAACTAACCACTAAAAACACACACAAAGCTTATGGTGGATAGGTATGGAAGGTGGCATGTCCAAGAATAATCTGAAATCAAGATATTGTAATGGCAAGTAAAGAACCATGATGATCACAAAGCAAAACAAGTCAATCCACAAGATATAATAATGATGTACAAGGAAACATACATGGTGGGATAAATGGGACTCGTGCGACGGAGAAAGTGAGCTAAGAACCAAATGATTACCTAGCGAAGACTATAAGCTCGTGTCGCACAAGTGCAAGGAGAGACGCTAGTTCGATTGCAATAAAATTGGTGAGCTACAAGATATGCACAATAAGTACCACCTATTTGATGTTCATGGAGCTTGCTCTTCCTATCTATGAGGAACTTGTGTCATTCTTTCTTTTTCTTATTTTCCTTTTTCTATTTTTTCTTTTCTTTTTCACTTGCCTCTTACTTGTGCCAACAACTATACAAGGTAACTATATGAGATAGCACGCTCACAACTTTTACTTGGAATTCTACAAGGTATCAAATGTGCAACTAGTCTCAATAGGTGTTAGTTGATCGCAATGATAGTGTAACTCACAAAGGAAAGCAAGTGGGGAGAATTCGCGGAATTTTATACCTTCCTTCGCCGATCTTCACCCTTTATTGGTGGATTCCGCCTTGATCATGGAATTTTTATGGAGTAGATAGCATGAACCACGCAAATTTTGATGTAGAGCTCCTTATCCTCTTCGAAAATGAGCTAAAGAACACCAAAATCCGAGTTTGAATGCAAAATTTATGCTCAAAACCATGAAGTAGTTTTTCTGTCTATAGGGGAGCGGAGACTCCGGTCTAGAGTCACTAATTCCGGAAACTCCGGTCCTGGGCCGGAGACTCCGGTCCGGTCAATTCCAGGATGTCAAGAACACATCCAGGACGCATTTGGGCAGAAACAATTGAACCAAAATCTCAAATTGATGGAGGAAATCAAGGAATTAGGCTATGGGAACGCAGGGGAAGGTAGATCAACAAGTTTAGCAAGTAATCCACGGATCAAAACCTACCAAAACTCACTCAAATCACAAATCAATCCAAAACACGAATTGGGGCTATTTTTTGTGGTATTTTTGAATATATGGGGAAAAGACCAAATCGATGAGAAATCCATGGCAACCAAAAGCTATTGATACCAGATATTGAGGGTTAACCTCGTGGGTGAACCGATCTTCACGAATCTCATGGTCAAATCGATGGGAAAATGAGGGGAAAGGAAGAAGGTAGCGGAAGCGGACTCACCCCCCGTGAAGAACACTATGAACACATGCAAAACTCACACGATACAAGGCCAATTGCTCCCGTCAGTGGCCACCAGTCTGATAGAATCCTCGCAAGGAAAGATCGGTCAACATGCTACCTCGATAGCAAGCAAAGAGGGAAGAACACCTTGGACAGGTTCTTGACAACTACGCTCACGCACTCGCAAATCTAGGCCTTGTACAACAAGGGAGGCACGATTCAAACTCCAATGAGGTGGTGATGATAGTCGGTCCGCTTTGGTAAGGAGATGAGGCAAAACTAGAGATTCCACAAAGGGGGTTGTCTTTAGTCTATCATCTATGCCTAAGGGATACAATGAGGGGTGAGGGCACTATATATAGGCCAACCACTAGAATAGGGGTAGTTTAGGCATAAAACTAGGGTTTGGGCAGAATAAAAGGTACATGGGCCAAGGGCCTAGCTGGCGGCACACAGGCCCATTCTCTTAGGCCAGAGACTCCGGGGTGCAGGGACCAGAGACTCCGGGGTAGCGCACCGGAAACTCCGACGTGGAGTGGCCAGAGACTCTAGGGGTGCAGAGACTTTGGTGTCAACGTCGTTCTCCAGTTTGGTCTTTGGAGGGGTGTACTGAATGCTCCTGGAAGTGGTCCGAAGACTTGTCCGGAGTCCGGCTGGAGACTCCGGTGTTGGAGACTAGAGACTCTAGTCTTTAGGGCTAGAGACTCCGGTTCTTCTGTTGCTGATTCTTCTATCTCCTTTTCGAAGCCTCCGTCTTGTCAGGCTTGGTGCTCCAGGATTTCTCGCTTGCCTTTGTACTTGTCGGTATGAAACTATCATGAATATGGGATGCAAGTATTATTCCATTCAATAGGGTAGGAAGTGAGCTCGCATAGAGGAACAGATTCTCCTTTGTAGTCCGACTTGGCATATGTTGGAGACCTTGATGTGGTAACGACCGTAGGATGGGCTACATCAACCTTAGTCAAACATTAGCATGGACTTTTTGTTAGAATTGCCTAGGTCTAAACCTAGTCATGATTCTATATTTTTCATTATGGATCGCTTTTCCAAAATTGCATACTTCATTCCGTGACATAAGACAGACGATGCTTCACATGTTGCAAAGTTTTTTTCCAGGGAAATCGTCCATCGTCACGGTGTGCCAAGAACAATCGTCTCCGATCGCAATGTAAAATTCATGAGCTACTTGTGGAAGACACTCATGGCCAATCTCGGCGTCAAGCTCATCTTCTCATCCGCATCGCATCCGCAAACCGATGGCCAAACCGTGGTTGTCAACCAAAGCCTCGGCACTCTCCTTTGTGTGATGATCAAGAAAAACCTAAAGGATTGCGGGGAATGCATTCCCCACGCTGAGTTTTCCTATAATTGAGTTAGCACTTTACAATTAAGATGAGCCCTTTCATGATCGTCTACGGTTTCGAGCCCCTCACCGCGCTCGACATACTACCACTTCCTCTCCATGAGCGTACCAACATGGACGTTGACAAGAGTGTCCAAGCTATGAAGAAACTCCATGAAGACACAAGAGCTACTATTAAGCAACAAGTACTTCGACAAGCTTCAAGGATAAACAAGAGCAAGAAAGAGATGATCTTCGAAGAAGGTGACCTTGTGTGGATACACTTAATAAAGGGCCACTTCCCCAAGGATCACGACTCCAAGCTCAAAGTAAGAGGTGATGGTCCCTTCAAAGTCCTCAAGAGGATCAACAGAAATGCCTACGTCATAGAGAAACCAACCTCGAAGTACCTCGTGAGATAAACATTCAATGTCAACGACCTTTCACCTTTCCATGGAGATGATGAAGATAATAACATGAAGAGTCGAGGACAACTCTTTCCCTAGGGGGAGCTGATATAGCCCTTCCTAGGGACGTCCCTACATCCTCACCACCAAGTACCCCAAGTGCACCGATGACCCGCACCCGAGCCAAGTTACTTCGTGACAAGGTACGAAGCCCGACATGTTGCCAACCAAGCCTGAAAGACAAACCTGCAAGTCGCCGCCTAGACCAGACTGTCCGGCCGACATAACCAGGAGTGTATGGCCCTGACTCCACCCGCACCTGCCGCGTCCCATCAGACGACCGAATCGGAAGCTACTCGGACTTCGACTAGAATGTCCAGTAGGACCGTACTGTCCGACTGACACAAACTGGAATGTCTGACCTGACCAGAATATCCGGCCCACTCGCACCGGAGTGTCTGGCCTAAGTTATGGGTGTGCGTTCCATAGTTGGGCCCTTGGCCCATGTACCCCTTTATTCCATCCAAAACCCTACTTTTAATGCCCAAACTACCCCTATTTAGTTGTTGACCTATATATAGTCAACCCCTTCCATATTGTAACCCTATACTTGGATATTTGGAATTAGAAGAAACCCTTGTGGATCTCCCTAATTCTAGTCCCATGCTCCATTTTCAAAGGAGCACCAAATATCCCCCGACCTCACTAGACTTTGCATTGTGCATCCATCGTTGTTCAAGGACTTGGCATCAGAGTCCTTCGCGAAGATGTAAAGATCTCACCAAGCCTCTCATGTTGTGCTAGATAGAGAGAGAGATCCTTGCCCGGAGCCAATCATAGGGATTGTGTTGGACCGGTGGCTGCCGACGTGAGCTATTGGCTTGTATCGTGTTTTCGTGTGTGTTTGTGTGTTCATCGAGATCTTCGCGTGTGTGTTCATGGATTTCATCACCTCTCTTTCCCCCACTCGACTCCCTCTCGATTTCCACTGGGATTCGTGAAAGATCGGGTAACCCCAAGGAGCATACCCCAACACAATCTCTCGTAAGTGAATTTACATTCTCATTATTTCAGTTTAAACGCTGAGTTTTTTATGATTTTTGGTTTATTGCTCGAGGGTGATCAAGGTTTAAACTTGGGGATGTTGATGGCTATGAAAAATAGCCATATTTATCTACGGTTAAATCTTATTTTAAGTTAAGAAATTAACCAAATATATCTCTAGTCTTGCTACTAATGACTAATTATTGCAAATATGTGCAAATCCTTCTCTTGATTTCTTGTGTGTAGAACATCATGCTTTTATGACGAGATCAGGAGCAATTACTAAAGAATATGTTGTTACCAAGACAACCAAGTCAACTAGGGCTGAAAAGGCATTTCCAGGAGGTGTAACGTGCATCGGTACGGGCGAAGTCCGCCCATAGCATCTTCCCATACTGCATGTCGGCGTGTTCCTTAGGTCAAACCAAACTACTTATGTGAAGTAAGCGTGATCATCCGAGGAGAGACGCACCCTCCAGCCACCGTAGAACACATTCGCCATTCAGATCTCATCCATCACACACTAAAGGAGATCCACACCACCATAGTTCATCACCTCCATCTCCTACCTCCTTCATAGCCATAGATATTCTTGTAATAGATATCTTCTTGCTAATTGGCAACCATTGTAAGAATATTTGATTTCAATCTAAGTATTTTGTCAATGATTTCTATCCTTGATCTTATTATTATGAGTGATTAGTCCTCACAGGGTTAGGGTGAAGCCTCGCAGCGTCTATGTGCGTCTAATTCTATGGGACTATTGTGTAGTGATTGAATAGGAGCTTTATTATCTTGTATGTTTGTATGTACCTCAATCCGAGGACTTGTAGGTATCCAAGACCCTGCAGATTGATCAAGGTGTGAGGTGAGATGAGTGGAGAACGACATCTGACACGCGAAACCCTAGTGATAGAAAGGGGGAGTACGGGATTCGCTTAGTTATCTACTTGGGATCAATAGTAACATCACTAATCTTAAGGCTTTGGTCTGTTTTACTTAGTAATCATTGTAGCTCGTGGTTTCATGGTATGATAGTTGTACCAAGATATTATTGTGACATGTGGTTTCCGGGGCTCTAGTATCCGAAGATGTACTACCCACAATTCTTATCACTATTAGATCATTTTACACATGAATGTGCTTAACCTTATTGTTATCCCATTTGTGTGCATAACTATAGGTGAATCTTCAACCCTGGCTTATTTCCATCATTGAAAACAACCAAAATATACAAAGTAAACTCAAAAGGTCTAGTAAACGAAAAACAAAATTAATTAGCAAGTCTTGTAGAAGTTCCTCAATTCCTTTTAGCAAGTGTTTCCCAAGGTTTGGTAAACCTAGGTCTTTTCTAGGGAAAGAGCTACTATACTGCATCTGTAATCCGGATCAAAGGTATCAACCCATTTGTTAGAACATACATGGTTGCTGCATCAAGCAACATTGGCAAAGGCAAAATAGCAATCGCGACCGGAAAAAAGAAGACCAAGATTCCAACATTGGGGTCCCAACAGCAAGACCATACATGACTACCGCATCGTGCAATGTTACCAAGGTCAAAACGGTAAATGTGGCCAAAAAAAATGTCCAACATACACAGTTCCTTGTATAGAGGAGGCTGACATGTGGGATACGACAACGAGACTAAACGGCTAATGCATCAAGCAATGCTTATCAAATTCGGAATATGGAGGCGCGAGAGGAAATAGATAGTCCATCATAGACACATTTCTTCTAATGAGTGGTTGACATGGGGGACCCACCAGCCTAAGTAAATAGCTAATGCATCGAGCAACGTTATCAAGTTCAGAACACGGAGGTGCAATCGAAGAAACAAATTCCATCATACACATCATTATTCTAATGAGAGGATGACATGTTGGACCCAACATCCTAAATAAACGACAGACGCATCCAACAATACTATCAAGTTCAGAACAGGGGAAGTGCGAGTTAAGAAAAAATTCCATCATATGCACAATTCTTGAAATGAGAGGCTAACATGTGGGACTCAATATCTTGTCTAAACGGCAGATGCATTGAGCAACATTATCAAGTTCAAATAAGGGAGGGGCAACCGAAAAGTATTGTCCACTAGAGACACTGACATTCGGAACCCAAATGCCTCAAAAGATTTCGGTGAGTCAACATCCTGCGAGGAACGAACAATACCTGTGCCACATGCTAGTTGATCTTCTTCTAAGTTTTTAACGGTTTTGTCGTAGTAGAGGGATGCAAAAAAAAAGTTTTCCATCTACCATGGTAAGCAAACGAAATCGTGGCAGAAGGCGCGCCTTCTACGACACTCGACGGACCAAACCATTGTGAAAGCCACCTTTTATTTTAGTGATGGAGCGTCCAAAGATGATATGACACACACTTTTGATAGGTACAACCTCAAAGGACATGTCTTCTTGCCGGTAATTATTAACATCACCAAAATCTACCGAGATTGTGATATTTACAAGCGACTATGCTTGCCAGCCTAGAATCACACCATGGAATATAGTGCTACTGTGTTTGAGTTGGTTCTAGGACAAGTTCATCTTGTAGAGTGCATTGATTTACATGATGTTGATGTTGCTTCCTCTATCCACGAGGCACTTGGTAAATTCGTTGTCGTTAATCAATGGGTTGATGACAATGACATACTGATTTTCCTCCAGGATGAGCATGTGATCAGCTCTATCCCCAAGTCATCGGAACTATCGACCACTTCATGTACTAGGGAACCTTGGGAAGGGTTACAATAAGTATCCTCAAGGTGGTTTTCTATGTTGGACCATTAGGGTACCAAAGAAAGTGTGGTAGATGGGATTCTTCTTCTCGAATGGATTTTTGCTTTTTTCTGCCATTTCCCTTGCTGGCTGGCTTGGGTTTAGCGTCCTCATCCATGTTGTTTCAATTCTTGGACTCCTTTTCCTCTTCCTTCCCTTTGCCTTTTCTGTGGGGTCTATTCTTACGGCTTCACTTGTAACCAGATTCTAGGTCCTCCTTGAGGTTGTTGACAAACTTTCAATTGGGGTTGGTGTGGGTAGATTTACTGTTCGCATCGAGGTGAACGTAACATGGCATATCCCGGTATTCCTCATATGTTTTGAGGAGCGCGAGGTGTAACAGGCATAGTATCACTACCGTGATGATGCCCATGAGCTTCTTCTCAGCCACGCCCAAGCTGCCCACCATCGCCTCTATCATCAAACATCATTGCGACCATGTCGATAGCTGGTTTTTCTTCAGGTGGAGTTTTCCGCTTGTTGTTGTTGTTTTTTCTTGGCATGGTTTGTGTTAGCCACTACAAGGAGACCACAACAGTTATCATCATCAACCGATGTGAACTTGCTAGCGATGGAGATCATTGAGTTGAGGTCGAGCTTCCTCTTGTCCTGATTGCGCTTCAGCGTATGTCAGAGCAGTGAACCTCTTTCCAAAAATCCAATGAAGGTGGCCATAGCGGTTTGATCGTGTACTGTCAAGCAAGAATTTTTCATGTCGAGCCAGCATGAGAGATAGTTCCTGGATGTTTCATCCTTTTCTTGTACACATAGCTGCAATTCACCAAAGGTATAGGGACACTTGTACATACCTTCAATTTTTTTGGTGAACACTTCATACATATCTAACCAATTTCAGATAGATTTCTCCAATAAGTCATCAATCCATTGCCAGGCAGTGCCAGTGAGCATCAATGGGAGGTACTTTACCACTACGGTGGGTTCGCCTCCTCTGATTGTAATCGAAGTGTAGTAGTCCTACAACCATGTTTCTATCCTAGCAGTTCCATCATAAGCCTTGATAAATTTGTCAATCAAGAGTCCTACGAGGTATTACATTCCTCGGATAACTTGACGGAAGCATATTGGCCCTAGATAGGATTCTTCCCGGCCTCCTAGATCCTATCAAGGCGGTTGCGTGCATCATAAGGCATAGGATGGTCTTTGTGTGCATTGTTGTCATGGTGTGGGGGTTGTGTCGTGAGTTGTGACACTTTTGCAGAGCGTTTCCCCCTCCACCATGGTGGTTGCTTGCGCACAATGGCGGCGGTTGTGGCGGAGGCAGAGAGTTCTGCCTCTTATTCTTGCTTCTTCTCTTCCATGCTTCTTTCTTGGGGGTCTTGGCTCCTTGATCATCCGTTGTAGCTCCTCTTGGCATCATGATGATGGGCAGGGACCTAGGCATGTGATACACATTTGGCTCAAGTAGGATCCCAATCACGTGACGCCTAAAGGAGGACAAGAGATGGAAGGAATTCACCTTAGTTGGAATGGTTGGTGTAACATGATGTGCTCCAATGGTAATTGCCATATGTTGGGATGCATCACAGATGCTGCAGCTCCTGCCGCCCACGACCACCGAAGAATGACGACAGTGGCATGTGTTTTGCTCAAGCTGAAGGAGTTAACGCCACAACAGAGGAAAATAGAGTCGGTGAAGCGAGCCGTCCGCAGAGACAACGTCAAGAACCTCCTAGTTGCTTATGCTATGGCACAAGAAAGGGCATTGACCTTGGAACACGTCGCCGCCATTCAGATCCGCTCCAACGCTAAAGCCATCACAACCCATGTTGTGCTCATGCTCAAGGAGCAGGCGTTGACCACTGCTCTAGCAGGTGCAACGGCTCTGGCTCATCCACCAACAAGCCGCCATGCCTTGATGCTCAAGGGCACACAGCAGCGCCGTCTCGGTTCTATGGCTCGAAGGACACATCGCCAGAGGTCGGCGAGTCTTTCCTAGCAGCCTTGACAACATCTCATATCGACCTGAATGTCGCACTGTTGAACGGATCTTAAGGGAGCGAGCAAAGAAAACCCGCAAGGCGATTCACACCCAAGGCCATCCTAATCCCATCCCCCACAAGCTATTCATCGCAATGACAGAGACACCCGGTTCACCGTTCCACCCGATATGTATTCCTTTTGCTTCTCTATATGCGTCCATACATTGACCTCTAATTTGTCTGACCCGAAAACATATATAGTAGACCATATTTGAGCATGGGTATGTGATCATGACTGAAATGATAAATGAGGCGGACGTAAACGATACCCAACGTGACACCGAACATGAGACTCAATATGGCGCCCACCATGAAACCCAACAAGGCGGGATATCCATCGATGACGAGCCATTGTTCAAGGACGAGCTCGCTCGTGTTGTTGGTGCAAGAGGAGGGTCCAAAAGAACTTGAGCTTACACCTACCTTGAGGTCGTGGTGCTTTGCAAGGCTTGGATGGAAATTGGACAAGATCCAATTTGTGGTGATGAGCAAAATAGAGCGGCATTTTGGAAGAATATTTTAAATACTTCCATGAGCACAAGCACTTGGGTGAGAAACCTTTTGAGAGTGATCGCAATGAGAAATCTTTCACAAAAAGGTGGGCCTTTATTCAAGATCAATGCACCAAGTTCAATGCTTGATATGACACGGTGAAAAAACGAAAAGTTAGTGGCATTGGCATATGAGATATGGTACGTTCTTTATTAGACTCCAAATACTTACAAAATCATGTTATGTGTATATGTTATCCCGCCTTTCTACTTACAAAATCATGATATTTGTAGGTGTTGCTAGCTTTAAATCACTTCAAGATTGCCCATCAAGGGAAATCATTCAACATGGTCCACTATTGGAGGGCAATTGAAGATTGTCCCAAGTGGCAAGAGATTTATGCGTTGCGGACCAACAACGGAGGCACTGGTGGAAACTAAGGGATGCAATCCTATGTCATCGATCTTGATGGTGCCACCCCAAATGCGTTCTAGATATCAAAGAGGCCGAGGGGAAGGACCAAATCCAAGGAGGATGCAAAGCACGAGGCTTCCATGTAAGAATTGCAAGATTGGATCAAGACAATGTTTGCTGACAAGGAGGTATCAAGTGATAAAAGGGAAAAGAGGAAGCACCAATAAAAAGAGGAGGCTGTGAAGAGCTTCTATGACATGCGACATAGGAAGCTCGAAATTGAAGAGATCGGTGCATGTGCAAGTCCAAGGAAGTAGATAACAAGTAAAAGAAATTGGAGTTGAGGCCAAGATCATGACAACTCACTTGACCAAAGACTTCATTTGATCCAATTCAATGGACCGAGCAAAATAAATTGGATCCAATTCAACGAGCATGGTTGGAGAAGAAGAGAAGATTATCAATGATCGAGATGTGTGATTCACTCTATGACTTCAATTGTATGTCTCATCCTTTTGGTACTTGGGATATATAACTTATAGTGGTACTTTAAGTAGCTAGTATTTTTGTGTAATGTGCAAAATTACCAAAATTAAACCTGCCTAGACACGGACAAAATACGGACAGCGATGGGTGCAGTGGCCTATGCCAGACGGACACGTGTCTTCGGCCTAATTGTGGGAACCTCAAACGGACCAAAACAGGAAGGGACGTTGGAGTTGCCCTAAATATATGGGGACGATGCCAATTTCTTTCAACCTTTCGTTTCTTTGAAAGCATTATCTACCCGTTTTTGCGATGGATTAGTGGAGAGCAGGAACAAAATAATCACGTACGGTCTCCATCACCATATAACCCCGCCCACATCGCTCCCTCCTCGGACAGACCATCTGGACAAGTTCGCGCACACGACACTCAAGACGGATGGCGACCAACACGTTCCCCTACTGTTCCGACCCGTACCCGAGGTCCTATTAATGGCGGGGGCTCGATATCCCCCCGTAGACCCCGATGGGTCCCTCCAAGGAGACATGTGGTGGCGCGTGCCCCTCCTACCCTCACTCCATCCACTCTCCCCATCAGTACAACCATGATTTCGCCATTGATAGCTCGACATGTCAAGCCCCGATCTGAGGTCTCCCGGCATCTAACGCTGGGGATTGATGGCTGTGAAATATAGCCATCTACATCCAAATTTAAACTAGATATTATTCATATTTTGATGAAATATCTCTCTAAACCCTGCCACTAATGCCTAATGATCAAAGGGGTATGCAATTCTTTCTTTCTATTTTTCCCTACACAGATAATGACGTTTGATGATGGGAATCACAACATTAAAGTCAAAGATACGATATTTCCAACAATCCAAAGAAACCAGGGGTCGTGAAGTGGAGACCGAAGCTTTAACGACCAACTATTCAGCAGGAATAAAATTTCGGCCATATAGTTTCGGCCGTATAGTTACCATCGACACCGCTAGGTCAAACAGAACAACTTTCGTGAAGGGACCCCTATATAAAGAGGCTTCGGGCAATGAGAAACTCCGCCCCCCCCAGAACCCAGAAACCTACATCCACAACATTGAAGAGCCTCCGGAGGAATAGACTTAGATCTAATCTCCAAACCCTTATCCACCACCATAGCCATATTCCACCACCTGTAATAGTAGATCTCATATTCGATTGGCGACATTGTAAGACTATTTGCTATCAATCTCAGGGTTTCCATTGAAATGTTTATGATTGTTGATTTCATCTCTATGCGTGAGTAATTCTCTTTGGGCTAATGGCTTTGGCCTAGACATGTAGCTTTTGTGCATGTTATTTATCATAGATGGGATCATGTATTAGTTTGTATTACATGATGATTATTGTATCCTCTCTTTCCTCAATCCAAGGACTTGTCAGGTACCCAAGACCCCGAGGATTGAGCCAGGTATAGGGAGTATGAGTAATGACTAATCTGCAGGTTGGGAACCCTAGTGACAGAAGGGGTAGTATGGTTGTATGTGAGGGATTTACTTGGGATTAACAGTGACATCACTATGCATATCATTAGTTCTCTTTCCTCTATGGATGAGACTAGTAGGTTATTGCTAGAAGCGGTTGCAGAGGCAATAGTAATTATGGATGCACTCCTCACATATAATTATCTTGCTCTAACAATTACATGCATACTTTATTATTATCTTTTATTCCCATCAGATGTTTTGCATAGATACAGGTGAAACCAAAAGCCCTAGGCCCTCTCTCTCCATCATCGACAACAACAACAAAAGAGAGTAAACTCTTTGTCCGGTAAAACAGAAAAATAATTCCAAAACTCCTGAAGGTCCGTTAAAGTAACTCACTGCGCTTTCTGGTTCCCGAGGATTCGATAACCTAGGTCTACTAGGGAAAAAGAGCTATACTACATTTGTAATCCGGATCGAAGGTATCAGCGATCTTCGAAGATGGAGGCCCCAATGAGCCATGTGGAGGTGCAAATCAAGGGACCATAGAGAAGGAAGGAAGAGAAGGGCGGGATGGGAGATCCGATGAGGAGCACGACAACCCGATTTGCCATCAACTCCGATTGGGGGTGCCGGAGGCCTCGCTCGGTAAGGATTCCAACTACAGCCCAGAAACTAGCACATTCAATATCTATCTCGAATCCTTCGAACACATCCCCATTGAAGCGAGCAGAGAAGAGTTTGTGCAAATTGAACCAGAGGAACAGAACGAGAGGGAAAACTGTCTCTCCGAACAACCTCACTTCAGGAAGCAAGCTTCCGCAGATGAAATTGATTCCAGTGAAGTGGAGCTCGGGGGCCGCTTTGAGAAGGCCGAAGCGAGCAAGACCACTTAGAGCAACCTCACCTTTATCATGGACATAACAAGACCTATGCAGCCCGCTTCTGAAGTTCTATAATGTGGTTCAGATGACTCTGGACTTCTCGAGAAAGTAAATGGAGCAGCAGTGGGTTTACTGGACCTCAATCTACAGTTAGTTCTATTCAAAAAAATATGTGCTCGTTGATGCAGCCTTAGTGAAGGATGCTTTGGGGGAGAGATGTTGGCGGGAACCTGAAACTGCGAATCACAAGTGGGTTCAGGGTAGGAAGTTCAGTTTATGGAAAATGCCATGTGGATAAGGTGGATCGGCTAAAGGAGTTCTTTACAGATGGAGGCATGGAGGGATTTCTCTCATAGCTTTGGGGATGTCCTTTACAGCCCATGTGCACCTAGCTGCAACCACCACCTCCCCCACCATCCGTGGGGACACTTGTCCCATCATATATATTCAGGGGGCTACAAACCCTAAGCATTGTTCCTCCCCACTTCTACTGGCGATAGTGGTGGAGCTTAGTTCAGGGTTGCAGTGCCAGGGACTCGAAGACCCACAGATCTCTGAAGTTCTTGGATGTTCTAACATGGGGGATCAAGGTAGAGGAAGCAAGGGTAAATAGTAGTTAGGACAATTGGCAGAACCAACAAGGAGGAGAAGCACAAATGTAGCAACAACATCCTTACGAGTTTGGGTAGTTCAATACTCAGTTCTACTCCAACCAACTACCATTTGGTTACCTTCCTAGTCATATGCCTCCTCCCTCAGCTTTCAATAATCCTTTCCCTCCTTTCCTAGCCTAGCAGCAGTTTGGGATGCAGTCAAATCAGTGGATTGTTCCTCCACAACAGCAAGCTATACATGGTGTAGAACTAGGGGATAAAGCCAAGTCTCAGGGACAACAGAAGAATAAGAAAAAGCAAACTTCTGGCCAAAAGGAAGTGGGGGCTTTCTCAAACTCTAGTTCTCGGTGGAACTACACAGATACTGTCTGTCTTTGCTATGGAGAACCTGGACACCTACAGATCAGCTGTGAGAAGACACATGTGTGCTTCATCTGTAAGAGCTCTTCACACACTGTGAACAAAAGGTCCCACCATATGGAAAAGTATATTGGTAGTGGTGCCCCGAGATTAGGCCTTTATCAAATTAATATTCCTGAAAGTGTGATGAATCCTATTGCCTCCACAAAAAACTATGGGATTGTTCTAGTAGAAGAAGGTTCCTTGTCTGCTTTGGAATTGGCTGAAGAATTCTCCAAGATATACAAGACTAATTGGTCGTGGAAGATCAGAGAAGTGGGTGTGGAAAACACCTTTCTGGTTAAGTTTCCACCCCATATTGTAGTGGAACAAGTCATTGGCTAGCCTAAGTTTGGTGTCTCAAAGCCAGGTGTGTGGGTGATGGTAGAGGCCTAGAATGATGACCCAGAACCAGTTGAATCTCTGAAGAAAGTGTGGGTGATAATAACAGGTCTGCAAACTAAATTGTGTGAGTGCAACACCCTCGACCAAGAAGCTTCTATATGTGGCATCTTAGAAGAGCTAGATTGGCAAAGTATCTTTAGGAAGAATGCTAAAGAAGTGAGGGTTCTCATCAAGTGCAAATACCCTCCAAAACTTCCTGTTTGTAGGATCTTTAACTTTCAAGATCATCTTTTCCACTTGGGGTTTACCTTGGATAGCTATGTGCCAATGGTGGATGAAGAAGATGATCTTCTAACCAATGACCTGAATGGAAAAAATAGAGGGAATGAAGAACACCTTGCTAGGCAAAAGGGAGGGAGTGGCTCTACTGACCACCCTGGCAGTGGAACATCGTCTCACGAAGCAAACAGTAGTGTACCTAGCAGAAATTGTGGTTAAACTTCTAATGCGGTTAGGATTGAAACACATGTAGGGTTCCGTAGCAGAAAATAAAAAATTCTATCTACACGAACAATAATACCAGGATCTATACTATGTAGACATAATTTATGGAGAAGGAATACGGTATTCATACCCTTGAAGACCGAAACATGCCTTACGCAGGAAGGCGTATGTTGATGAAGCCAAGCAGCTCCAAGCACACCAAGTGTGGTGCCTCCGATATACTACACACTCTGGTGTAGGTTGTGTCTCCCAGGCTCCGATCCAGATGAGCAGCGGAAGAAGAAGATGCCGGACCAAAAATCACACGAGGGTAGTGTGAAGGTGCAGAACTCAAATCCCTCGAAGTCCTCCCCAATATTACGGAGAAGTCCTCAAAGGAAAATGAGAGAGAGAATGAGAGAATTAGATGATCCCAAAGGGGATGGGAGACCCCTATATATAGTAGGAGGGGGGCACACCACCCAGGGGCCAGGCTGTGTGGGACTAATGCCCACACCCGCCAGCCACCTAGGGGCAGCCGCCGGCTGATAACTGTGAGATTCGACACATTTTTGATGGCTTTTATTGATAGTTTTCTCCCCGATTTGATCGTTTTCTAGCTTTACCTAACGCTAATACTTCGGTAGCGAAGAAAACTTGTTTTTTAATGTGTGTTTCAGGTTCTGAGTATCAACATAAGGTTTTTACTAGACAAACACAATATTCTAGAGAAAACAAGCAAGTCTCTCTTTGGAAGCACTCGAGGGGAACTCACAGAAGCTTTAACGAGAAACTATACGGCAGGAATATTTTTTTGGCCGTATAGTTCCCACCGTATAGTTGCAACCGCCTCTGTCTTGTCAAAAGGGACAACTTCTGTGATGGGACCGAGAATGAAAACACAATGCAGCAGCCGCCATACTATCAAGAAGGGAGAAAGAAGAGATCCGGAGAAGAAGGGGAATATGTTCTTCATCTCGCTCCACGATCTTCAACCTCCTAGCCAATACACCTCCATAGCCACTGCTTGTACTTCAGAGAGAGAGGGATATCCACCTTGCAACACTAGAGTTTGAGATTGTTTCCTCCCATCTTGAATTGTGTTGGATATTTTCTATTCTTATTGTGGATCTCCATGGTAATAGAAAGACGAATTCCCTTTATTTGATTATATTGATGATTCGTTCTTCTCTCATGTGTGAGTAATTCCCTTGGGCGTGGGAGATTTAGGGGATTGGTGATATGTGATGTGCCTTCATATATTTTCCATTGGTTTGTGATTGATTCTAATTACTATATTATGTGTGCTTGACTATCTGTGGGATGCCTAATGCTTGTTGTCCAATTAAGGGCCCAGACAACATGATGCTTTGTTCTACATAGATAATATCTTGTTCGTTAGTGCACCGATGACCCCCAGGTGACACGTGGATATCAATGGAAAACTAGTAGACTCGAGGATAACGAGGAACCACTGTGCTTATTGCATTAGTCCGATCCAAGGAGCTTAATCGATAAGCGACTTGAAGGGTCTTAATCGTCTAGTGTCTGACCATGGTTTTGGCAATAGGCTAGTAGGATTATTGAAGTTGGGATGAAATCTACCAAGAGGAGTTCCGGCTAATTATGGGTTGCTCGCCTACACATATATTTATAAGATTATAATTGTTACATTTATCATTCACCCACCTGGCAAAGTCACTATCATCATGAACTGAAACTCCCCGCGCCTTCTTTTATCATCTTCAGGAAACAACAAACAACCAAGTCATTCTTTACTTTCATGCTTTATATTTCTGAAGTTTACATTTTAGTTCTATTTAAATACATCTCATTTAATCAAAACCCCATTCTTATTTCAACACTTGCAGTCAATTCACTCGAAGACCTATGACAACTTCGGGTGTGACAGAGACTTCACCCATAAACACTTACCTTTGGGCTCCACGTGGGATCGATATCTATACTTCAAAACTATCTACAAACGATATGTGCACTTACAGACATCAAGCTATTTTCCGGCGCCGTTGTCAGGGAGCTAAGTGCTAAGTGTTTTTCTTTTGACATTTCAGGTGTTGCTACTACAAAATATTCTCCCTAGGACACAAAGGGTCTACACGCTCTAGTAGGACCTATCTATCGGATTATATTGAGCGCATGCCTTCTCAAAGGCGTGAAGAGATTATTGAAAAACTTTTAAGATCAAATAAAGTTCAAGTTGAAAACCTGAGTGATATTATGGAAATCATGTATATTTATAGGATAACTCCTATGAAACCTGAGAAAACTCTCAGGGAATATAGTGCTCCAAGTTCTGAATTTCTCAAACAACGAATAGAATTCCCTAATCCTGGAGTTAGAGAATATCGATTTGATGGTAGAATTATTAAAAAATTGCAGGAAAAAGCTTTTAGTGGAAGGGAAGATGAAGACCCATGAAGACACATTAGAGAGTTCAACAATGTGATAACATCGCTTGGACCAAAAGGTTTGCCAAGAGACTTTTCTCATCTAAAATTGCTTGAGTGGAGGATTCTATTAAATGTTGGGAAAACTGCTTTGTTAAATTCATAGCAGGTTTAATCCTTTTAAAAAGGTAACTGAACTAAGAAAGATTCTTTGGAACGTGGGAGAAAACTACCCACAATCCTAGGAAAGATTCTTTGGAATGATCAATAGTATTCCTAATCATGGTTATTCTGAATAACCTATTTGCCATTTATTTTACCACGGTCTTAATACTCAATGTAGAGAATTGCTTGACATCTCAGCAGGAGGGTCTATAAATACTCTAACTATTAAGGAATGTTTGGACTTGATGTCTACTAGGGCTAAGAATGATTCTTTACATAATCCTGATTTTGGCACTAAGCTGGAAAGAGGGATACTTCGGATAACTCCTGATCTTATGCCTGAGGTACGCAAAACAATGAAAGAAAAAGGTATACCTTTTGAACTTGTTAAGGAAAACAAAGTAGATTTATTACAAGTTTTAACTGAAGAAGATGAAACCAGAAAAGTTTTTCAAGAATTAAAACATCGACAAGTAAAATCTCATAATAACTTGCATAAGCATTTCCAAAAACACAAAAATATTTTGGCGGTACTCACTAAAAATTATGATGAGATTGGCCAAGAAATAAAACTATTTCACTAGTATCTTAGTATGATTGAATCCCAGTGTGAACAAATAGCATCTGGCTATCAAAATTTTCTTCGTGATGATAAAGATATTCCTGTTTCTACTAATGTTGTCACAAGAAGGGGTGCAGTTGTTACAGGACCCTTAGGACCACCGGACTATGAAGCTGAAAAAGCGCGAAAGGAAAAAAGGCTTTCTCAAAGCAAGCCAAGAAGATGATACATTGGTGGATCCTCAAGATGAAACTGAAACACAAGATCAAACCAAGGAGGACCGCAATGATGCACATGATGACCATTATGACTCTGATGCAGAGACGGTTGATCCAAGATAAGCTAAAGAGATAAGAAAGGAAGATGAAGTTATTGTAGTAGAAAAGACGAAAAGAAATAAGCAACAACAAAAGAAAGCAACGAAAGAGCCTGACCCCCCACAAAATGTAAAAGACAAGAGCAGGTCAGGTGAGAAAAAGCTTCCTTATCCAGATCGAAAAAAGAAAGCACCAGATCAGGTAATTTATAATTCTTCTACAAAGGCACTTAGTGACCTTCGTCTAGATATTCCATTTGCGGATGCAATCAAAGTTCCTACTTATCAAATTCCTCCGTGATATTCTTAGTAGAAAGAAAGAAATAACTGAAATTATTGCCATGGTAACTAGTTATCCTGCTATTGGGAAACTGTTGTCTAGGTCTAGAGATCCTGGAATACCAGCTATTTCATGCTCAATAGGTAAACTAATATTCACAATGCCTTGTGTGATCTAGGAGAAGGAGTTAGTGTAATGCCATACTCTCTCTATAAAATGTTAGGATTAGGGGAGTATTCTCCTACTACTATCACTTTACAGATGGCTCACAGGTCCACTAAACAACCCGTTGGTATGATTGACGATGTTTTACTTAGAATAGATGAGCATGTTATTCCCACTGATTTTATTATTCTTTAAATGCCACAAGATGAAAAGTTATCTATAATACTTGGAAGACCTTTCCTTAGTACTACAGGTGCATTAGTAGATTGTGCTGAAGGAAAGATAATCTTCAATGGGATGCTGAAATCATCCGGTATTTTCCAAATAAGCTAGAAGGAGGAGAACGATATATTCCACCGGCAAAACGAGTTCATGTGGTAAGTACCTTTGATAAGGGGCAACCCAAGGTAAGAATTTGAGAACAAAAAAAGGTTGAGTTACTCAACCATTCCTAATAAAAGCTTAATGGGAGTCAACCCATCTCGTCAATAAAATAGATTAGAGAATAAAAGGTTCATCGCATTCCTACCACTTTTTCACAGACATTCTTGGGGAAGCGCGCCCGTGAAGATGCAGCTATAAAAAAGTAGTAGAAACATCGACTGAATGAGTTTATAATAAGAATAAAATTTAAAGTTCGACCTTTTCATCTAAAGAAGCTAAAATTTTGCTTTTAATAAGTCAATGTTGGTCGACAGTTTCTACCATCAATTTTCTGTCCAAAATAAGGTATTTCGCTAAGTTTTGGGATAAGAAGGTATTCTCAAAGAAATAGAATTTTTTTGATGATTACTGATGGTTTAACGACCAACTATACGGCAGGAATAAAAATTCCGGTCGTATAGTTCTGGTTGTATAGATATCTTTACCATCACCAAATTTTCTTCGAAGGCACAAAGAGTTTAACGACCAACTATACGGTGGGAATAAAAATTCCGTATGTATAGTTCCGGTTGTATAGATATCGATGCCTTCTTACAAAATTCTTTGAAAGGTACTGAGAGTTTAATGACCAACTATACATCGGGAATAAAAAAATTCGGCCGTATAGATATCGATGCCTTTGTACAAAATTTACCCCAAAGGTACTAAGAGTTTAACGACAACCTATACGGCGGGAATAAAAATTACGGTCGTATAGTTCATGTCGTATAGATATCGATGCTAGTTTTAGAAATTTATCTCGAGGGACAGATGGTTTAACGACCAACTATATGGCTTAATCAATGCGATCCGGCTGTATAGTTGCATCCGTATAGCTGTTTTATGCATAAAGAAATCCTAGTTGGCGGTGCCCCCGCAACTATACGGGCAGAGGAACATCATCTTCCCGTATAGTTCTGGCCGTATAGTTTAGTGCGACCACAAAATCGCATCGGGGCGGCTAGGTCTTCCTTCCCTCATCATTATTTCTCTCATATTCTCTCTCCAAACCTCTCAAAATCCACCTAGAACTCTTGATTTTACGTGGATTTCGTTTGTTTGAGTGGAGGAATCAATAGATCGGTGTGTTGCTCTCCCTATCCATACTTTGTTTTCAGATTTCCATTATTGAAACTCTCACATTGATCTAATGGATGAACTCAAGCTTATTTTGTTTTACCTATTAATTTCTAATGTTAGGATTGAATTTTTCCACGTAGGATTGTTCATATATCATGTAGAAACTATATGCCTAAGGTTTTATGGTTAAAACATTCAGTGCATTATGATGAACAAAATCTGTAACCTCTTTCGTTTGAGCAAGCGGCAACGGGGTGAGGGCTCGATCTCAGGGTCCCGAGCCTCGCGTAACTACAAGTTTGACATTTTCTCATCGAGGAGGGTGCTGCCCACATGTTGGGCCAACCACAACTTTCTCACCGTGGCAGGGTTGAAGGCGGACTTCGACCTCATGTGCAACAGGGCAGGGTTGGCGGTACTTGGCTTCGCAAGACACAATACCTACACCGAGCTTACCCATAAGTGCCTTGCCTCCTTCTACGATGACCATAGGGAGAAAGGTAATATGTGCACGGTAAGCTTCACCATGAATCGGTAGCACTATGAAATAAATTTCAAACAATTTTGCAATGCTTTCAGCTTCCCTCATGTTGGGGAGCCTACTGTTACTAACCTCTATAGCGTCACAAGTGGAGAGACTTGGGAGGTTATTTCTATTAATGGTGGCAAGCAATTTTACCAAAAGAAGATGTCCACCATTGAGAACCCAACCATCTGCTACTATGCTTTGTTCCTCACCAACACACTACTGGGAAGAGGTGACACCGGTTCGATGGCCAATGCGGACATGGCAATGATCACCAAGGCTCTCTTCCCCACTTCACCGCAAAGCCCCAATCCTGCAGCTCTACTCATCCAGCACTTTCACCACCAAAGCAACAAGACCAAAGGTGATATTCGCATTGGTGGATTGGTAACCCACCTTGCCCATGCATTAAATATTATACCACCTTTTATGGAACCTTTTTATGGATCAAAACTCATGGACATCAAGTATTTGACTACTTGTGGCTTCCTTGGTGTCTACCATGCTAACCGGAGGCTCCGAGCATATCAATTCAGTTATCTTGGTGATGCACAGGGTGAGAAGGTTCAGTTGCCCTGCCCCCTAAGCCTTCTTGATTGTGGAGAAGGACACTTGGATCCTCACCAAGTACAAAGTGATGTAGATCATGGTCGAACTCCAGCCTGATGAAGAGGAAGATGAAGAAGGAGGGCGGCAGGATGGGGATGAGCAGGAGGAAGAGGTAGAGCAGGGACACAACCCTGCTTTGGAGGGAAAGCAGTAGTAGCAGCAAGGGGGAGCCTGGGACCCGTGGGCCAACCAACCACAGCAGGGGTACGACTACGTCCCCTATCAGGAGTTCCAGTAGCTCAACTAGCACGTTGGGGAGATCGACCACACTCTTCAAAAAGTGAATGAATATGTGAGTACTTTCACTCACAACTTCAGTCACTTCATGACCCACTTCTCCGACTACTACCAGCAGTATCTGCACCTGCCTCCGAATGACAACAACAATTGAGCCTGGCAATAGCCTAAGCTTGGGGGAGGTTTCAAAACCTCCAAACTTTGCATTCATGTTTTTATTTCTTCTTTTGATTTATTTTATTGAAATTTTCATGTTTATTTTCAGTTTTCCATTCCTAAACCAAAAATACAAAAAAATAGTTGTAACTTTATTTGCAAGTTCATTTTTTTGTTTCTCTCGAAGATTTGTTAATTTCAGGTGTCTTGGTAATAAGGAAATATAGAAGGGGTTCGACTCAAATACGAGAACGAAGCAAGCAAGATGAGGTATCACATTCCTTTCATCACTATCTTTGTACCCTTAGATTGATCCTACAATTATTTACTTGCTTGCACCGGAGTCACTCCCCACTTAGCTTGTTATCCTACAAATTCTATTCCTTTGCTAGTGTCTCCTTTTTATCTTTGAAACAATGAGAAATGAACTTGGTTAAAAATACTTCCTACATTTTTACAACAAGAGAAAGCATCTAAAAGATGACTTGAGTCCATGTTTACCCTGAAGAATTTAATTTTAGAACTACTCCATCCCATTTGAGGTTAATATAAATAGACTCGATAGTACCCTTGATTGAAATTGTTTGATAAAATGGATGCTTCGAAGTAGTAGAGATTATGCCACTACTTTTTCTAAATAATTACCATAAGATATTGCTTTATGCATGTCATTACAACTCTATCGTGCCCCATGGTGAACTATTAACTCCGCTGGCCAACGAACGATCTAAATGTGGGACACCACTTGATTTCGGCTATTGAGTTAAGCAAACATCTGTAGAAGCAATGCTATGATGGGTAAAAAATTTAGTCTCCTCATGGTTTCACATTCCAACTGAAGTTGTAGTACTCCTCTGACCCATTATTGCTCAACAATTATTTATTGGCATGGTCACGAGTGCACAACACATCCCCAATTAAAAATGTTAAAAATAGTGGCATGATTTCTCTATGAAAGAGCTGAAGTTTTTGAAAGAAAAAGGTCCTTTGAGAGTCTTGAAATTTTGACATGGGAGTATATGAGTTCTTATTAAATTAAATGTTTTGATGCTAACTTGAGCAGTCTTAATTGATTAAACAAACAAGAACAAAAAGTTTTCATCTCTCAATGAAGAGAGACACCAAAAGAATTTGTCTCACTCTCCTAGCTATAACTTTCGACACTTGCTTGGGCATATGATTTATTTGCTAACAAGATATATGCGGTTAGGAAGTGGACTCAGTGCAATCTTGTGAATACTTGTATGATCATATTTAAGATTGTAGGGATTGTGAAGAAAAGAATTCGACGCCAATTCAAACTTGTGAGTTCCTTTATTTTTAGTCTCGAATCTCTTCTATTCTTCCTTATTTCCTTGTCACTCGAGGGCGAGAAAAATCTAAGCTCGAGGGAGTTGATAGCTATGAGATTCGACACATTTTTTATGGCTTTTATTGATAGTTTTCTCCCGGATTTGATCGTTTTCTAGCTTTACCTAACGCTATTACTTAGGTAGCAAAGAAAACTTGGTTTTTAATGTGTGTTTTAGGTTCTGAGTATCAACAAAAGGTTTTTACTAGAGAAACAGAATATTCTAGAGAAAACAAGCAAGTCTCTCTTTGAAAGCACTCGAGGGGAACTCACAGAAGCTTTAACGAGCAATTATATGACAGGAATATTTTTTCGGCCGTATAGTTGCCGCCGCCTTTGTCTTGTAAAAAGGGACAACTTCCGTGAAGGGACCGAGAACGAAAACACAACGCAGCAGACGCCATACCATCCAGAAGGGAGAAAGAAGAGATCCGGAGAAGAAGGGGAAGACGTTCTTCATCTCGCTCCAGGATCTTCAACATCCTAGTCAATACACCTCCATAGCCACTACTTATACTTGAGAGAGAGAGATCTCCACCTTGCAAGACTAGGGATTGAGATTGTTTCTTCCCATCTTGAATTGTGTTGCATATTTTTCTATTCTTATTGTGGATCTCCATGGTAATACAAAGACAAATTCCCTTTATTTGATTATATTGATGATCCGTTCTTCTCTCATGTGTGAGTAATTCCCTTGGGAGTGGGAGATGTAGGGGATTGGTGAGATGTGATGTGCCTTCATATATTTTCCATTAATTTGTGATTGATTATAATTACTATATTATGTGTGCTTGACTATCTATGTGATGTCTAATGCTTGTTGTCCAATGGGCCCAGACAACATGATGCTTTGTTCTACATAGATAAGATCTTGTTCATTAATGGACCGGCGACCCCCAGGTGACACGGGGATATCAATGGAAAACTAGTAGACTCGAGGATAACAGGGAACCACTATGCTTATTGCATTAGTCTGATCCAAGGAGCTTAATCGCTAAGCGACCTAAAGGGTCTTAATCGTCTAGTGTCTGACCATGGTTTTGGTAACAGGCTAGTAGGATTATTGAAGTTGTGATGAAATCTACCAAGAGGAGTTCCAGCTAATTATGGGTTGCCCTCCTACACATATATTTATAAGATTATCATTGTTACATTTATCATTCACCCACCTAGCACAGTCACTATCATCATGAACTAAATATCCCCGCGCCTTCTTTTGCCATCTGCAGGAAACAACAAACAACCAAGTCGTTCTTTACTTTCATGATTTATATTTCTGAAGTTTACATTTTAGTTCTATTTAAATACATCTCATTTAATCAAAACCCCATTCTTATTTCAACACTTGCATTCAATTCACTCGAAGACCTGTGACAACTTCGGGTGTGACAAAGACTTCACCCATAAACACTTACCTTTGGGATCCTTGTGGGATCAATATCTATACTTCGAAACTAGCTACAAACGATATGTGTACTTGCAGACATCACAGGCCCTAGGTGGGCCCCACTTGGGTGGCCCACTAAGACTAGGCCAGTTGGTCCCCTCTCCTAGGCGCCTTGCCCCTTGGGCCTGAGAATATCATTTTGCGGCCTGAAAGTTGAGGCACCCAGGCAAAGCGGTACCCAAGTTGCTTGTAATCAGCCGCACTGACCACAGTTTGCGTGCCAAATACTCAGAGGGTCTTTTTAAGCATGAATTCAACTTTACGTTTCAATACAAAATATCAGGCTAACGCCCATCAAATTGGCCCCCTGTCAGTTTTAGTCGTTATGTCGCTGCCGTCGCTTAGGCGTGGTGGTTGTCACGTAGGCTTGAAGCGCTGGGGTAGTGGGAAGGACAACACAACTGGCCCAGTGTATTGACGTGACAAAACATGGCACATATATCCTCGTTTTTATTATTTTTGTTTACTTAGAAGCTGGAACGGCTACTGCCACGTGTCTCTCCATTGGACTTCCGCCCCCGTCATTAACCACTATCTTAGAAACGCATTGACGGTTTCACCATTCTCCTGTCTCGCAGAAAACACTCTTCATCTTGCTTTCATCTGTCTTCTTTCCGTGTTCTCCTTGCCGCCATGGAAGGTCGTCGAACTCTAGAGACAACCCTCATTTCCCATGGCAATAAGAAGATAGACGTCGTCTACACCAATAAGGAGGAGACAGTGGTGTGAGTCCTGAGGATGTACGAGGGTTGGCTTGAGAAGATGAGGACAAGTTTGTGGGATTGGACCTCGAATACACCCCGGAGGACCCATATGTAGAGAATGAAGTCACCCTCATTCAACTGGCCATGAGGAAACACGTCCTCTTCTACCACTACTCCTCGTTTGTAGATCTGCTCTCTGTAGTTAACTGCTTTTAGGGTTTTCTCCTCTTGTTCTTTATCTTTACTCATCTTGCAACTACTAAATTTTATTAGGAGCAAATAAATTATGACAAGCCAATGTTGAGAGTCTTGATCTTGCATTTACTAAACTTTTTAAAATTATATTCAGATGATAATCTTGCATTGACAAAACATTTGTAGTTACAAATTTTGGTGATGGCAAACTACATACTTTCAGGACTAACAAGAATTGTCTGGTGATGCGCCAGTTCCTTGTAGAAAAAGGAATTGTTTTCTGCACTATCGACAATACAACTGATTTTTGGAAATTTGTCAAGAGGGAATTAAAATTCCTGTGCACAAGTGGATCGATATTCAGAGTCTTGTCAAGATCACAGGGGGCTCGGGCAAGGATGGAATGGCTACACTCGCAACTAGAATCCTAGATGAGTCGTACGACATAATGAAGGAAGATTTCCCTACGGATAGGCACGATTTCTGGGAGGAGTGGCCGTTGTCTGAGATAAACCTGAAGTATGCAGCCATAAATGCTTACGTGACCTACCATCTGTACAAGACGGTCCATTTCTTTCTACATTACCTCATGTTTTGCCCCAGTTGCAAGAGGGAAGACGAGCTTAGGGGATCCCTTTGTAGCAAATATAGTATAGCTGAGCGTGATGCTGCATATGCAAAGAAAATGGTTGCATCTGAAGCAGCTGGTAGAGAGGTTGCAGCTGAAGCAGCAAACAAAGAGGTAGCATCTTCCAGCGGTAATAACCAGGCCGGTGATGCACCTCTAATTGTGTCACACGATGCTGACGATAGGGAAACCAAGGCAGATTCTAGTGTAACACCCTCGAATTGGCCCTATGCAGATTTCAGCGATGCACGCCAAACCCGCATAGAAACGATTCAAAGATGCCCACCAGACACTTGCGTGAGGGTGGAAAACGAAGTAATACCATTACACAATAGTCCACGATGGAACCCACAGTGATATATATATATATATACAACAATGACTCCAGGAGTCAAGAATACAGATATACAATACAAAGATCCAAATCATATTGAAATCGAAACAACATCCAAGTACGGATAAGATCCAAATTGGGCTAAGAGCCCTGAAGAATAACCAATGGCATCCATAACCTTGCCCAGGACAAGCCGGATGGGTAACCCTGCTAACAACGTCGAACTTATATCTGTCAAAGCAAAAGGGGTGCCGACAAAGGGCAAAGGAAAAAGGGAGCGGTCAGTACTGAGGCCAGTACACGGCGAGTCTAGAATTCGGCGGCTCTCGCCTACATAGGTATGGTGGAATGAAGCGGCATCAAAGCATGCACTAAACAACCTATAGAGACTCGGTACAACTGTCGGCTATTAGAGAGGGATAAGAAAGACCTATTCGGAAAACAACTTGTTACTAACACCAATCATACCCATCCTGGCATTTCCCCCTCGAGACGAAACGAGGAAGTCAAACCGAGGAACGCACACAGTTGGCAGTTTTATTCATTCCATTATAGTTGCAATACTTACTAGTCAGGTACCATAAGCATTAGGCATCCCAAATCCAGCAGTTGTTGGCACTTTTATTTACTCATTCCATTGTAGTGAAACTGATTACTAGACATGTAGAAGTTAAATTTATAGCACTACTTTATTTATGCTTGTCTATGATCGAGATACTATGCTCCAAGTCATCCATAACCGCGGACAGAAAGATTTACCCTATAGGGGTGCATAAATAGCAACATACGCACTATCAATCTCGGAAAAACCAAATAAAACCCAACGAGGATTTCACGACAAAGCAATCACAAGATTCATAAAATATTTCAGGGGGCACCCCAATAAGCTACCCGCAACGAAGTTGTCCGACTCCGAGACGGACCCATGGTTTGTGCCAATGGCTGTAAATGACTGGGAACCAGAAAGTGTGACTGGGCTTGTCGATACCGCCAAAACATTCCACATTTCTAAATAGTACAGGTGCTCCACACACAATCGTAAATAAAGCAGTAAAGCATGGCATAAGTACAGGATAGTAATAAAGCCCCAAACTAGTTTGTGGCCCCAAGAAATAAGAAATGAATCAAGCTCTGGCTAAGGGGATTCATGGTCCCACATGCGGATAGTCCGATAGTAAAGGAATAGGTATCAAGTACTCGGGGCCTACGGGACACAAGTGAGCAGTTAAAAACCAAATATTAGCTATTGCCCACCGGTTCCTCTAACATTAGTAATATCTGTTCCCAGCATTTTAATTATCAAGTTGAAATTAAAGCCATGATCATCTCCAACATTAAACATGTGCCAACCTCCCAACAATGGTGGATCATCGATGATGCAAAGAAGCACCTAAGCAAGAAACTACGACTCGCAAGGCCGACTGTCTATCAAACAACGGCAATAGGATGTGTCCAAGGAAATATAGAGGCTGTAGGGAATATCAACGGCGCACTGAAACTAAAGCATCGCAACAAGGATAGCTATAGATCAACAGGAGTGACTAAAAAAACTATAAACGCAAAATAGGTAGAAAGGGGGAGAATGCTTGCTTGGGAAACATAGCCGACGGTTCATATCCAAAGAACTTGTCGATACTCGCATCAACTCAACAGCCTAATCCGTGAAGAAGTAAAGCACTAAAAGAAACACCAGATGCACTATTTAATATTATGGCAGAAGATCGGGCATGATCCATGTATGATGAATGACATGGAAAAGATGCGGTGCAATTAGGCAATATTAAGCGAAACCGGGGTTCCGATAAATAATTAGAAGGTTCAAGTTATTTAGATAACCCGCAATTTAAATGCTACATTAGCAAGGCAAAATATGGCATCGGTTCGCTACAAAAATTTAAATGAAGCGAATATAAGGCTAGAAAAGCCCACATATGGTCTCCATATTTAATTATGAGGTGAATCGATAACATACCGCCAAACGGATGAATATGTATGCGAGCATGAACAATTTATATGCAACAAGTATATGGATAGAAATTATAAAAATAGAGGGCTCAGATTGGGGTCACACATTGGGTATCGGCGATCTTGGTTCCAAGGGTTCGACGGGTTCGGTCTCGGCGAGATTGGTCTTTGGATCCGAGAAGGAGGTCATGGCATCCCGAGTAGGAAACCTTGGCGTTCCTCGTCAAAGGCCTTTGGGTATAGGGTCTACGGATCGGCTTCGCCGCTTTTGGTTCGGACTTGCTACCAATGGCAAGATTGGAACTATCGATAGTACGCGACGCCATCTCAGGGACACTTGGACTTCGGGAGATCTTGGTGAGGGTGCTAGACCTCGGGTCATTTTCCATCCTGTTGGTCGAGGCAGCGTATTTTCCATCTTCACACCGTAAGCACAACACCCAACATCACCATACCATCAACCTGCACCATCGGTACCAATCGTGACATAAGACATCATGATCGTCCCAACGATTACATGAATAGGACAAGAACAAACATCCACTCAGTTGCTTCACCTAGCAGGCACACACACTACAATGAATCTGCTAACTCGTGACCCCAAATATTGGTCGTAGAAAGGTCATAGTAGTCCATCCATGACCTTTCTATGACCAAAAGAAGTAGGTCACATACCGAGGGTCACTATAGACAACTAAGGACCTTTTTTTAAAATTGGTCATGAACTACTATGACCAAAATAGATGGTCATGGAGTCCATGACCAAAATTTTGGTCACAGTAACCTAGAATGTCCACGTAAGCCAATCCTACATGGAATCTGACGTGGCAGTAAATTCAACCCAGTCCACTTCACCCTTTTAAATGGGCCTAGCCCAAAATTTCAGCCTTTTTAACTTTATAGACAGGAGTTTATTTATAGTACAATTCAATTTGGGCTTTTTATGCCGGAACTAAACAGGCCAAGCCCAACATTTTAACCTTTTAATTTTCTAGGCCATAGCCTTTTTATAATCTATATTCATTTTCAATCTTTCTAATCTTGATCAGGTCCCACTTGTCAGATTCATTTCAGAAATTAGTCCAACATGTTAGATTGTAAATTTATGTGGGCTCCTGATGGAACATTGTATACATACACAATTCAAAAAGAACAGATGAAATTACTCAAAAAACTGCCAAAATTAGTCTATTACAATCTTACTAGCCTATTACAACCCAGGTGCCTAATATTACAATATAATAAGCTACTATTTCCTATGTACTCCCTCAGGTTGCAACGCATCTCATCAACCTACGGCTGAGTAGCGCATCTCGTCGGTTGTCATCGGCTCCAGGTAGCACATATCGCTCTGATAATCAACAGCAAGAATGGCGTCATACTGAGAGAACTAGATAGAGCAAAGCATGTTGAGGTTGTTCTTAACTTAATGTACTCATGCGTGCGCAAGAAATATCCAAATAAAGCATGTACTACTTGTAACCATATTTGATAAACTGCTATACAAGATAAACCGAGCTGATGTTTCAGGCTGTTATGCTATAGAAAATAAACTGTAGGTATACTAGTAACATTATTAGATTATATATGGTACATGCAGAATACTACCAAGAAATTGAAGTAAATGTAATAGTAGAACTGGTTGTGTCGTTACATCAACGAACAAAATGTAGTAGTGACATTAGAAAATCAGTGAAGTGTAAATTTTCACTATGTGTAACAGATAAAAATTGGTTTGCATGACCATGGTAGTTGAAGGTATCATCTACAGGTTGATATGGGATAGTACCATGGGCATCATTAGTAGTCAGATTCATTGCATATGTTAGTTGCATGGCACTCATCGATAATCTAAAAAAACGTTATAGGTTAGTTGAGCATCTAAATTGGAACTAGTTCAACTAGTTACAGTTATCACAGTGGTTCTTGAACAAGTGTGCATAAATATGCCATATATTTAGAAACACCTCGATGGAACAACATGAGAATGTTTAGGATATGTAGTTTCAGGAGATACCACATGGTGCAATTTGGAACTCCTTTCTAATGATAATGTGCAATGTAACATCATGACTATATTTTCAGGTCATGTAGTTCTAAAACATGAAACAAACTGAAACTACAAAATTAATGCCATGTATAGCCATGGAAAAACTCCCATTTAATGAATGATTACACCTAAAAATAGAAAATGTCGTGTGTTCCATCTACATGCCATGGGAAACTCCTATATAAAATTAGTTACACCTAGAAAAAGGAAAAATGTAGTATGTTATAGGCCATAAGAACTCACATCTCAAAAAAATAAAAAAATAAAAGCAGAATATTAACATATGTTACATCTACAGGGAACAATAAGGTACATAGGGTATAAAAAGGTTGGATGTGTGTAAAATCTACAGGGAGAACATCTACGGGGCAGAAAAACATCCATCCATGTCCATACTAGAAAGTGATTGCATGTAGAAAATTTACATGGTGTACGAAATGTCATGCCTCTGCTTAGAAAATCCAGTCCAGTCATAGAACATTGCATTGAACCTGAAAATGGGATGGCACAGTGCCCACGTTCCATATCCATACACGCATGACAGGAGCAAAAATGCCTTCACAAGACGAATCCCTATGATCAAAAGGTTCCATGCCGTCATATGAATTACCTTGCGAGGCATGCGGTAGGAGAAAAAGTGGTTGTGGACGGAAACATTGGAAAGTAGCTAAAGACACAGGGATGCAGTCGTCGCTGTGGAGATGTAGCCTTTGGCGTGGCCCGGGGGATGGCAGCCTCCGCTGCTGATGTACATCCTCCCGCCTCTAGGATGCAGCAGGCCCAGCCGAGGATGTCACCTTGGCCGCCGAGGTCCAGCTTCCGCCGCTTGACGATGCAGAATCCACTCCCACAAAGATGCCACGACTGCTGTTAGGATGTTTCCACCGCGAGGATACACCCCTCCGCCGAATCACCGCGACCGCCATGATTATGTACCGACGC
Organism: Avena eriantha; assembly: GCA_910589775.1. Lineage (NCBI taxonomy): Eukaryota > Viridiplantae > Streptophyta > Magnoliopsida > Poales > Poaceae > Avena > Avena eriantha. Next base: position 153,190,939 of record OU342745.1, read on the forward strand.
CGGTGAGCAGCGCCGCCAAATCACTGGCCACGGAGCTGCCTGATCGACGGAAAAACAGACCAGGAGAGGAGGAGATGGCTGGCGCTGCTCGCGGTTATCTGTGCTCTGTACAAAAATTGGTGGAGAATGGGGGAAGATGCTCGGCGGCAGATCTTGTGGAGAGAGATGAAGGACGCACTAGAAGGGACTAGGCGGGGCTGTGGATCCGTGGGAGGAGGAAATCCGGGGCTGCGTGAGAATCGGCGGCGCATGGACAAGAGAAGGATGGGGCGGCACGAGAGGAGGAGATCTGGAGGGCCAGAGGCGAGATGGTGGTGGCGGCACAGGAGGACGGAGGCGATAGGGTTGGGATTGTGGGAGGCGAGCGGCTAGGTTCGTGTATTTTGTGGAGGGGAGCAGTTTGGGATGAGTTATCTGAGTGGGGTAGGCAACTTCACGAAAATACCCCTACATAATTGTGCGGTGCAAACTGGATTCGTGGGTGGTCTGGTCATTTCAATTCCAAATTCTGGAGAGGGGGAAGTTGGCGGTCTGACCCAAAAAATTCAGGCTGGAGGCGGGAAAATCAGCTCGAGCGAGGAAAATTTGGGCTAATATATTTTTAGGTTTGCTCTCAAAGAGAGATATATGTAAATGTGTAATATTTTCCAGTGTATTTGTTTGAATACTCCCTCTTAGGAAAATCTGAAGTTTAAAAAAAGGCGCATGAGTAGATGTTAAAAGACCGTTCGTGCGGTTGCTTATACAGAAACCCCTTCGTGGTCAACTGGTCCTGTGTCGTTGTATGTAATCGATGATCACGTGTTAGATTTAAATTCCTCCCTCTTTGGAAAATCCATAATATATATGAATGACGTGTACGACCCACTCATCAGCAAATGATAGTATAATATCTGATTTTATTACTTGTATGCGCAAATAGCCACGTCACATAACACCTAAACAAATTGCCTAGGTGGTGATCCAGTCAGCAAATGATAGTATAATATCCGATTTATTACTTGTATGCGCAAGTAGCCACGTCACATGAAACTTAAGCAAATTTCCTAGGTGGCGATCTAGTCAGTATTTTGTACATGAAAATATATTGGTATTATATGTTACGACCATCAGAATTGGTCGTAGTCGGCAAGATACAATGCTTTAAATCAGTGCTATTCATCTATGACCATTTTGTGCTTGGAAAATATGACCTTCTTAACAAAATTGGTCGCAATTTTCAAAGTTTGGACGATCCCAAATGCCTTAGGACCAGTTGGTTGAGAATGATCATAGATATATGACCAAGAAACCCATGGTCGTTAACAAAAGGTCACTAGTTGACACATTTCTTGTAGTGACACTGCTGCGGGGAGAGGCCGACGCGGGGACGAGCTAGGACACGCGGCACGCAACGGGGACTCGTGAGGCGCTACAGATCGGCGAGCTCATGGCAGAGGCGCTGCAGGTCGGCGAGGAAGGCGACAGGAGAGGACGACGGGATGGTAGCTCCCGACGGTGGTCACAGAGGCACGTGACACGGAGGTTGCAGGGATGGCGCGGGGCACCGTGTGGGCGGTCGGAGACGAGGGGCTGGGCCCGAAAGCAGAGAAGAGGGCGGCATTGGGCTCGGGGACGATGGGGCCGCATCCATCGTGCCAGGACGCCAGAAGGATCTCGAGGCGGTGACTCCGGGTAGGACGGTGCGGTCAAAGAGGGTGCGGGGTCACTGGAGGTAATGAGCTTGAGGAGCAGGGTGAGCTGGTGGCGAGGCAGAGGGCCGGCCGACAAGGATCTTGGGGGAGGCGGCGAATACGGTGAGGTCGCCGCTGGGTACGGCCACATGTGGTGCTAGGGACGGCAGGGACGGCCGCTGCTGTAGAGCTTGGCGACGGACGGAGCAACCCGGTGAAGCAGGGACGGCTCTGCATCGGGAGGATAGGCAAGGGCGGTGGCACTTGCGTTGGGTGCAGGGCGAAAGGGAGAGGGGTTGCAGCGAGATAGGTGGGGGGAATCGTGATGATATGACCGAGGTGGGGGTGGGGCCAAGAGCGGGGGAGCTCGCATGGGATCGACGCGGGGTGGACGCGGTGAGTTCGTGATGGGACCGGGTCCACGAGGCGAATGGGTAGGTGGAGGCCAGGCGCTGGGGCGTGGCGTGCCCGCTTGCGAGATGTTGCGTGCGGGCTGCGTCGCTAGACCGCTTTGCGGTGCACTGCAGGATGCGCGGTCGAACTCGCGTGTGCGGTGGGGCTAGTTTAGAGCTAGGGTTTGGTGATCCTGTGTGGTAGGCTGCTGCCAGCTGAGCCTTTTGGGCCTGGACGGTGGCGGCCTCCCCGAAAAAAATAGTTTTCTTATATATTTGTTCTGTTTTATTTTTAAACACCCTTTGTAAATTATTTTTAGACAAAACAAAAATATCTGAAAGAGGCCGGAGTTTTAATTTGAAATTAAGAGAGTGGATATTTAGAAAACAAAACTAGGATTTTCGAAAATAGTTTTAGGCAAACCATGCATTATGACATGACGATGCTTAAATGCAATGTGGCATGATGACATGAGCATGTGGTCATGGTGATGCACACAGGCGAAACACATCGGTTTTCAAGTAGTGGTTTTAATGGGTGCTACATCCAGGTGGGAAGAACTTGCATTTCTTGAGCTGTGGAGGCCAATAATGTAAGAGACACCTGGAATGATGGAAGTTGGTCACCTAGGAACGATGGCAAGCGCCTCAAGTGGTCTGATTAGAAGTGAATTAAATTTTACTCTTTTGTGTTATGTTTCTATTTTGTGGAATTCAGTTAGCTTGTCAAGATGGCTAGTGCCTCAAGTGAGAATAGTAAAATAAATTTTACTTCTTTATGTTATGTTTCTGTATGTGTTTGGTAGCTTGTCGTGATGGCATCTCATTAACTATTAGTTTGAAAGAGTACCTTTTTCCTCTCGCTAAAGAGATATGTTTCATTTTGCCCAAATCTAGAGCAGCTTTTCTCTTTGATCATTCGTTCCCTTTTGGCCCTCTTTTTGGCCCGATCTGGTAGCAAATCTAGACCAGCAAATCACACCAGGCGGAATACATTCATTCAGAAAACAAAACAAATGTAGATATAGCTGTGTGTAGCTAAATAGTATATAGCGATAGAAAGTAGGTTGCTTAACGAGGTTCGTTACATTAGCTGCTCAGCAGCCATCACACACAAAATATACAAAATCAAAAGAAGCTACTTAGCAGCAGCAGCAGACACGTTCAACCCCTCCTTGCCTACGCCTGCGCCTCCGCCTCCTCCCTCTGGCGCTTCCTCCACTTCTTGTTGCCCTGTCCCTTGATCTTGGGGGCCTTGGGCTTGATCGGAGGCATGCGACCCTCTTCGATGGCCACCCGTTGGAGGTTTCAGAGGTGAATGCCGAGAGCCTGGTGTTCAGCGATGTAGGTGTTGACGTTCACGGTCTGGCCAACTTTGGGGGTGCCAAAGCTCGAACCCTCTGCATCCATCACGATGCAGTTGAAGTCGGTGCCGGTGATTCTCGTCTTGCAGAAGGGGCAACTGTAGACGCTGCTAGCGAAGAAGGCATCGTACTGGCCGGCTTGTAGCCTCCTCAGCACCTGACGAGTCTTGTTGTGCCTGGGCTTGTCATCCCTGCAGATGTCGCTGCCGTAAACCTATTGGAATAAAAAAGGGATGATTAGAAGATGTAAGAAGATCGAGCAATCGAAATGCGAACAAGTGATACGTTGCTAACGTATCCATAATTTTTGATGTTCCATGCTTGCTTTTATCTACTTTCTTATGTTTTGTTCCAACTTTGGAGTACTTTTCATACACTTTCTTGGACTAACCTATTAACAAGAGCCACAGTGCCTGTTGCCTGTTTTCTGCTGTTTTTGGTTCCAGGAAAGTCAGAAAATGAAAATTCTCGGAATTGGACCGGACAAAAGCCAAAGTCGAAATTTTACCGGAAGACTCAGGGAGCCAGAAGACGATACGGAGAGGGGCCACAGGGTGGCCACACCACCCCTGGGCGCGGTTCCCCCCTGGCCGTGCCAGGGCATGGTGTGGGCCCCCTGGTCGGCCACCGACCTTGCCTCTTTCGCCTATATATCTCCCTCGATGCAAAAACCCTAAATCGAACAGCCTCCAGCCACGAAAAGTTCCACAGCGCTGCCGCCACCGAAGAGGAGATTCGGGGGACATAAAGTCTCTATTCCGGCACCCTTCCGGGACAGGGAAGTGCCCCTAAAGACATCTCCATGGACTCCACCGCCATCTCCATTGCCGTTGCTGACTCCCATGATGATGACAGAGTGGTTCTTCCTCGAGGCTAAGGGTTCTACCGGTAGATATGTGTTCATCTCTCTCTATGCATGATCATATTGTGATCATGAGCTTTGTAATCAAGTATATTTACCTTGCTACTCAAGTGCTTTAATAGATCTCTGCTCTCCCTATGTGTGTGAAAGTGACAGCGTGCACACCATGGTGGCACTTAGGCTAGAGATTATAAATACTTGTTATGAGTTATATTTGGAGTTGGATGTCTTATGAAATTGTGGTGTTTGTTGGAACCATCTAGCACTCAAGGTGACAGTGTGGGGTTATCTAGATGGGAAAGGCTTACTTTGAGGTGTGCTGTTATAGCCCTACCATGGATTAGAGTGTCCAACCAGAGAGTAGTTAAGAGTAGTATCATAAAGAGAAGATATTTATATGAGAGTGTTCACTAGTGAAAGTATGATCCCTAGGCCTTGTTTCTAGGAATTGAAACACCATTTGCAATTAGATTTGTTACATGTTTGCTTGCTTCCATCTTTATTTCAGTTTGCCTTTAGTCTCTTCCACGCCATCAAGCTATTTTCTGGCACCATTGTATTATATCTATACCACTTGTATTTTACTATCTCTTCGACGAACTAGTGCACCTATACACCTGACAAGTATATTGGGTGTGTTGGGGACACAAGAGACTTCTTTTATCTTGATTGCAGGATTGCTTGAGAGGGAATACCTTTGACCACTTCCTCCGGTGATCCACTTAAGGGAAAACTTGCTGTTGTTCTACAAACCTCTGCACTTGGAGGCCCAACAACTATTTACAAGAATATAAGTACATAGACATCAACAAGCGAACCCTAATAAACCAAGATCTAGCATCAAACGATGGGAACGGGAGAAGAACCAGGGAAGGGGAGCAAATCCTAGTTACCTCCGACCATGGGTCATCGATGCCGGTGTCGTCGGGGTTCACCGGAGTGATGTACTCCTCTGGATCCTAGGGGTCCCAGAAGAGCTGGATCTACTCGTGACCGACGGGGGCCTCCTTGCCGGCGGCTACGTCGGTAGCGGGGATGGGGGCCTGGACAGGAATGGCGGCTGCCATCGATGCCTCAGCAGGGGCCTGGATGGGGACGGTGGCTGCTTTCAACGCGTCGAGGGGGACCGGGACGGAGACGGGGGCCTCCTCACTAGTGGCCTTAGAGGCGACGATGGCACCACATCCTCCTTTGCCATCGCCGGTGTGGATGGGGTTTTCTCGGGAGTTTGTAGAAATTGATGGGACAGTGGGGAGGGTTGCGTGAGGAGAGTGACGAGAGTGAGAGTGCGTATGTGGAGAGGGCCTCTATAGTTAAGATGAATGAAAGCAAGGCACATTTTGTTGCACCATCGTGCAACACACCCCGTAGGCTACTGCACCGTGCAGTGCGACACACGAACGGTACATCACGTTTTTTCCCGGGCCATGCATGGCAGTTCTATATTCAGCCGCATGCAAAGGGCGCAGACACAATTTCTTTGTACGAAGTTTGACATGGCCATAAAATTGGCAATAAATAAAAGGGTAAATGTAGAGGAGAAGGTAGGTGGCTGTACGGCGAGATTTCTGGGGTTGTGCTACATCGGGTAGAGGGATGTGTGGATGAGTGCGAGGGACTCGATGAAGGAGGATACGTCAGGTCTCCTCGAGCCCCCCCCCCCTCCTCGAGACCCATTTCTCGGCTCTTCAGCCTCTGGCTAATGCATGGAAGTTTCTTACGCTGGGGCCCAGTTGGAAGTGAGATTGAGAGTCGGTGCGTAAAAATGGGATATGTCTTATTAAAATCAAGTGGCAATAAATTGCAGCTGTCCATCGACGACCATGCACTCGATGACGCATGTGTTGTGGCCTAGTAGTAGCAGTAGTAGGCTTTTCAGACTTGATTAAACATGACATGACCACTCGACGACTTTTTCCATGGACGGCTTCGTGTTTCTTCATGTAGAAGTCTCGCTGAGGGAGACGTCTTTGATGTCCCACGATGTACTATGAAGGGCACGACATGTGCATCGATCCTTGTTGGATCACACAGGATCAACGGCTGGTGCGTACGATCTGCGTGACAACTAATCAGGGCGTAGCAGACAGAGTGAGCACATGTTTCGCTTCTATGAAAGAGAGAGAGAGAGGGAAAACTGAGTAGTATCAAAAACCCAAGGGCAAAACTTAGTAGTATAAAAATGGAAAGTTAGTGTCTTGTACAATGAAATACATCATGGCATACATCAAATTATGCCAAGATGGATCCACTAAAGTTCATTGGATGTGTGTTCTTCTCATAAACCACATGGATCCACTAGAGTTCATTGCATGTGTGTTATTCCCATAAACCACATGGATCCACTAGAGTTCATTGCATGTGTGTTATTCTCATAAACCACATGGATCCACTAGAGTTCATTGCATGTGTGTTATTCTCATAAACCACATGGATCCACTAGAGTTCATTGGATGTGTGTTATTGTCATAAACCACATGGATCCACTAGAGTCATTGCATGTGTGTTGTTTTCATTAACCACAGCTAGAGTCATTGCATGTCTATTCTTTTCATAAACCACATGGATCCACCAGAGTCATTGAATGTGTGTTCTTTTCACAAACCACATATGGATCCACCAGAGTCATTGCATGTATGTTCTTTTCATCAACCACATGGATCCACCAGTGTCATTACATGTGTGTTCCTTTCATGAACCACAACTAGAGTCATTGAATGTGTGTTCTTTTCACAAACCACATATGAATCCACTAGAGTCATTGAATGTCTGTTCTTTTCATAAACCACTTGGATCCACTAGTGTCATTGAATGTGTGTTCTTTTCACAAACCACATATGGATCCACTAGTATGATTGCATGTGTGTTGTTTTCATAAAAGACAGCTAGGGTCAGTGCATGTTTGTTCTTTTCATTGTAACATCCCAAAATTTTCCAAATTCTGAAATATGAAATAGATAAATAAGTTTGGTGGATTGTTTGACTTTGTTGAAAATTCTCAAGGAAAAGAAACCTTTTGAATTGGAAAGTACTCACTCCATTATGACCTAAGTAGCCATAGGCAATTTTAGTTTTAGTATTTGTGTGAATGTTTGCAAAAATGAAAATCATGAAGCATTCATAAGCATTGCATTGCATCCATGCAAAGTTCCTAAAAATTGAATCCAAATCCTAGTATCTAAATCCGATAGTTGATTTGCCCAAATGTTCCTATAAAGAATATATAGAGATTTATGAACCAACCATCTTCAAACTAGTAAAAATGTTACAAATATGATACTATAATGATATACTAAATTTTAGAAAAAAATTTAAAAAAGAATCATATCGTTTAGAGTTCGTATGCAAAAGATATAAAGAAAATACCAAAATAGAAAAAGAAAAGGAAAAAACGGAAAAAACAAAACGAAATGGGCCACTGGCCGGTCCACTCAGCTGATGGGAGGAGCTCCCACACGGGGAAAGGATCGATGCCAGGTTGCATCAAAAAGCGTGTGGAATCGATTTTTTCAAACCTATCTCTATTCAAACTTTAGCCGACTTGCCATACATTCAATGTGTTGACCATTCGTCGCTGCAACGTTTCATGTTGCAGGTTATATCGTATCTGAGTGATCGTTCATAGGTCGAGACTCCACTCAAAAATTGTTTGCCTATGGCACATTTGAAGGATGGAGATCTACCTTGTATTATTTTCACTGTAATATAATGTACATTCTGGATCATATTTGTTATATTTATGATGCACGGTTATATTTGGTATCATTTTGTACTGCGTGTTCTAGTGAACCGATCCAGGGATTAGCACTATATACAGGAACTTAGCCTTATCAGGTGAGGATGTTAGAAGATGGTATCAGAGTTGTGTGTTGACTGTAGGATCGTGACCTAGGAATGGAATAGAAAATCCATATGAATTATAGAATCTATATCATTATATCTTCTTCTCTTCATACACTTCTTTCTAGTATCCTCTTACCACTTCAATTCTCATACTTCTACTATTAGAAGTAGAGTAACACAACTATACCTATCACTAAATGATACTTTGCCTACAAGTAAAAGAACAAATAAGATGATATAATAAATATCTCACCAAGTTTTAGTAAGATATAGAACACCATGTTAATCTCTTTAGGAGATCATTGGTATCATATTAGAGTATTGATCTTGCCAACTTATGTGGTACGACAATACTAGGTTGCTTGCTTGTTTGTTTTACATATTGTGTGATATCTTGTTTTGGATCTGGTATTTTTTAAACTCCAAAGTTCAAGGACTTTCGAGAGGTTTCATAACACGTTAATGGAAGTAAAAGTTTAAAATTCGTGAGTTGTTTAGTTGCAGTTTTCTGCTTGATATGTTTCACTGCGCGGTTTTTAATTCCTTATTGGTATGTCCGATTGATCTCATATTTTAGGATATGGAGCGTAGTTACATGTACCATATGCACAAAAATTGGCTAAAATTCCTGACGAGTTTAAGTCGGGCCGAAAAATTCGTGAAACCTGTTGTTCTCTTTTAACAGAATCTGTCTTTCATCTTAGTTGATGTTCTACCTAATCCTAATTTGTTTCCAAAGTTTATAAACTATTGTGTGGATGATAATCACTAAATTATAAGCCTATATCTAAACATTATGATTCATGTATGCTTGTGTCCTGATTATGTGTGCTTGTTGTTTAGCTTGATTGTGTGTTATATGAACTTGTTTGTATGGGTGACTATAGTTTCTTTTCTCTAGGATCTATTCTTTCCGATCTTAAACCATTGGAGTTAGAATGATGGTGTTGAAGACATCTAGAAGTATTAAATGGAAGGTTATAAAATATAATACATCTATGAAGGAGGATAGACGTCCATCTAATGCAACAGAAAAGGATATGGAAGTATGAAGTATTGCAAAGGATGTTATGTAGTAGATTGCGCAACCTCAATGTTTTGAAGAATCCATAGCTAAATTTTGTAGTAGCTTTGTGGATTGAATACATGGTAGTATACATCGAGCATTGGTTTGTGCCCATGGAAACATCTGCAAAGAAAGTGAGGATGCCCGTGTGATAAATTGCGTGATTCACCTATCCACATACATGGTAATAATTTGGGTGCATGATGGATTGATCCCCATTCCTACTACTCTTATTATTCTCTCTTGTACTACTGGCTTTGTGAATCTTGAGTGCCTTTTAAACCTTATCAAAGAGCCTACGTTGAGCCTAAACCTTAGAATGGTATGACTTTGAATCTTTACAAAAGCATTCATTGCTAAGCGTAGGAATGTACGGTAAGGATGAATCTCAACCGTGTATAATGGGTATCGTGAAGCAAACATTCCCTAATTGCCTACCATGAGAGTTTCGCTAGTTCAAGTAGTGTTAGCCTAGAATCTACAAATCATGGAGTTTAGAAAGTCTAGGGACATCGTACCAATAA